>CP139506.1:266740137-267222521 GCA_021014915.2 Artemisia tridentata subsp. tridentata | reverse complement strand
ACGAACATGAACAACTCATTTTCTAAATAAATGAACATGAACAAGAAAATTCGTCCGTTTAAGCGTTCGTGCCCGTTTATTTGTCCGGTTAAAATTAAACGATCGAACATGAACAAAGCTTCGTTCGTGTTCGTCCGGTTCGTTTACAGCCCTACTGACCTCTGCCTAATGGGTACGGATTAATCTGTTTACAAAAGGAATGTGTTTAATTCATTCAAGTGAAAATCTTGTTCAAGTATTGTAATTTACAAGTTTTTCAATGCTAACCTCTGCCTAGTGGATACAGATTAATCTGTATATTTAATGCATTTTTTTGTTTAATTAAGAAAGTTTATGTTTATTAACAACATTTTAACCTCTGTCAGCAATCACTTGTTAAAAAAAAAGGTAATCATATTGTGTGATAACAGCATTGTTTGCAATCATATTGTGTGATGTCAGCTTTTTTTTTTTTTTTTTGTTTCCACTTTCCTTTAAATTATTTAAACAAAAAAGGCTCTCACTTTTGTCGCTACCCTCTTCTCTTTTTCATTTCTTCTCAATTTTTACATCTAGGGTTCCTCATTACCAAATTTATTTCTACATTTTTTCATGCTTTAATTGCATAAAACTTCGATCTTTTATGCATTTCTTTAAGTTTTTATGTGTTTAATCAATTCTTGATATGTTTACTGACAAACCCATGAAAAGGATTTAATCTTTTTGGTTAAATATTTGTTTGTTTTGTTGATTGTGGGTTGGGGTAAAATTTTCTTGAAATGCTGTTAAAATTTCAAGAAAAGTGGTGAAAAATTGTTTTGTGGGTAAAAGATTATTGGGTTAGAAAAAGCCATAAAAATTTTCATATTTTTTGTGGGTTTTGTTAAATTAAGGTAAAATTTTCTTAAAATACAGCTGAAAATTTCAAAAAAGAGTGGTGAAAATTTGTGTTTTGTGGGTAAAAGAGCCATGATAAAATTTTGATTTTTTTTCTTAAATTTTGTAGGTTTTGAGAACTGTGAATTAAGGTAAAAAAAAAATTGAGTTTCAGTTTTTTAGTTTTTATAAAAAGTGGTGTTTTTTGTTTGTGGAAATCTGTTTGGTTAGTAAATGGATAGAAGGAGTGAAGAAATGAAATCTTATTATTTGAATAAAAGTGGGTCAAGTAATCAAAGTGGTGTTGGTGGGCCACATATTCCAACACCTGGTTTAAAGACAGAACCAAACACTCATACCATGAGGTTATCTTCATCATTTCAATTGGAACGTATTAATTTACCAAGTAATCCTCATGGTATTAGAAGGGCCGTTAGTCGTGGTGTTAGTAGTGGTGGTGGTGGTGAAATTGGTGTGAAGAAAAAGAGGGGTAGGCCTAGGAAAATTGTGCCGAATGTGTCGAATATGGAGCTAGGGCTAGTACCAGTGCCGGTGTCGGGTTTGAGCTTGCATAGCCCGAGCCCCCCAAAAAAGAGAGGCAGGCCTTCTGGTAGTGGATGGAAACAAAGACTAGCTAATGTTGGTATGGTGTTTTTAGTTTTGTTTTGTTACTTTATGTTGTTTATATTTGGCGATGTGTGACAATCATACTTGTTTTATTTTCTCTTGATCACATGTGAGATATATCACTTGAGTTGATGTAGATGTATTGATGTAATTAAGGTGTTGAAGAGAGACAGTTATCATATATTCGATAATAAATATTGATCATGCCTCCCAAAAGAAAACAATTAGTTTATGACAAAGTCTCAAAATGCAAATGCGACTGAAACCTGTTTAGCACTAGTTGCCTCAAACTTGATGATTCTTGCATAGTGTAGACTGTGTAGTATCACTTTTTTGTTGTAACATATTGGGTTTCAAGGGGAAATGCCCAAAAAACAATGTAGTTATGTTAACCGGGTAAACGGATTACATGTACGCGGCCTCACAGTGTTAATCCCGGGACTGTTTCCGACCCTTCCTTGGCCACCCCCAAATGTACACACCTAGCTAGGTTTGAACGCTTGATCTCTTGTGAGGAAATTGAGTACCTTTCTACTAGGCCATTTGGTGGTGATATTTTGCCCGCTGTGTTATGTAACAATGTGTGAAAATGAAAGCACAACTGAAACCCTTTGGGTTTAGCACTTTTTGCCCCATAATCATTCATTCTTGCATAGTTAGTGTCACTTACACAATATTAACTTTCTTGTTGCATATAATTGTAGTTTTATTTTGACTATATCGTTCGTGGATCCTGCTTCTTTTTTCAAGTTTAAGATCTATATCTTTTGCAAATAATGTTCCATTTTGATCAGGTGAATGGATGAATAATTCAGCAGGTTTGGCTTTTACACCTCACATCATTCATGTATCAGTTGGCGAGGTACATGATAACCCTTTCTTCTTCGGTGCACTTTTTCTTCATTTTACATGGAAATTGTCTTGATTGATAGTATACTATCGACTATCAAGCCAAATAAGTTTGGACCATATATTCTCCACTCGTCCAGAAATTAAGAAAGAGTGTAACTTACGAGTTCCTTGTAAATATGCTGAGTGTGAAATAATTTGGTGCAGGATGTTGCCGAAAAGATATTATCTTTTGCAAAACAGAGGCCAAGGGCTCTATGCATCTTGTCAGGCAATGGAACGGTTTCTGCAGTGACACTGTCTCAGTTTTCATCTTCTGGTGGCACTTTGACCTACGAGGTTAGGGCACTCTCATATTATTAACTCTCTAGCCAAGTTACATATAATCCAGAATTGGACAATTGTGTTTAACTGTTGTTTGTTTTAGGGGCGTTTTGAGATATTATGCTTATCGGGTTCTTATCTGCTTTCGGAACATGGTGGCCCTCAGAATCGGACTGGGGGTCTCAGTATCTCAGCTTGTAGCGGTGATGGTAAAGTCTTTGGAGGCGCAATCGGTGGTCGGCTTGTTGCATCCAGCCCGGTACAGGTATTGCCAGCTTTATGATTCAGAAGTTATTTTTGGAACTCTTTGAGCATTGTATGTTCTTGTTTTTAACAACGATTTTTTCACAAAAAAGTACATTAATATTTTAATGAAAAATCTGAACCTTCCAAAAAAATGTAAATGGTTTTCGATAACACGTCCACATGTATATTTGTAATCTTCGTTCAAGATTTTCAAAGTTATATCAATGGGATGGAATGGTTTAAAATTCTTCTAGCTAAATGCGATCTTTGGTGTTGTAGGTCATGGTATGCAGTTTTGTGTATAACAGTAATAATGTCAAGGCGGATAACAAGACGGAAGCACCCTCAACAGACGAGAAGCGGTTTTTTACCCAAAAAAAAACAGACGAGAAGCGGTTGGATATTCAGCTAAACGAAGAGTTTAACCCAATAGCGGTTCCTTGGGAACGAGATTCGCAAACTGGTCTCAAAAACTCACCTACTGAAATTGACCTTAGTCGTGGATGATATATCATCTAACGGTTGGCTTTTTCTGTATAGGTATGTTGTAAATGAATGGTGCTGAAGAAACTACAAGAAAGAGAGATTATGCCCATGTAAAGTTTGCTTGCTTGTAGATTAGATGGCTGTCTAACAAATATGCAACTAGAAAGCGACGGTTTTATGATCGTCAAGTAGCATTAGGAGATTATTTGACTCGGTGATAGTCTAGTACTGAAATATGCCATCGATAAACCTAGGTTCTCTGCTAATTTGAATCAAGATTATGTTTTTATGTTTTCTGGTGTTTCATGAGCATATGCTGTCATGTGAAGATTTGCCCATATAAATATGTCAAATCCTTCATCCTCATGACCACTGGATCGAGTTTGAGAAGACGTAAATATATGCAGTCAAGACAACAAAATCTTAACAAATGAAAACTTCAAATTGAGTGCTTGTAGCATTTTGATCATTGTTCATTTATTGTACAACACAGGAAGCCTTTTGTAGATGTTCATTTATTGTACAACACAGGAAGCCTTTTGTAATTCTACGATGAAGCATCCAGGACGCTGATGAGTTTCTGGACGTCTCTCTGCAAAAAGATCATAAAGTTCATAGCATTATAATACAAGCTAATAGTTCTTGAATGGATTATCCAATGAAAGGCTTTTACCTCGATTGTAAGAGGTGAGGTTGTAGGGTAATAACGTTCAACGGGCTGCCCCTTCTTATCAACAAGGAATTTAGCAAAGTTCCACTGAATGTCGTCCCCAAAGGTCCCCCATTTTCCTGACTTCAAGAACTTGTACAGTGGCGTTGTGTTTTCGCCATTCACCTCAATCTACCAGATGTTACACATGCAGAAGTGACAATAAACACTTTATTACTGAATAATCAATATATTTGTATGATCATATAAGAGGACATTGCATTTGGCAGAAAATAGCGAAAATAACACTCAAGTTGCCAACTAGAGTTGTTTTTGCTATCTTATGCCGAACATTAAAGTTCCTATGAAATAGTGCTTACCTTGTCAAAGACAGGGAACTCTGATTTAAATCGCGTGCAAACAAACTCCAAAATTTGCTCATTACTTCCAGGCTCCTCATCGCCAAATTGGTTGCATGGAAATGCTAAGACCTCGAAACCTACATTGGTTCAAATGACAGAAATATACTAATTGCAATTAAGGAAACGAAAGTTTCGTAGATTCATCATAATATCATATGGTTTAACAGTTTGCTTAAACTGAATGATCAGGGGCATTGCTAATTTTACTACTCCATGATTAACGTTATTACCCATTTATAACAATAAAAGTGAGAACCTATAATAGATGCTCGGACAGTTTAAGTTCCATAACGGAACTTAATAATAAGCCATGAACCGAAAAGCTACATGAATATATTTCAGAATTATTGAACTTTCAAATCGTCATATACAGTTACTCATCTGATGCAGATCATCATTCTTGGAAAAAGAAAAAAATGCAAAAACAACACTACACTGTACCAACAATGATGTACAAAGTTGTGTCAAGTACTCAATAGCATATACTTTTCCAGATTTTATCTAGATGACACACATTTGCAGACATCTGCGTCTTTTTCACATTTTTGCACGAATTGATGGTTAACATATTAGAGGATAAAAAGGCCCAAGCCCGGTTTGTGGGTTAGAATTAGAAGGTGAAGTTTTTTCGGTCTTCTGATTCCCAGCAAACGGGTTCGGGGCTGCTTCCAGAATGTCCTTAAGCCTATTCATATCCTTCCTATACCGTACTTCACGCGTTCTCCTGACCAAGTTATGCCTCTTTTGAATAGATGGCATGCCCATCCCGTGTATCACCAAGTGAATTGTGTGATCTGCCTGGAGGTCGTAGCTATCTAGGGTTTAATCATCTTTTAAAATCATTCCTCTATAAATCAACGTGTGTTCCTTAGCAGGAATACTAGAGTTTTGAGCCAATAAATCTTTAAATTCAACAACCTTTGACGAGCCAATCGATCTAACCGAAAACTTTTTCGCATCTGAACATATTATGTTTAGCTTCATTATCTCACCCATTATTTAATTAGAACAAAACCCTAATACCAAAAAAATAACGGGTGTATTTGGGGGAGATGGATACCGAATTCTCTATATACCCTAGATATATAATGGTAAAACCCTTTATACCCTAAACCCACAAACCGAGTTTGGGCCTATTTATCCTCTAATATAGAGAAACCCGATATTTAAAGAAAATAGATCAATCCCTACTAAATCCAAATATGGCCAAATTTTTTGAGTAAACAAGTCATAATCTTTTTACATATCATGCATCAAATTCCGGCGGTTTTTAACCTTATAACATGAATCATACTAGTTATTATACAAAAACGAACCTTGATCCTTGTATTTCGCATAGAGTTGATTCAACTCAGAATAATTGGAATTCGTCAACCCGCTGCCACAAAGAAGCAACATATCATTAATAAAATTCCAATAAACTTACAGCCAGATGGCACAACGGAACCATCATTATATATAAGTAGCAGAACAATCAGTAAATAGCGAAAGAATCATACCATTTGGAGGCAACATTTACTATAAGTAGTACTTTTCCGTTGTAGACGCTAAGATCAACATTGCTTCCATTAGCATCCTACACATAAATAAATACACTATGAATGAGTATATCAAACTTAACTATCCAAAGAAACATTCTTGATAACTGATACAAGAGTTTGACTATCAAGGTCAAATTGTTAATGTTTCAACTACCTACATTTTATGAATTTCTTACAAATTTGACCAAACAGTCTTCTGATTTTGTTTCGTCTTATAATATCTCATTTGGGTAAGCAAAAATTCATAAAAACATCACCTATTCATATCAAACTTGGGCTTGAAAAGTAGCACATTCGACTCTAAAAGTCAACGGGCAAAATTACTAGTTCAAGATTTGTTTACAGCTGAGACACACAGTAACAGACCAAAGATCATTTTTAATCAAATGGGTGTCAACTTTTATACATCCAAACGTTGTAAATATCATATTCCTAATGAAACAACAATAATATATCACAATTGATAATTTTGTACATGATGAAGAGGAGTGGATTTTATTCATTTTAATTGGTTTAAAGTAGTGATTAGTGAAAGTTGTATATAATATAATACAAACACACACATAAATGAATTAATGAAGAAATGGTATACCTTGACTGTAAGATCATAGATGGATTTAGGTGAATTAGCCATGGTTGATTGACTGATGTTGTGAGCTAAAACTGTGAGGCTTTTGCTAGGTTAATGGTTTAAATGTAAGAGGGAATAAAGGGAGTTTTAAGAACATCTTTTGACCTCTATTTGTCTACCATAGGTAGGGCCTGAGCTCCCTACCTGAGCTAGTTCACGGTGGTTCATTTAATTTTAACCGGACAAATAAACGGACACGAATGCTTAAACGGACGAATTTTCTTATTCATGTTCGTTTATTAAGAAAATGAGTTGTTCATGTTCGTTCATTAAGACACTAAACGAACGCTAAACGAACACAAACGATCGAACATAAATGAACATAGACAAACAAACATAAACTCTATTAAATTATGCACAATATACTTTTTATAAGTGTTATTTTGTTTAAATAAACCAATTTTTAAATTATACAATTAAAAAATATGATATACGAATATAAATAAATAAATGAACATAAACGAACGTTAATGAACGCATAATCGGACGTTCGGAACATAAATAAACGGACATGACTTTTGTTCATGTTCGTTCATTTAACTAAACGAACGTAAAATATTGTTCATGTTCGTTCATTTAATAAATAAACGAACATAAACGAACTTTTTACCGGATGGTTCATGAAATGTTCACTGAACGTTCAGTTCGTTTACAGCCCTAACCATGGGTAATATGAAATTTTAAAGTTTAAAGGAATTTGTTAATACAAATATCGTCCTAAAAACGTTATTTATATTTTACGATCTTTACTTAGTTTTGTTAATGACAATTACAAAGTATATCCTTTAGCAAATTATAAATGCTAGCTAAAGTCTCTTTAAAACACATTTTACATTTCACAAAGTTTACTTAGAATTACATTTTACACATCTACTAGTTTATTTCCTTAAAAGAAAACTTTATTTTTAAAATGATACAATGACATCATGGCATGCATCATACATAATATATTGGCTAGATCTTCAAGCAAGATAGTTGACTTTGAAAGATCTTGATATGACATGACAATGGTGTGAAGGATACAGCTGGATTTGGAAAGATTTCCAAAACTATTAGCTGTCATGTTGCTGTCAAGTTGACGGATCCAATCGACATAAAGGACGGATCCCTTTTATGGGATCCGCCACCTGTTCATCAGCTTGCCTATAAATAGCAAGCTGATCATTTGGACACACCACCACTCATAGAGCCTAACATTCATACTCATTCATTTACATATCATCTAACATTTATCATTCATTCATTTCATTGATCTTTCCTTTTGTAGCAAGGGAGATTAAGCATCAAGGTTCAACACAGACGTGTAAACCTTTAGCATAGTTACTGTGTGATATAGTTGTAGTTCACACATCATTACTTGTATCATTTATCTCAGTGAGTGTGGTTAGTGTTTTAGTCCTCAAAATACAAAGAGTGTAGGGAGTGGTTGTACCCTTGTGAAAGAACCAAACGGGATTGGTTGTACCCTTGTAAAGAACTCGACATCTAGCTTAGTGTCGGTAATTGTATAGGCGACGTTAGGTTGGTTCTACCTTGAAATAGAACCCGGTGTTTATCTTAGTACCGGAAAAGGAAGTAAGCGACGTGTAAAGGTTTTCTCCATCTAGAAGAGAGTTTGTTTCTTAGTGAAGGATAACTCTCGAGTTAGAGGCTCGAGGAGTGGAGTAGGGCAAGGAAGAGAGTCCTTGTAGCCGAACCACTATAAACATCCGTGTTGTGTGGTTTGATCTTTCCTCTTTTTACTTCTCATATATATATATATATTGTGTGAATATTTGTTTGTGCTTGTTTCCTTTGAAATAACATAAAGTAACAAAGTGAATTAATTTTAAAACGGTAAAACTATTCAACCCCCCCCCCTTCTAGTTTTTCACAATTGGCATCAAGAGCTACGTTACTTAATATTTTTAAAATATATTGTATTTTAAAACTTAAAACGATCCATGGATTTTGAAAACTTTAAAGAAGGGCAATCTATGCAAAGACCACCTCTATTCGAACCTAATTGTTTTATTTATTGGAAAAATCGCTTTGAGACTTATGTGAAGTCAAAGGATATTGATCTATGGTTTATAATTGTTGAGGGTGATTACAAGGCCATAAGTAATGATATTTCGGGTGGTCGGGATGTAGAAACTTCTCTTACTCGTCACAGTGATGAGCAAAAGAAGTTGATTGCCAAAAATAATAAAGCCAAAATGATGCTTTACAATGTTTTACCTAAGAAAGAATATGAAAGAGTTTTTATGTGTAAAACGGCTAAAGATATTTGGCAACCTCTAATTGTCACTCATCAAGGAAACTCACAAGTCAAAGATAACAAAATTGATCTTCTTGTTCAACAATATGAACAATTTGTTATCTCTGAAGATGAGATCATTGATAGTGCGTTTGCTATGTTTAATATTATTATTACATCACTTAAAGCACTTGACGAATCTTTTTCTAGTAAGAATTTTGTCAGGAAATTTCTAAGAGCACTCCACCCAAAGTGGAGAGCAAAAGTGACAGCTATTGAAGAATCCAAGGATCTTTCAAGCATGACACTAGATGAGCTCATAGGAAATCTCAAAGTTCACGAAATGGTGATGGAAAAAGATTCAGAAATAGTTAAAGGCAAGAAGGAGAAAATGAAGTCTATTGCTTTGAAAGCTAGAGCTGAGTCAAGTGATGATGAAGATTCTTGTTCTAGTAGTGAAGACGAAGAATATGCCATGGCCGTAAGAGATTTCAAGAAATTCTTCAGGAGACGAGGAAAGTTCGTAAGACCACCTCGTGAAGAAAATAAATCCCTTCGTAAAGACCGTGATGATAGAAAAGGCAAGTTAGAGAGGAAGTGCTATAGGTGTGGAGATTCTGGTCACTTTATAGGTGATTGTCCGAAGCCTCCAAAGAACAAGTCTCAAAAAGCATTAGTTAGTGGAGCTTGGAGTGATAGTGAAGGAGATGATGATGAGCATAAGAACAACGAAGTTGCCCTTATGGCTCATGACACAGAAGAGGTATATTCTGACTCATACTCCTCTATAGATGATGAAACCTTAGAAGTAGAATATAACAAACTATGTGATATAACATTAAAAATCATCAACAAAAATAAATTCTTGAAAACTAAAACAGCACTTTTAGAAAATGAAGTGTATTGGCTTAAAGAAAAAGAGATACGAATGGAAAAAGGCAAAAATAGTAAAGATACATGTGTCTCTTGTCAAGAACTAAAATTAGAATTAGATGCACTAAAAACCACACAGGAAGATCTCATTAAGCAAAACTCTAAGTTTAAAAAGTTTGATAAAAACATAAGTTGTGCAGATGAGATAATGAAGATCCAAAAACTTCCTCATGATAAAACCGGATTAGGTTTTATGAAACAAGGAACCTTAGGTGACTTTAAGAAACAAACTGTGAATGAAAAAGAAACTGTTTCAACTATGTCAGAAGCCCACGGATCCGACGGATCCAAAGTTTTGGATCCGCCAGTTGTACCCAAGGGATCCGCGGGTACAGAAGTTGAACAGAAGGATCTCAAAATGAACCGTACTTAATTTGTTAAGGTCACTAGAAAACCTAGCACTAGTATAACTAACAACAAGCTAAAACTAGCTGTTTCTGTAGGAAGAGGTCAAGCTAGGAATGAGTATAGAGTTAAAACAACTCAACAGAGACCTCAGACCAGGTTTCCCAAACACCCCTTTCCTAAGAGTAATGTTAACTCACAACATAATTATCAAAATAATTGGAACCAAAATATGCCTAGAAACTTCCAAGGTCCCAATTACATGTCATGGAACAACTATCCTCCATTTGCTTACATAAACCATGATAATGTTATGTTTAACCCAAACGGACCCATGAGATATTGGGGACCAAACGCTTGAGTCTTTCTTGAACTTAGGTATGCTTAAAGGTTGATCTAGAACCTGATGAGTGGATCAAGGATAGTGGGTGTTCAAGACATATGACGGGAAACAAAAGCCTTTTCTCAACTTACCAAGTGTACGACGGAGGTAATGTCACATTCGGTAGCAAACTTAAAAGTAAAATCATTGGAAAAGGTACAATCTCTCATGACTCTCTCTCTATTGATGATGTTGCTCATGTAGATAATTTAGGATTTAACTTGCTTAGTATAAGTCAATTATGTCGCAAAAAGTATAACGTCCTTTTAAGTGAAAATGGAAGTAAAATACTTAAAGACGGCATAACCGTAGGAAGAGGTGTTTTAAAGAATAACGTATATGTTATGAAATTAGATAAAACACCTAAAGACAAGCTTTGTCTTACATCTCTGGACGAAAACTCTACTCTATGGCATCGACGTTTAGGTCATGCCAATATGAGGCTTATTCAATCCTTATCTTCTAAGGAACTCGTTAGGAACTTACCCAAGTTGAAATATGACCAACACTTTTGTGATGCTTGCAAAATTGGGAAATAAGTGCATAATAGCCATAAGGCTAAAAACATGGTATCTACATCTAGGTGTCTAGAATTATTGCATATGGATTTGTTTGGCCCGTCGGCTATACAAAGTTATGGAGGAAATTTTTACACATTAGTTATAGTAGATGATTACTCTAGATATACGTGGACTAAATTTTTGAAAACAAAAAAATGAGGCATTTGATAAATTTGAAATTCTAAGCAAGAAAATTCAAAATCAAATAGGAAGTAACATAGTGTCTATTAGAACCGACCATGGGCGAGAATTTGACAACGGAATCCAATTTGGAACTTTTTGTGATAATAATGGAATAACACATAATTTCTCGGCTCCCCGAACTCCACAATCTAATGGTAGTAGAACGGAAAAATATGACAATTCAAGAAATGAGTAGAACTATGTTAAATGAACAAAACATACCTCAAAAGTTTTGGTGTCACGCTGTAGATACATCTACATATATTCTAAATCGAGTTCTAATTAGACCATTTTTGGGAAAAACTCCATATGAGTTATATAGAGGCAAAAAGCCTACTTTAGGGTATTTTAGAGTGTTTGGAAGCAAGTGCTTCATTTTAAACACAAAGGACTATCTCACCAAATTCGACCCAAAGTCGTATGAAGGTGTGTTTCTCGGGTATTCACAAAATAGTAAAGCATACATAGTGTTGAACAAAGAAACCTCAAGAGTCGAGGAATCATTAAACATAACATTCGATGAAAGTCCACCTCCCTCTAAGACATCACCTTTGGTAGATGATGACTTAGTTGAAGACCAAATAGTTGAAAATTTAGAGGATGAACCAGAAAATAAAATTATCAACATTAAAGAATCTAAAAGTCATCCATTAGAAAACGTCATCGGAAAACTTAATGAAAGAACATTAAGATCTCAAGCTCAAAATGAAAGTAATTTCTTTTGTTTTGTTTCAACAGTTGAGCCTAAAAATATAAATGAAGCTATAAAGGATGAATCATGGGTTATTGCTATGCAAGAGGAATTAAACCAATTTATTAGAAATGATGTTTGGAAATTAGTTCCACAACCTAAAAATCAAACTATAATTGGTACAAAATGGGTATTTAGAAATAAAATGGATGAAAATGGCATAGTATCTAGAAACAAAGCTAGGCTAGTAGCTCAAGGCTACAATTGTAATACCCAAATTTTCAAAACATGCAAAATGACCTAAATACCCTTGTAACTTGAAAATTCCATTAATGATTAAATAAAACATCAAATAAATCCCAAACTCTTGAAAATTAGCAACATATGAATTATGATAATTTTTGCATGAACATTTTAACATCCTAAATGTCCTAAAAATATTTGTCACGTCACTTAAACCTTATATATTTCGAATTACTTATATATATATATATATATATATATATATATATATATATATATATATATATATATATATATATATATATATAATATATATAATGTATTGTTAAATAAATAAAAACAAATAAAAGAAGATAAGTACTACACTAAAAAGGAAACTTTTGTAAAATCAATAAATTTGATCCCATTAATCACTCTTGGGCCGAAATCTCCTCCCTCCCCCTAATAATACACGGTTTCATCATTATTTTCCTTTTATTTCATTCTAAAAACCGTAAATCCAAACAAAAACTCCAAATCGGCCACCACCAATTTTCCACGAGTTCTTATCATTTTCCTGAGTTCCTTGATGCTAGAAGAAGTGTAGAAAAATAGGAGTTAGAATATTGGAGGCTTGGTTCGCTTGGTTTTGATTTTTGTTCAAGTTTTAATCCTAGCCGAGAGGTACAAATTCTCCCCACCTCATCCGATCATTCTAAAGATTTTCTGGTATTTTTGTGACTCTCTTTACATCATATATGATCTATATAAAATGGTTATCATGATCCATGCATGCTACTAAGGTCACTTGAATTAAAATACGAATTGAAACCCAAAAAACCAAATAAATGGTGAATCGGTTTTTATGAATTTTGTGTCCTTCAAGCATATTTTTCTCAGGTCCTATTCGTACTATATAACACTATAAAAATGATCCTTATAATTTTCGAAGCCTAAATCATCCTTGGTGAGTTTTGTTGAAACCGGATCAAAAATGAAAAAGGGTTCGAAAATGAAAATAAAATCAAACGGGTTAGGGTTTGAGTTCTTGATGTTGAATCTGGAATAATCAATGTGTTTTAAGGTTGATTTAATGATTGGCAATGATTGGAAAATTTTAGGGTTAGGGTTTTTATTTTTATGTTAAACCGATTGAAGATTAAAAACTAATTGGGTGTGTTTTGTAATTTTATAAACTTGTGGGCTATTTTTGTAAGATATTTTGGACCAGGGATCAGTCGTATAAAATATAATATGGGGGTATTATATGTCAATTTTGTAACTAATAGGTTTAAATGGTAAATTGTTTGATTTATTAATTCGAATTGAAAAACTAGGAAATAAAGGGACTTGTTTTGTAAATTATGAAAAATAAAAGGTATTTCGTATAAACATTATGTAAGGGGTGTAATGAGTAATTATTTATAATTGAAGGCTTAATGTGTAGATATGAATATTGTAAGGATTAAATTGTAATTTGATTAATTATAAGGTTTAATTTGTAATCTAATTAATTAAAGGGTTTAATTTGTAAAATTGTTGAAATTAAAGGATGGAAATTGTAATTATGGTAAACTTATGGATTAAAATGAATAACTTGTAATATTTGCATTTTGGACCTTAACTTTGGCATATTTACATTTAAAACCCTAAAATATGGAAAGTTGTCATAATGAACCCTAAACTATCATGACTTGCTAAAATGAACCCTATTTTCATAATAATAATTAATTGATGACTTAACCTAATTACTTTATGGAATTTGTCTAATTATTGGAAATTACTATAAATGGAAACCTGCTAAAAATGGAAAGCCGACTAAAATGAGAAATCTGATTTAAAGAAGATATTAATAATAAGATGACCATGTATTCGTGTAGATTCGCTGAAGATGGAGTTGTTTCCGATCTTTATATTTCTAGATGTGTTTTCACTTGCGGTATAAGGTACAGATATTCTGACCTTCTCACAGGTTTCTCATGAACTCTCTCTCTTTTGTTATCTTGTTTCATTGAACCTTGCTATGCTTCCCTTGAATTGTGAACCTTTGATATGATCCACTTGATTTGAACTGAAACCACTGTGAAAAATCCCTTATTTAAATAAACTATCTCTCGGAATATTTATCCTTTTCTACGTGTAAAATTTTTTTTATTTTGATTGTGACTATTATCTTATGTGACGGAGATCACATCCTGAATAACCGTGCTTGCAACCCAACCTTAACTGATTTCATATTTAAATAAGTAAACATCTTTAATCTGAAATGTTATGAGATTCCACTTATCACTTTACGTTATTTCGTTAATATATATTTAAAACTGAACATTCCTTAACTAATGATAATTTTATAAAACCCTAAACTACCATAACAACATTTATGAACAACAAAACCCTAGAAATACTAAAGTACAAACTATCTGATTAATGTACAAGTCCCTAAAGCATAAAAACCTTAATTTTACTTTAACTTCCGATAAAACCCTAATCTCACATAACTATGAATTTATATATACATTTTACAAACCCTAATTTATTTATACAATATTTCCACAAGATAATATATATTACAAGTTATTTAAACTAGTGTACAAGTCATTTATGCACAAAACCATTTATTTACAAAAACCTTATAAAAATCCCTTTTCAAGCATAAAATACAAACCATTCATACATAACTTTTACAGATTATAATTTCTAAACTCCTTAATTATTTTTACAAGTCTTTTAGCTTAAAGTACAAGTACCTAATGCACATAAACTAAAAATTCCATTTATTTACTTTTAACTTAACAAAACTTAACATATAATTTTCATAACTTAATAAATTATATAAATTACATTTTTCTCATATTCTAAACTATAGTACAACCTTACTAAAGCTAAAGTACAAGTCTTTTATGCATGAAACTAAATATTTTTAAAACCTTAATAGTAGTTATTTAAAATAACATTTTATGTAATATTTTTACACAATAAATTATAAAAATAATTTATTTATTTATCTAACATATGTACAACTCCATAAACTCAATGTACAACCCTTTAATGCACAAGATCATAAAAACTCATTTATTTGTATTTAAATCTTAATAAAAATTACATAAAAATTATAGAAAATTAAGAAATAATTAAAAATACATTTTTCTTATTTTTCTTATATTAGTACAAGTTACTTAAGCCTAGAGTACAACCTATTAAAGCACAAAAATCATTTTTCCCTATTTTAACTACAATTTGATTCATAACAAAATAAGCCATATATCTTCCTTAAGTAAACTATAGGATTAGAAACCTTAGTTTTACCCCAAACCCTAAAGTACAAATTGATTAAGCCCTAGGTACTACCCCTTGATGCACCCAACGAACTAAACTTCCCTAGTTTTCTTAATCTAGTTCGAATACAACCATGAGCACATTAAACTCCAAAAATTCTAAACCATAATCACCCATTTGTATGAACCCTAATTAAACACCTCCCCCTCTTCTAGAATCCAAGACACTTGTGTGATATATAAGCCTCCACAACTCATTTTCCCCCTCCTACCCATGTGTCGCCTATCACAGCCACACACCTCACCAAGTTTCTGCAACATACTTCACCATAGGATCACTAGAACCCCTTAGAAACCCTAGTTCATTCCTATAAATAGAAAACAACTCAAAAACCCACTCCATCACCTCCAATTCTGTCGAACAGAAACTCACAGCCACTCACAACCCTAACCTTGATTCCACACAAACAAACTAAGTCCATATAACCTTAAGAGAACAGTAGAAGCAAGCTAGGTCCAGTAGGAGAGCTAGTTCGAACCCTAACCCCAAAACTATGCCCTAGTCGACCATTTTGAGCAAGGTGAGTTTCAGCCCTTTTTCTTTGTTTTCATATAGCTCTTTTATGTCTAAATGAAGTATAAGATAGGTCTTAATAGATGTCATAACCCAGAAATTACTAAAACACATTTTTATTTAATATTCTTTCTATCGAGTAACATATATACATGTATTTTCGAAATATTGTTCTAATGGATCTAGGATGTTAAAAGTAGTTTAGAAATACTTTAAACATGTTAAAATAACAGATTATATCATAAAAACATAGTGCCTAAAAATCGGATTAAGAAAAACACAAGTTTTCTCCTTTTTCTTTCTGTCGAGACCAACAGCAGGTCTGCTGCTTTGGTGCTCGTTTTACCCTATCAAACGATCACTAAAAATTATGGCCTTTGACATGCTTAAAGTACTCGAGGAGGTCTAAAAGTAGGAAAAGGAATCATCAATTTTCGTTAAGAAACGAGGGAGAACGAGGCAAAAGAATTTGGAATAATTTTTTGTGTCGAGATATATGTATATACGACTTTCTGTTTTTATTTTCAAATTCGTGGGTTCGAATCAGCCTTTAAAACTTTACAAAAATACTTTTATAACACTTATAGACATTTTAGAAAAGAAGTCGTACAAGGTTTCGATGTAAAACACGAAATATAAATTGTTTTTGAGTAAGTGGATGTCGAGTATGATCAAGTATTAAACACAAGGACCAAAACTGCCAAAACTCTACCAAGTTTTCTGTTTTGGACTTTATTTGCGATCGGGGAATCCCTAAGGAGTAAAAACAGTACTTTTTGAAACTTGAAGGTATAAAGTGTCGAGTTATAAAAGAACAAGGGTAAAAGTTGTCATTTTCTTAAAGTCTAAGGGTAAAAGTCGTAAACCCTAGAAATCTTAGGATAGAAAATGTAACTATATTAATATAATTTAATATTATTAATATTTTAATATTATTAATATTATTATCAATATTCTTATTCTTATTATTATTATTTTAGGAATACTAAAACCTAGAATACGTTTTTGGTCATAACTAATTGACAAAGTGTCCTTTTAACGAATGGACGAAACCGAAACTACAAATAAGAAGATCAGATAAAATCTTACTTTTGAAACTACATATTGGCTCTATTAAGCATTTAATCAACAAACCAA
Organism: Artemisia tridentata subsp. tridentata; assembly: GCA_021014915.2. Taxonomy (NCBI): domain Eukaryota; kingdom Viridiplantae; phylum Streptophyta; class Magnoliopsida; order Asterales; family Asteraceae; genus Artemisia; species Artemisia tridentata. Next base: position 267,205,350 of record CP139506.1, on the reverse strand, counting down.
ATAACGAAACGAATAATAAAAACTTATATATTAAGAAACAATTACTGAGAAACTTGACATAACCAATTCAGGTTGCAAGCCGGAGACGTTTATCAACTGTATTTCATTTTGTTTTCCATCCAGATTGTTCAGGTGAGTTTATAGTCCCACTTTTCTTATTTACGATTTTTCCAAATATGTGGGGAGATACATGCTATTAAACCGAACACAAGTATTTTCCTGATTGTTATTGCACTAGGCTAACTGTTCGTTATTGTTGAGATTGAATTATTTATTTAAAAGACCCTCATATCATGCACCATTAGTCACCTGCTGGGTGAGCGCGAATATGTGAATAGATCTATTGGCCTGACGACCCATTTGTTCTAACCGGATGGATATCTTCGTGGTAGCCGGTTAGGCAAATGCATTATATTTGATATCTTTAACTCGGGGGCGAGACCACTCTCATTTCAATCATGTTTGTGGAATCTGGAAACTGTTAACGCATTGCGTGTCATGAGGTTTAGTGCAATATTTCTGAATTACGATTTAACTGATTTCTCATATTTTGGCTTGTGTTCAAATTAATTATAAATTTAAACACTATAGATTCACTCAACCTTTGTGTTGACTTTTTAAGCATGTTTATCTCAGGTAACTAGGAGTATGGCGATGGCACGAAGTGGCTGTGGACCTTCTTTTTACAAGAGTGTCCACTTTGTTATCATTCAATGAATAATGTAATTTTTATCATGTATTTCTGAACCTCCCTCTGGGACCTATCTTATGTACTCTGATATTAAATAAATGAATGATAACAATTTTTATTTAAAAACGTCTCTTTTCGAGTCGTTTTCTATTTCCATGACTGTGAACCATGAAGTAGCACCCCCCAAGCTTATATTCCGCTGCGTAATCCGAAAATGGGGGTGTTACAGAGTGGTATCAGAGCTTGTGGTTATAGAGAACCAAATGTTTTCAAACATTGGACTATAACCGGTTTACACAAAAACTTAACTAAAGTCCTCCGTGCCATGCCGTTACTGAAACATTATTTGTATGTAAGTTACTGTAATCGTTTAAACAATATAAATGGAATAATTATAACTTTAAAGTGGTTACAGAATCCTGATTCCCCTATCCAATCTATTCCTCTCATGTCCAGATTAGAACATCAAGATGATACTATACTTAGAGCCTTATTCATTTAGGATCCTCTATACTAAACTTCGTACTCTTGATATTTCTACATTTCACCTTTAGTTTCCTTCCCAAATGTTATTAGTAATAATTTCTTATAATTATTATTTGCAAATTATTACAGTACCATGTCTTCCGAAACCCCTAAAGATAACCAAATCACCCCAAACCTCACTCTAGATAACAATTCCCTCTCACAAACTTCAACCATAGACAACCACCCAACTGATAACATGATAAGTAACGGAAACTAGGACCACTATTGAAAACAAGGAACCCAAGTATCCATATTAGAGACACAAAATTTTTAACCTACCATATGCTGTATTAATAAGAGACGTTGCATTAATTGTTTTGGTGAAACAATTAATCAAGTTATTAATATCATGCCATAACCCAACATACCAAGACATACCTAGACTAGGTTATGACTGTAGAAATTCCCTTTAAGATAAATTTCGGAAGAGAACTTGATGAATGAAGAGAAAATCACTGAACCTTAGCTTTTATTAGATTGTTCCTTAGCAAAAATAAATATACATCCCTATCAAACTAAAAAGATAACTAGGAAGAATTTCTGGTATCCACTAAATCAGATTTATACCTATCAGCTTCTGTATAATATCTTGGCCACAAGATATGTAGCATAAATATGACGCTTATACTAGTCTGTTATATATATAACAAATTAGTACAAGTTATTTATGACTAAATGTGGTCTTGATTTTGTTGTATTTTGCTGTATATGGTATCGGTTGATGTGGACCAGTGATGATCATCTCACCTACACGTATGATAATTGGACATGTTGTGATCTTGTGATTATCATGAGTTTTACTTTGATAATCTAACATGAACAAAATATAAACGTATGTAAAACCTAGAAAGAATAACCAAACCTACCATTACCCGTACCCTAGGATAACCAAAAGCAAAAACTCAATGATGGAAAGACCATTATCTTAACCTAAGGATTCTCAATCTAGAAATTAAGCAAGATGCTACGCCTAAGAGAAAGGACTTTAAGAGAAAAATTGATGATAGAAAAACCCTAATACCAATAGGAAAACTGAGATTGGTGTAAAGAAAAAACTAGAACTTATTAAGAAATCCCAACCATATCCTAGGATGACTTTAGTATTTAAACAAAAGATAAATCCCTGTAAGAGATAAATAAATTAAGGTTTAAAACTCTCTAAGTTGTAATCCCTTTCAAATCTCATTTGGGTTACGATGGATGTGACCTAAGTAAAACAACTACTTTCCTGCTATAATAAACCCTCATTTTGTAACAAAAATAATAAATTCAGCTTTTATTCCATCTATTCTACCCATAGGTATTTCGTAGCCCTCCACTATTATACCATTAGAAATTAGGTTTACTCATGACCAAACAATAGACGAAACTACCCTGTAGGATCCTTAGACAAACTTTAAGATTTATTTCGAGGATTACCTTAGTATCACCCTAGAAATTCCTGACCTACCACTATAGTATAAACAAAAATTTTCTTTTAATCTTTTGAAAAATATTTATGAAATCATTTTATAAAAACAAAACGTTGAACACCATCTAAAACAATTTACCACCACAACTGGACCAAATATCACATCATTCAGTCCTCAGTTATGCATAGTCTGGCCAACTATGTCTAAACTAGGAAGAATCATGTTATAATTGGTACAGTTATCTTTTCAAATTTTCTAATAACAATTTTCATTTCAAAGCAAAATATTGAAAAATCTTTCATAACATATCACTTTTGATTTGATACAATAAAAGCCTACCACTACTACTCATTATCCCTAAAATAGGAATCCAACAAAAATTGAGGATAGAAAAACCATAGGAATTCACAAACCCAAATTTTATTAGGAATCTTGGAAGATATTACATAAAAACATAGTTAACAACGGAAATACTAAAATTACAAGGATTACATAATTTCATTTAGAGTTACCTAGGAAACATACAAAGACCTTATAGAATACCTAGATATTACAATTTAAACTAGGAATCATGAAAATTCATACAAAGCGAAATCACTAGCATCGGAAGTACTAAGGTTACAATGATTACAAGATAGGGAATAGATTCGCTAATAGGTTGACCCATCATAAAAACGAGGATCGCCACCAACATCACAATAGCTAGAGCCACAACAGGATGAAGAATCTTGACTATCCTGCGTAGTAAGTACCACGAGACTAAATATTAGGCATAAATAAGATTTATTGAGGATTACATAGAAAAACAACCCTTACCCCCATATCTTGTCAACCCCGATAGCAAAAACCACAATGGGCATAAGGACCGCAAGGACACAAACTAGGAACGTATGATCTTCATTCGGTACATAAGCCAAATAGGAAATCGCAAGGACCACGTAGACAATTGCTAGAAATGTAACGAGGTGCGGCATTTTGAGGTTTTTAGGAGAGAATTTGATGGTGAAAGAATGAGGATTAGAAATGAGGTATTTATAGGGAGGATGTGACCGTTATTTTGGAACGTTGGAGTCACTATTCTAATCTGACCGTTGCATAGTGGTTAATTAGGTGGCAAAACATTCAAATTTAATTCATTCAGTAGGAAAAAGACCGACCAATAAACGTTCCCTTAGGTATCAAATGGAAATTCCTAGACGACTGTATTAGGCAAAAACTATAATTAAGGATTTAGCAGTGAAATGATATTTTGGGGACATAGGACGTAAGAATAAAATAATATTATATTATTTTATTTTTTAACTTGAGGCATTTTAAGCATATCAAATTCTCCTCCTAAACTAAATCGTTGTACGATTTGTTCCTTTCTCATGTTCCCTATCTGAATAGGTTAGAAATTTGAACCTAGCTATCTCTATACTTCACTTTTCCCAATTTCCTCAACCAACGTAAACTGAATCTCGGGACGAGATTCCCTTGACGGTGGGTGACTGTAACCACTGTGAAAAATCCCTTATTTAAATAAACTATCTCTCGGAATATTTATCATTTTCTACGTGTAAATTTTTTTTAATTTTGATTGTGACTATTATCTTATGTGACGGAGATCACATCCTGAATAACCGTGCTTGCAACCCAACCTTAACTGATTTCATATTTAAATAAGTAAACATCTTTAATCTGAAATGTTATGAGATTCCACTTATCACTTTACGTTATTTCATTAATATATATTTAAAACTAAACATTCCTTAACTAATGATAATTTTATAAAACCCTAAACTACCATAACAACATTTATGAACAACAAAACCCTAGAAATACTAAAGTACAAACTATCTGATTAATGTACAAGTCCCTAAAACATAAAAACCTTAATTTTACTTTAACTTCCGATAAAACCCTAATCTCACATAACTATGAATTTATATATACATTTTACAAACCCTAATTTATTTATACAATATTTCCACAAGATAATATATTTACAAGTTATTTAAACTAGTGTACAAGTCATTTATGCACAAAACCATTTATTTACAAAAACCTTATAAAAATCCCTTTTCAAGCATAAAATACAAACCATTCATGCATAACTTTTACAGATTATAATTTCTAAACTCCTTAATTATTTTTACAAGTCTTTTAGCTTAAAGTACAAGTACCTAATGCACATAAACTAAAAATTCCATTTATTTACTTTTAACTTAACAAAACTTAACATATAATTTTCATAACTTAATAAATTATATAAATTACATTTTTCTCATATTCTAAACTATAGTACAACCTTACTAAAGCTAAAGTACAAGTCTTTTATGCATGAAACTAAATATTTTTAAAACCTTAATAGTAGTTATTTAAAATAACATTTTATGTAATATTTTTACACAATAAATTATAAAAATAATTTATTTATTTATTTAACATATGTACAACTCCATAAACTCAATGTACAACCCTTTAATGCACAAGATCATAAAAACTCATTTATTTGTATTTAAATCTTAATAAAAATTACATAAAAATTATAGAAAATTAAGAAATAATTAAAAATACATTTTTCTTATTTTTCTTATATTAGTACAAGTTCCTTAAGCCTAGAGTACAACCTATTAAAGCACAAAAATCATTTTTCCCTATTTTAACTACAATTCGATTCATAACAAAATAAGCCATATATCTTCCTTAAGTAAACTATAGGATTAGAAACCTTAGTTTTACCCCAAACCCTAAAGTACAAATTGATTAAGCCCTAGGTACTACCCCTTGATGCACCCAACGAACCAAACTTCCCTAGTTTTCTTAATCTAGTTCGAATACAACCATGAGCACATTAAACTCCAGAAATTCTAAACCATAATCACCCATTTGTATGAACCCTAATTAAACACCTCCCCCTCTTCTAGAATCCAAGACACTTGTGTGATATATAAGCCTCAACAACTCATTTTCCCCCTCCTACCCATGTGTCGCCTATCACAGCCACACACCTCACCAAGTTTCTGCAACATACTTCACCATAGGATCACTAGAACCCCTTAGAAACCCTAGTTCATTCCTATAAATAGAAAACAACTCAAAAACCCACTCCATCACCTCCAATTCTGTCGAACAGAAACTCACAGCCACTCACAACCCTAACCTTGATTCCACACAAAAAAACTAAGTCCATATAACCTTAAGAGAACAGTAGAAGCAAGCTAGGTCCAGTAGGAGAGCTAGTTCGAACCCTAACCCCAAAACTATGCCTTAGTCGATCATTTTGAGCAAGGTGAGTTTCAGCCCTTTTTCTTTGTTTTCATATAGCTCTTTTATGTCTAAATGAAGTATAAGATAGGTCTTAATAGATGTCATAACCCAGAAATTACTAAAACACATTTTTATTTAATATTCTTTTTATCGAGTAACATATATACATGTATTTTCGAAATATTGTTCTAATGGATCTAGGATGTTAAAAGTAGTTTAGAAATACTTTAAACATGTTAAAATAACAGATTATATCATAAAAACATAGTGCCTAAAAATCGGATTAAGAAAAACACAAGTTTTCTCCTTTTTCTTTCTGTCGAGACCAACAGCAGGTCTGCTGCTTTGGTGCTCGTTTTACCATATCAAACGATCACTAAAAATTATGGCCTTTGACATGCTTAAAGTACTCGAGGAGGTCTAAAAGTAGGAAAAGGAATCATCAATTTTCGTTAAGAAACGAGGGAGAACGAGGCAAAAGAATTTGGAATAATTTTCTGTGTCGAGATATATGTATATACGACTTTCTGTTTTTATTTTCAAATTCGTGGGTTCGAATCAGCCTTTAAAACTTTACAAAAATACTTTTATAACACTTATAGACATTTTAGAAAAGAAGTCGTACAAGGTTTCGATGTAAAACACGAAATATAAATTGTTTTTGAGTAAGTGGATGTCGAGTATGATCAAGTATTAAACACAAGGACCAAAACTGCCAAAACTCTACCAAGTTTTCTGTTTTGGACTTTATTTGCGATCGGGGAATCCCTAAGGAGTAAAAACAGTACTTTTTGAAACTTGAAGGTATAAAGTGTCGAGTTATAAAAGAACAAGGGTAAAAGTTGTCATTTTCTTAAAGTCTAAGGGTAAAAGTCGTAAACCCTAGAAATCTTAGGATAGAAAACGTAACTATATTAATATAATTTAATATTATTAATATTTTAATATTATTAATATTATTATCAATATTCTTATTCTTATTATTATTATTTTAGGAATACTAAAACCTAGAATACGTTTTTGGTCATAACTAATTGACAAAGTGTCCTTTTAACGAACAGACGAAACCGAAACTACAAATAAGAAGATCAGATAAAATCTTACTTTTGAAACTACATATTGGCTCTATTAAGCATTTAATCAACAAACCAAATAACGAAACGAATAATAAAAACTTATATATTAAGAAACAATTACTGAGAAACTTGACATAACCAATTCAGGTTGCAAGCCGGAGACGTTTATCAACTGTATTTCATTTTGTTTTCCATCCAGATTGTTCAGGTGAGTTTATAGTCCCACTTTTCTTATTTACGAGTTTTCCAAATATGTGGGGAGATACATGCTATTAAACCGAACACAACTATTTTCCTGATTGTTATTGCACTAGGCTAACTGTTCGTTATTGTTGAGATTGAATTATTTATTTAAAAGACCCTCATATCATGCACCATTAGTCACCTGCTGGGTGAGCGCGAATATGTGAATAGATCTATTGGCCTGACGACCCATTTGTTCTAACCGGATGGATATCTTCGTGGTAGCCGGTTAGGCAGATGCATTATATTTGATATCTTTAACTCGGGGGCGAGACCACTCTCATTTCAATCATGTTTGTGGAATCTGGAAACTGTTAACGCATTGCGTGTCATGAGGTTTAGTTCAATATTTCTGAATTACGATTTAACTGATTTCTCATATTTTGGCTTGTGTTCAAATTAATTATAAATTTAAACACTATAGATTCACTCAACCTTTGTGTTGACTTTTTAAGCATGTTTATCTCAGGTAACTAGGAGTATGGCGATGGCACGAAGTGGCTGTGGACCTTCTTTTTACAAGAGTGTCCACTTTGTTATCATTCAATGAATAATGTAATTTTTATCATGTATTTCTGAACCTCCCTCTGGGACCTATCTTATGTACTCTGATATTAAATAAATGAATGATAACAATTTTTATTTAAAAACGTCTCTTTTCTAGTCGTTTTCTATTTCCATGACTGTGAACCATGAAGTAGCACCCCAAGCTTATATTCCGCTGCGTAATCCGAAAATGGGGGTGTTACATGAACCTTTGCTATGAACCCTTGCTATGGTCTCTTGTCTTGAACCTTGACTTGAACCTTGACATAAACTTGATATTTGACTTGGACCACTTGATACTTGACTTGGACCACTTGATACTTGATACTTGACATTTGATACTTGATACTTGGTCCACTTGATACTTAACACTTGATACTTGATACTTGACCCTTGACCCACAGTTTGAGACTACGAGCCACTACTAGGCATGAGGGTTTCATGTCCGTGTCATTGATGCACCGATGGCATGACTCTAGGGTAGGAGAGTGATGTCCTATCCCGTCCCTGACTTGATTTGTTACGTAGAGGAAGAACTTGGCCTACTGGGGCGTATGGATGCATCCTAGATTTGACTTGACTTGACTTGTTTGATTATATTACTTGTTATATTAGGTGACTGATGGGTGTGTGCGATACACGTCTTTCACCTCTTGGGAGTTAGCTACTCCAAACCCTTGGAGGTATCCCCTCATATTATACTTGGTATACCGAGGTCACCCCTCCGTATACATGTATACTTGTTTACTTGATTTGACTTGGCTCGTGGAGGATTACTGTTTCTTTTACCTTATAACCTTGTACTTAGTATTCCGAGGTCACCCCTCCGGATTCATACTTGACTTGACTTGATATGGCTTGGGCTCGGGTTGGGATTATTGTTCCCTTTTCTCTTATCTATAGTAACTATTTTCTTAACTCTTGATATATCCGCATAACCTTTTTTTTTTCTTTCTTTCCAAACTCTTGTTATACCTTGCATTGTTTCACTTACTTCACTATCCCATTATTACTGCTTGTTACCTTTATATCTGTTCACTGGGCTTTTTAAGCTCAGCTGCATTTCTTGTCCTGCGGCAGGTTTTAGTTTGGAAGCTGGGTATGAGTGGAGAGTATCTTGGACTTAGAAGACCTTACTAGCTAATTGGATTAGAGATGACTAGAAGAGCTTATATTTAGACTAGTAATTATTGTATTTCTCATTTGTAACCTTGTAGTTTCAGATTTTCCATTGTAACAATTGAAATTCAATTGTATTATTTATGTCATATGCTTGTGTTTGTTCTGATACGTCACCATTATTGTGACATCTCTACCCTTGTCGGGTTGGGGTGTTACAACAATCAACAAGAAGGTATAGATTACGATGAGACATTTGCACCCGTAGCTAGACTAGAGTCTAGTAGGATACTACTTGCATATGCATGTGCACATGATTTTAAATTATTTCAAATGGATGTCAAAAGTGCGTTTTTAAACGGATTTATAAATGAAGAAGTATATGTCGCACAACCTCCCGGCTTTGCCGATTTTGAAAAACCAAATCATGTCTACAAACTTAAGAAAGCATTATACGGACTTAAGCAAGCACCAAAAGCTTGGTATGATCGACTTAAGACTTTCCTAGTTGACCATAAGTATACCATGGGCCTAGTAGACAATACTCTCTTCACCAAGAAAAAGGGATCACATATTATCATCGTCCAGATATATGTGGATGACATTATATTCGGCTCAACTTGTCAAGCGTTATGCAACGATTTTTCAAAAATCATGCATGATGAGTTTGAAATGAGTATGATGGGGGAACTAAACTTTTTCTTAGGTCTCCAAATAAAACAATTAGAAGATGGGATATTCTTCAACCAATCAAAGTATATCAAAGATATGCTTAAGAAGTTTGGTCTTGAAGACTCAAAACCAATGAAAACTCCCATGTCCTCAGAAACCAAACTCACAAAGGATGAAGAAAATGAATTCGTAGATATCACTAAATATAGGGGAATGATTGGTAGTTTACTCTATCTTACGGCTAGTAGGCCAGACATTATGTTTAGTGTTTGTCTATGTGCACGTTTTCAAGAAGATCCCAAAATATCCTATCTTGAAGCCGTCAAAAGGATATTTAGGTACATTAAAGGCACTACACATTTAGGATTATGGTATCCCAAAGGAACAGGTATAGAAACCATAGTGTATGCCGACTCAGACCATGTCGGTGACTATGTTGATAGAAAAAGTACTAGCGGTATTTGTACTTTTGTAGGACATTGTCTCACCTCATGGTTCGCTAAGAAACAAACAGCCCTCGCAATCTCAACAACAGAGGCAGAGTATGTGTCTGCAGGAAAGGCGTGTCAACAAGCACTGTGGATGAAACAAGCTCTCGTAGACTATGGAATTGAACTCAACGACATCCCCATTCTCTGTGACAACAAAGGAGCAATCGACCTCAGCAAAAATACGGTCCAACACGCAAGAACCAAACACATTGAAATACGTCATCATTTCCTACGCGACAATGTTCAGAAGGGAAACATCTCAATTGAGAAAGTTTCCTCAGAGGACAACATTGCCGACATCCTCACAAAACCTCTCAAAAGAGAACCTTTCAACTACCTTAGACTTGGATTAGGATTAATGGAACATAGTGATTAGATAAAACAGTAGAGTAAACCTTAGTTTGACCAAACTCTAAACCAAAAATTGTGTTCTGATCCCGCGGATCCAAACGATAACAAAGGCGGAACCTTTGTTTTGGATCCGCCGAATCCGTCACATGCACAGGTGGTTTTATTATATAATAAACAACACCAAGTACTATTCATCACTCTCCTAAAACTTATCACCTACTGAATTCGTTTCATACTTCACCACAATCATAATTTAGGCTATTTTCTTCTACAAATTTGTGCTCCAAACATCACTGTAAGTATCTTTATCATGTTTATACTCCTGATCTGCATCTAGGATTTCTATTTCATGCACAAAATCAAAACTTGGGGAATATGCATAATTCTTGAAAAATAATGAAACATAGTTACTGAATTGCACTTCAAATCATGTTTTTCTTAGTTAGGAATTGCATCTTGTAGTATATTATCATTATTTCATCAAAAACCCCATGAGAAATTTTTTTAAAATCTTCTCACGACTAGGAAAAATGGTTTTTGAACATTGTTCATACAAATATAAAAACGTTAGTTTTTAAACATCACTTGCATAATGTCTCTTGAATGCTAAAGGGAATACATAACTAATATGTATTTTCGGGTACATTCAAATGTAGCTACATTGAAGTAGGAGCATTTGGGTTATCTCTCGTTTTATCATAAAACTTGCATAAAACAAAATTTTCATGCATCTAAATGAGTCGAGATAACCGTACCTCCACATAGTCCCCATGTAGGCACACACTAGACCTATACATGTATTTTCGATAATTTCAACTAAAACTATATAATTTTTTGTGTTTAGGAAAATCATGCCTCCCGCGACCAACTATGATCACAAACACCCCATAAAATACCTACCTAAACACCATAAAACCAAAGGACTCACTGAACAACAAGTTGAAATTTTCAAAGCTCTAGAAAAACACTACGTACATGAGGGTATGTTTGTAGATCCCTCATTCTATGAAGGAAACTATCTTAGGGAACAACTAGCGGCTATTCACTTCGATTCCCTCCTAGATATCGATGAACCATTAATTCCTCGATTCATTTTAGAATTCTATGCTAGTGTCAAACTATGTTTGGCTTAACTCCTCATAAGGTAAGTTCCGATGAACAGATTAATCTATGATTAAACATGTGTTAGTATTATCATATTTGATTGTTTTGCATTACATATTAGATGATAGATATGCTCCAGGAGAATTTTCGGGTTTTTGTCGCAAAACGACAAATATGCACATCTCTCTGTGTCATTTTTGTGGTTTTGATCCACGGATCTGGCAAATCCCTCATTTTGGATCCGCCATATGTTAGCGTTGGCTTCGCCATTCTTTAACCTGCGGATCCGGCGGATCCGAAAATTTGGATCCGCACGCCTTGTCGATTGGATCCGCAGGTATAACAGTAAACCTCTTAAAACTTTTCGACTCATCCCGATTCTTAGATTTTAGTTTCTAGTATTCTGTAGAATAGGTTCACTGATCATTATACATCTTAGAATTATTTAGAAACTCTTAGAAACTTAAGAACAATATTTCCCACCAAAATTTGAATTTTTAAATTTAAGGAGTGAGTTACCTTTCCTATACAAGCAAGGAACCCTTTTTAGGGATCCTTCAAATCCGTGGTAACATCACATCAGAAGCTTTTCCACTATCTCTTTTCATTTACTGCATATCTTCTTCATATTACTCAACATAAGTTCTATGGATTGACTTATGTGATGTGATTTGCACAAATTTTTGTTCCAAATCATTAGGAACTAACATTCTCTATTGGATTTACATCAAATCCAAACACTAGTTTCTATAAACCATCTGCCTATATATTAAGATCATATCTTAGAACAAAACTCACTCATTCACCTTCTTCACAACATACAACCTGTACATCTTAGTTCTCTTAGCTCCCCATGACCAAATCAACCAACTCCTCCACCTCTAGACCACCAAAACGCACTGCTCGCATAAGTGTTAAGCCCTGTTGCTTCATAAATCTTGCTAACTCATCATCAGAGGAATCATCTCCTCTTAATATCTCATCTCCTATAGCAAGTGAAAATTTCCTTACTTTATCCACACCTACACCATCCAATGTTGTCATACAAACTCCACCTCCATCCATAACTCCAATAGCAACCACACCACCACCCGCTCCATCACAGACTGTCAAGTCTCAATCACAACCAAACTCACCCAAACTCTAACCCATGGAGCTATTTAGGACTCCACCTACATCACCTTATCCATATCTTGATGACTTGGAGGATCTCCCACCAAGATCAAACAATCCTCCACCAATGACCTTTGAAGGTCAAGAGCCTAGGCTTTTTCATCTGATTTTTCCGGATATCCATGGTCCTTTATACCATGATGCACCATCATCCCAACCTCAAATACCACCTCTCTTACCTCTCTCACCCACATCAACTCTCATTGCCATAGATGAGGCAATGTGGATCAATTTGCCTCAAACCCAAGAGGAGATTAGTGAAGAGCTCAACCGTCTCTACACTCTCTCGGGTATGGTAGATCACAGCCTCAATGAAGCCATGGACCTCCAAAACATCCTCATGAACTCCCTCCAAACACCACCACCAACCAATGAACAAGCACAATCACCACCACCCAACAACCAATCACAACCACCACCACCACAACCAAATGAGTCTACTCTTCCGCCCGGTTTTGCTCGCCATGATTGCAACATGTGTGAAAGAACCGCTCACATAGCTCAAAGGACAAACATTTTGGTGCACGAGCTCCAAAATGAAATGAGGTTCATTTTGAACCACATTCTTGAGCGTCTAAACGCCATTTCTCATCCTCCTCAGTAGGAGAATTTTAGTCTCATTATATAGGACCTTCTAGGTGTTGTTGTGGGACTTTTTATTTTTTAGGATGTATTTTTTATTTTCTTGTAACATCATATTATGTTTGTGACTTTTGTCACATAATTTTCAATGAATGAATGTGATGTTTTTATGCTTATGAGTGATCAACATAGAGCATATTATCATTAGTTAGGTAAATAACATCATTATCTAGCTTTTTAGAATCTATATTCTAGTTTGATCACTTGTACTTTAGGTACAAAATTTTGATCAGACCCTACATTTTGACTTTTTAAAGTCAACTAAATTATCATTCTTATTTGAATGAACATATCATATGCATTATGCTTCTCCATTTGAGGCTATTCACAACTAACATTTCTTTTGCAGCATCTCATACCCTTTTAATGTATACGTTGGGACTCTTGTAATGGGGAGTATACATCGAGGGGGAGCATTTCATTTTTCTAACCATTTTTTTGTAGGATCATGCATCATTACCTTGTTACTCCATTTAGGGGGAGTATCAAACAAGGGGGAGCTCTTAAAGTTCTCAAAATCGCATTCCGCTACGCAACTCTTCTTTTTGTTTCGACAAAAAGGGGGAGAAAGGATTAAGTTTGCATAACTGTGAATCATCACAGTACATACACTTCTGCATAAAAAGAATTTTTAAACTCAAATAAAACAAACTTAATCTATATTTTAAAGAACTTATGCTATATTTATTCCTTTGCTCAAAAATATACTTTATGTTTTGTCATCAACAAAAAGGGGGAGATTGTTAATACAAATATCGTCCTAAAAACGTTATTTATATTTTACGATCTTTACTTAGTTTTGTTAATGACAATTACAAAGTATATCCTTTAGCAAATTATAAATGCTAGCTAAAGTCTCTTTAAAACACATTTTACATTTCACAAAGTTTACTTAGAATTACATTTTACACATCTACTAGTTTATTTCCTTAAAAGGAAACTTTATTTTTAAAATGATACAATGACATCATGGCATGCATCATACATAATATCTTGGCTAGATCTTCAAGCAAGATAGTTGACTTTGGAAGATCTTGATATGACATGACAATGGTGTGAAGGATACAGCTGGATTTGGAAAGATTTCTAAAACTATTAGCTGTCATGTTGCTGTCAAGTTGGCGGATCCAATCGACATAAAGGACGGATCCCTTTTATGGGATCCTCCGGATCCGCCAACTGTTCATCAGCTTGCCTATAAATAGCAAGCTGATCATTTGGACACACCATCACTCATAGAGCCTAACATTCATACTCATTCATTTACATATCATCTAACATTTATCATTCATTTATTTCATTGATCTTTCCTTTTGTAGCAAGGGAGATTAAGCATCAAGGTTCAACACAGACGTGTAAACCTTTAGCATAGTTACTGTGTGATATAGTTGTAGTTCACACATCATTACTTGTATCATTTATCTCAGTGAGTGTGGTTAGCGTTTTAGTCCTCAAAACACAAAGAGTGTAGGGAGTGGTTGTACCCTTGTGAAAGAACCAAACGGGAGTGGTTGTACCCTTGTAAAGAACTTGACATCTAGCTTAGTGTCGGTAATTGTATAGGCGACGTTAGGTTGGTTCTACCTTGAAATAGAACCCGGTGTTTAGCTTAGTACCGGAAAAGGAAGTAAGCGACGTGTAAATGTTTTCTCCACCTAGAAGAGAGTTTGTTTCTTAGTGAAGGATAACTCTCGAGTTAGAGGCTCGAGGAGTGGAGTAGGGCAAGGAAGAGAGTCCTTGTAGCCGAACCACTATAAACATCCGTGTTGTGTGGTTTGATCTTTCCTCTCTTTACTTCTCATATATATATTGTGTGAATATTTGTTTGTGCTTGTTTCCTTTGAAATAACATAAAGTAACAAAGTGAATTAATTTTAAAACGGTAAAACTATTCAACCCCCCCCCCTTCTAGTTTTTCACAGAATTTTTTTGTCATTTTATGATTTACAACAAGTTACTGGCTTAAATTACATAATCTTTTAAAATTAATGAAAAAAAAATCATATGACTTTTGTATGACTATCCGAAGAAGGCAGATTCAGCGGAGAAGCATAAAATGAGTAGCAAAGAAACATGTTTTACAGAGACAAAATTTGTACTAGTAACTTGTTATCTTCTTACGTAAGAGGCAAATCTTTGCCTATGTGGAAAAGATGATTCATTCGGAATACCCCAAGAAGAGTTAGGCTGCACAAATTAAGGATCCATTTTCTTTGTCACGTCAGCTTTCTTTCTCCACCGACCTTCAGGCGATTGGGTGGCCCGGGCTACCTTCATCATTTTTTATTTATTTATTATTATTTTTTTAACATTTTTAACACAAACTTAAATTTCATTAATAATTAAAACCTTACATAATAATTCAAATAAAATTAAAACATTACAATAAAATTCAAATAACTTTCAAACATTACGATAAGGGTTAATTCTACATATAGGTAACGAACTTTTCAAAATTTCTAATGTTAGGTAATCGACTCTCGAAAATACTAAGTTAGGTAACAAAACTTGTTGCATCGTTCAATGTTAGGTAATATGATGACGTGTCGGTTAACTCTATTTGCACCGTTAGTCCTTTTCTCCGTTATCTCCTAACGAGATAGAAATGGTTTACACCGTTAGTCCTATGGGTTAACTCTATTTGCACCGTTAGTCCTTTTCTCCGTTATCTCCTAACGAGATAGAAATGGTTTACACCGTTAGTCCTATGGGTTAACTCTATTTGCACCGTTAGTCCTTTTTTACGTTTTCGTCCGGTTTTTTAGGTTTTCGTTCGATTTTTTACGTTTTCGTCCAGTTTTTTACGTTTTCGCCCGTTTTTTTACGTTTTCGTCCTGTTTTTTACGTTTTCGCCCGCTTTTTTACGTTTTCGTCCGGTTTTTTACGTTTTCGTCCGGTTTTTTACGTTTTCTTCCGGTTTTTAACGTTTTCGTCCGGTTTTTTACGTTTTAGTCCCGCTTTTTTACGTTTTCGTTCGGTTTTTTACATTTTCGTCTGGTTTTTTACGTTTTGGTCCGATTTTTTTACGTTTTCGTCCTATTTTTTACGTTTTCGCTCGCTTTTTTACGTTTTTGTCCATTTTTTTACGTTTTCGTCCGATTTTTTACGTTTTCGTCTGATTTTTTACGTTTTTTTTAGGTTTTTTACGTTTTCGTCTGGTTTTTTACGTTTTGGTCTGATTTTTTAACGTTTTCGTCTGGTTTTTTACGTTTTCGTCCGGTTTTTTACGTAAAAACGGGCAAAACGTAAAAAACCAACGAAAACGTTAAAAAATCGGACAAACGAAAAACCAGACGAAAACGTAAAAAAACGGACGAAAAGTAAAAAAGCGGGCGAAAACGTAAAAACCGACGAAAAGGTAAAAAAAAATGACCAAAACGTAAAAAACCAGAAGGACAAAACGTAAAAAACCAGGACGAAAGTAAAAATAAAAACCGACGTAAAAACGTAAAAAAGCGGCGAAAACTAAAAAGAAACTAAAAAACGGACAAAAGAAAAAAATGGTAAAAACGGACGAAAACGTAAAAACGGAAAAAGTAAAAAAGCGAGCGAAAACGTAAAAAAATGGAAACGAAAATGGACAGTAAAAAAGCGGGCGAAAACGTAAAAAACAGACGAAAACGAAAAAAAAGACGAAACGTAAAAAAACAGACGAAAACGTAAAAAAATCAGACGAAAACGTAAAAAATGGACGAAACGTAAAAAAGCAGGCGAAAACATAAAAAACAGGACGAAAACGTAAAAAAACGGACCAAAACGTAAAAAACCAGAGAAATGTAAAAAACCGGACGAAAACGTAAAAAAGCGGGACTAAAACGTAAAAAACGGGACGAAAACGTTAAAAACCGGAAGAAAACGTAAAAAACCGGACGAAAACGTAAAAAACCGGACAAAACGTAAAAAAGCGGGCGAAAACGTAAAAAACAGGACGAAAACGTAAAAAAAACGGGCGAAAACGTAAAAAACTGGACGAAAACGTAAAAAATCGAACGAAAACGTAAAAAACCGGACGAAAACGTAAAAAAGGACTAACGGTGCAAATAGAGTTAACCCATAGGACTAACGGTGTAAACCATTTCTATCTCGTTAGGAGATAACGGAGAAAAGGACTAACGGTGCAAATAGAGTTAACCCATAGGACTAACGGTGTAAACCATTTCTATCTCGTTAGGAGATAACGGAGAAAAGGACTAACGGTGCAAATAGAGTTAACCGACACGTCATCATATTACCTAACATTGAACGATGCAACAAGTTTTGTTACCTAACTTAGTATTTTCGAGAGTCGATTACCTAACATTAGAAATTTTGGAAAGTTCGTTACCTATATGTAGAATTAACCCTTACGATAATAAAACGACTAAACTGGTTTTGATTTTGACGATGTCAAATGTCTTCCACCAAATCGGCTTTTAGGCTAAAAATAATGAAATGACTGTGTTATTTATAGTGTGAAAGTATAAGTTTAAAAGTTTTTTTTTTTTAAGTCCAACGTTCAAATTCAAACGGTAAAAAAAAAAAAAAACATACAAAACGATTGTCGATCGCCCAAGATCTCAAAAAAAAAAGTAATCGATCGATTACTCACAACAATGTCGATCGATCGCGATCGATTGAATGGATCGATCGTTTAGCATTACTGTGGGTAGCCTTAAAATAGAATTTCTTACTCCTTTTAATTCGGTCCATAAAATGTCTTTTTCGGGAGCCAAAGGACTTGACTCCACATTGTTCACAAGATTGTGGGTCTTCCTTTTCATATGTCTAAGATTCCATTGCGTGTGCTCCGGGTGGAAGTTTTGTCAAGTCTTTTGCACTCATGAGTTAAGTATTAACCATCCTCAAGGTGGCCTATATTGGATACTAATTTATCTAATCCATGAAGGTCAAGCACGAAAGTCAAATATGTATATATGTTTAAAGTTAAAGGGTCTAGTATGTTTAGTTAATAGTAAATAACCGAATGACAGTTATTTCGGTTATATGTGTCTGTTAGAAAAGTCAACCTATGAGTAAACCGTTGTGTCTGTTTGTAAGTGTCGATTGATGGGTTATAAATACCCATGTAGTTTTAGTCTGTAAAGTAACGATTGTTTTATAAATAAACTTAGTATACTTTTTATCCAATTGTTCATAGAGATACAAGAGAACAACAGTGGCATCAGAGACAAAGGTTCGAACCAGAGACAACGAAACAGATTGATTTAGGGAATCAATCAAGAAGAGAAACAGACCGTGCGCATACCGGTCAATCAAGAAGAGAGAGAGAGATAGAGAAGAGTTTTTTGATTCAGAGGAATCAATAAAGAAAGAAACACGATTCGATTAAAAGAAAGATCGAATCAGAGAACAGAAAAAGAGAAGAGAAAAAAAACATACCGGTTGTGCGAAGAAGGAACCGCCGCCGTTAGTTCGCCGGAGAAGAAAGAAACAACCACCGCCGCCGTCATCGGAAAAGAAACAAGGATCTGAACCACCATCGATTGCAACAGGAAGAAGAAAATTGTTTAGCCCTAATTTGCATAAAGAAGAAGCGTTTTTTTTGGGAACAAAATAGCCGCGTTTATTTGGGGATAGGTAGGAGCAGTTTTACTTGGGAATATAAGAGGTCGTGTTATTTGTTTGGAAAAGGAGCCAAGGAAAAGCCCAAGTAACAGGTTTCATTATTCCTTCAAATACTTATTTTTCATTAGTAGAATAGATTTCTCCCACTACAATTCGCTTTAGGAATAAGTTAGAATCGTTTGAAAATTATTGTGGTTAGATAAGAAGAATTTAAGTTCGACTGTTATTTAAGATTATATTGGTTTTAGAAGTTGCATGTTATTATTGTGGTTAGATAAGAAGAATTTAAGTTCGACTATTGTCTAGAAGAAATTGATAAGAAAAGTTTAGAATTGCATATTATTGTGGTTAGACAGAAAGTTGAGTTCAACTATCGTTAGAGTTATATTGGTTTAGTAGAAACTAGAAGTGAAGATCATTAAGAAAGAGAATATGTCGGGAGATAAAAATGAAAGTATTGTTTTCGCCTCATCATTATCATCATATCAATGTCCAGTTCTAAACAATACGAACTATACATTATGGGCATTAAGAATGAAAAAGATACTATTGGCAAATGGAGTATGGGGTTTAGTAGAAGGAACAAGTGCATCAAAAGAGATTGATGTAAAAAAGGATAGTTCTGCATCAGCATATTTATTTCAAGGATTACCAGAAGATTTGCAAATGCAAGTTGCGGGATGTGAAACAGCAAAAGAAATTTGGGATTCTTTAAAGGCTAGATTCGTTGGGACAGAAGACGTCCAACAGGCACACTCGCAACAATTGAAATCAGAATTTGAGAGAATTGTGATGAAAGAAGATGAATCAATAGATTCATTTTCGGGGAAGTTGATAAGTATTATTACAAAGGCTGCTACATGTGGATTGATGTTTGATGAACAAACAAAAGTACGGAAATTACTTAATGCAGTGCCAGATAAATTTGTGCCAGTAGTAGCAACCATTGAAATGGTTGTTGATTTTAAGATTGTAAAGTTAGAGGAAATTATCGGGAAACTTAAGACTTATGAAGAAAGGTTTAAGTTTAGAAAAGGAAGTGAGGAAGATAATAGTGAGAAGTTGTTGTTCACACGTAAAGGGAATGACAGAAATTATGAACGCAACAATGGAAGTTATAGAAGAGGAAGTGGTAATCAGACACGAGGAAGAGGCCAAGGAAGATTTGCAAGAGATAGTAAGAATGAAGATAGTTATGATAGAAGAAAGAGAAACGTTGGAGATCAAAACTACCATAGAAGAGACATTAGAGAAATAGAATGTTATAATTGTCATGAGTTTGGACACTTTGCTGCAAATTGTTCAAAACCAGACCGTAGAGAAGAAAAAGCAAACCTTATGGTCGAAGATGATGAACCAGCACTATTGATGGTTACTAGTAAAGATGAAAAAGAGATAACATCCTTAAAAGAAGAGAAGAGAAGAAATGGAATTGGTATTGAGATGGATAAAATTCCAAAAGAAAAGTTTGAAGACATGAGATCAGAGATAGAAACTGACTTGAAGTGTAAATTAGAGTTTTGGAAGTTCGAAATGTTTCAAGAGTTAGAGATGGAGAAACAAGAGTTTGAGAAGAAAATGAGAAATAGAGAAATGGCATTTGAGAAACAAATGCAGAGAGAGTTAGAGAACCTCAAGAAGATGAGAGATTGCACAAGCAAAGAGATAAAAGAGTTAAAGACAAAAGAAGAACAGTTTGAGAAAGAGAACCATGAAGTTGTTTCAGATAAGAAACTCCTCGAAGAAGAACCAAGAGTTGACAAGGGCGAATGCAAGAAGCATCAAGAGACGCCATCAAGATTTCAGAAGGAAAGCCAGATTAAGAAAGACATCAAGTCAAGCAACAAGAAATTTGAACCAGAAGATCGTGATACAAGTACTAAAAGAAACAGATTATTGGAGATGCAAGATTATGAAATGATACAAGAGAAGAAAGATGGTGACAAAGGTATCAAAGATGATCGAGATGAAATTGAAGACAAGGAAGAAAGAAGTCAAACCAAGAAGAAAGTTCAAGACATAGTTCGTGTTAAAGATAAAGACAAAGGAAGTGGAAACAAGCCAAAGTTCAAAGATAAAGATGATGGAGCTTGAAGATATCGAAGACATGGATTAATAAATTAGGGAGGAGTATTGGATACTAATTTATCTAATCCATGAAGGTCAAACACGAAAGTCAAATTCAAAAGTCAAATATGTATATATGTTTAAAGTTAAAGGGTCTAGTATGTTTAGTTAATAGTAAATAACCGAATGACAGTTATTTCGGTTATATGTGTCTGTTAGAAAAGTCAACCTATGAGTAAACCGTTGTGTCTGTTTGTAAGTGTCGATTGATGGGTTATAAATACCCATGTAGTTTTAGTCTGTAAAGTAACGATTGTTTTATAAATAAACTTAGTATACTTTTTATCTAATTGTTCATAGAGATACAAGAGAACAACAGCCTAGTGGTAAGGCGTCTTCAAAGTATAAGAAGAAACCAAAGGTCATACCTCATTACCTCCCAGTGAACATCTTGGGATGACCCCATAAAAGTCTAGAAACAACCATGAGGATACCATTACGCTGCGTATATCTGAGACGAAAAGGTCAGTGGCGGATCTTAAAGTTTTTACTAGGGGGGGCCGGAATTTTTTTTGTCATATCATTATATTAAGGTCTTTTAATTCGGGGGGGCCGACTTAGTAAATATAATTTTTTTCGGACGAAATACAGATAAATTAACACTACGGAGCGAAAAAATGGGGGGGGCCCGGGCCCCCCCGGGCCCTAACATAGATCCGCCACTGTCTGAGACGAAAAGGTCAGCTTCCCCGGGTAACCTAAACACAGATCCTTCTTTGTTTACCCGTTTAAAAGTTCAACCTTTTGCAAGAAAAGGATAAACAGTGTAACAAATCTACTAATATATGTTTTTAGGTTCTAACATCAAAGCCAAATATGTTAAATGTAGTTAGTAAAACTGCTAATAATTCATCTCTAAATTGTGCGCTCTTAAACAGGGATGTTGAAATCGAAATATCGTATTGGTTTTTATTTAGCAATCATCATATTTAGAGCTATTTAAGGCTTTTTATTCTACATTTAGAAGTTAGACGAAACTCATTTCTCCAAGTTATGTAAAGTCAATAAATTCTAGCTGATATATAAGTATATTAACACTTGGACTCTTTTAACATTGTCATTGGTCTTATTACAGAACCAATAAAATTACAATTGTGAACTAATCTAAAAAAAATGCAAAGATCTTTCTCCCAGTAATGGTTTGTGCTTAGAATATGAACAAATTAACTAACTGAATATTACATGTTACGCGATAAATCATCAAAAAAATGCAAAGATCTTTCTCCCAGTAATGGCTATGCCTCGAGTTTTTCTCATCTTCGATTGAGATACTCTAGGACACTTAATCCAACTTCAAAGTGTTAATCCTTCCCATTAGAGCGTTAAACGTAATGGAAAATGCATCTTGAAACAAATCAAATTTTGCATTTTGATCTCCATAAACTAACTTTGGCATCAACTCATACACTATGTATCTTCTCATATCATCCCTTTCCTTCAATGGTATTTCCATTAATCTTTCCACCACATTGACCTTCATCGCTCTCACGTCTTCTTGATCAATAAAAACTGAATACTTTGTGTGATCCTCGGGCAAATGCCATGGGTATTGATAGTAAGCCGTATATGGGTCAAAAAGCACAGGGATACACCCTGACACCAATGAGTCAAATACTGATTTCCTAGTAGGGCTATCACCCGGAGGCTGAAGACAAAATTCAGACTCAGTGAATAGCCCTATTAGTGATTGGGGCTCGTCACATAGCCCTGACTTACAATCGAAGAACTTACAGTGTTCTTCGGTTGTTGATGTGCATTGGTCTATCAGAATAGACCTAATGCTATCTTGGGAGCCAGGACGAGCAGCACCAGCAAAACTGACAAGACTTCGTCGGTGTGATGAGATGATCTTGCGTTGCCATGAACGGATGTCATCATCGGATTGTGGGTGAAAATGAGTTGGATGAGGGATAGCGATGTCGTTGACCTCCCATGGCTGCCGTTCGATCATGAGTTTAATTGGGTTTTGCATTTCCTCGACTTCGAGAAACTTAGTGCCCCATTTAGTGTAATCCTTCCTTCTGAAATCCCACGAAATTTTACCCAAAACAAAGACATGATCTTTTCCTAGATTCTTATCCCATGGCTTTTGCATTTCTAACCAGTTTATAAGCTCAAAAGCCAAAGTATCTTTTACTTCAGTTGAAACATTCTTGAAGTGCCATCTCAAGATATCTAATCCACCATAATATGGAACATAAAAGAGTTTTGCTTTGTTTTCATCATAAACACGACATGGGTGCTTTAGAACTCGGGAATGGAATATCATTTCCAGGGAGTACTGATGAGTCCGGAACCAACGGCTCCCTAGCTCAGGTATGGGCTCACCCAATGCGTCGTTAGTAAAATACTTGCACATATCGACCCATGGAACCATGTCATGACATTGAGCCACCAAGTCCTTATTGAACTTTGTTGGCAAGTCATAGACATATATACCCCTTCCGTCACACTGATTGTGATTTTGATTCTGATTTTCTAGCCAAGATCTATGGAACCGTAGTTGTTCTTCAATAGTTCTTTTCGCTTTCTTGATCTCCTCAATCCTATCGTTTTCAGGATTAGAGGTTTCAAGAACAATGTTAGAGACTTCTTTGGAATCACCTTTGACCTCACCCGTTGGATTTTTCATGACAACTTTAGAAATCTCGTTAGAATCGTCTTTGAGGTCATTTGTGACCTTAGCATTAGCCCCATCATTTCCAACTTTTTCTTCAAGAAAAGTACTCGGATTTTCTAGAACAGCGTCAGAACCTTCTTTAAGATCACCTTTGAGGTTCCGGTTTACTAAATTTTCATTCACAGGAATCACCAAACGCTTCTCCTCTTCTACTTTTTCTTCAAGAACAGGAACCTTCTTCTCAATCAAGTCATGAGAACTAGAATTCATGAACGGAAGATGGAATTCCTCGTTCGGATGAGTAGTGGCAGAAAGACAGTAGAGGTTGCTAAGCTTACGAGAAGAAACACAAACATGTACAATCCTCCCCGATATATAAGTGGTCGAGGAAGACCATACAAACATCAAAATCATGAAAAATAGAGCAGCCGGTAGAGGATACACGAACCATGCTAAACACGAATGAATACAACCTCTTCTAGGCTCGACCTTCTTTGCTACTTTAGTTTTCCGCTTAGACGCCACAGTCACCATTTTCGCTACGATAAGATGGTGTCACTGATTTGAATTCATACTTTTCTTCTGAGCTTTTTAAGTAAATATACCATCAAAGAAACATGTGTGCACGTAGAGCTTCAATGCATGATTAATTTGTTTAATTTACTTGTAGGCACGATCATGATATATATTTAAACAACTTAAAATGTCCAACCTCAATCATTTGACCAATACATTGTTCCCCATCATTGCATACATCTAACTTAATATTAAAAAGTATCAACTGTGATCTTATCTTAACAATGTATCACATAAAAGATATACCATTTGTTCAAACCCATCAACAACGACCATAATAAACTTATGATATTGCCAATTTGCCATATTGGTTAAGCCATTAGATAGTGCATAACAAGTATGGTTAATAAAAGGGTTTTCTAAAGCTTTAATATTTAATCATAAAGAAAAGAAATTTCAAAGATGATAAAAAGGTTTTCCAAAGTTTATGATTAAGTCGTGTTGAATCAACCCAACGAGTCCTTATTGGTCAGCACTATATCAGGGCTTAAATCTTTTATCATCTTTTCGGAGCCACTAGAGCCAGGGTGTTTGAAATTGCAATTTTCAAGTGAAAAAAGCCGAAAATACTTATGTTGTGTTGAAATAAGCACTTATACGCACATGTGTGGAAGTGGTTAATTTGCAAGTGCTGAAAAATAAGCATAAACAGAAGATATGCTCCCTAACATCCTACTAGACATAGCGCATCAAGACTGTTCCATTAACAAATGGTTGTGTTAAAAACATATCAGATATGTGACACTGTGACATGTTAGTTATCTCATCATTCGTAAAAGAAATCTTCATCAGGAAACATTATGGATTGATAGTTGTATTTGTAATGGTGAACATAAATACTAAATTTACTTACTAAAAGATACAAGGATTTATTAAACGATAAAAAGCGTTAAAGTTCAGAATACAACCTAAACAACAGATTCTTACAATATATCTTATTTGTTTATCAGCATACCATAAGACCAATATTTTAGCCAAGTGACGTTTGCAAGATCCTCAGAGCATGCTATCCGTCCTAGCTGGCAGCCTTCGGAAGAAGTTAATAGGCACAGATGGTAAACGATGGCGAAACCTTGGGTGCCTCATCATGTAAATCCCGATCAAAGCTGCAATCGCTTGAAATGGTGTCACATACAACACAACTGCTGCAACTAAACAGAATGTAACAAAGATAGCAGTGGCTCGAGGATCCCTCCAGCTCAGCAGTGACTGCATCCGTTCCCCTTGGGTAGCAATGTCCCCAATCACAGTTTGTATTCTCCCAGCCACACTTCGTAAACGGTCATACCTCATTCTCACCAAATCCGGATTCTTACTTGTTGGGAATGTATCAAATTCCTCATCCAGCTCATCCGGGTGGACCCCTTCAGCTTGTGAAATCTTTGTGTTCATGTGAGGTGGATAACGAGGTCGGTACCTAAAGTTCCAAATCCCGATCAAGAACATGTAAAGAAACACTGTTGGTAAGATCAGTTCTGGGAAGCAAACGAGCATTATGAAAAGTACATGAACAAGGACTGTGGTGATCGGGTTCCTCCACATACAAATATCACCAAACCACTTCCCAACAGCAAATACTGGTGCAAAAATCGTCATCAGCCTGAAAAAGTTTGCTTTGCTACGGCGCATACTCCATAAATGTGAATCCGCATCAGACATATATTCAACCACTTCCTTCCGAAGTGGTGGCTCAGCTCGACCGAGCCGAGCCGCCACTATCTGGACAGCTTGGTGTCGCAACATGTCAAGTTGCATGACACTAAACGGTCGAACATAATGCATTTTTGGTAATAAGGGTCGGGTATAAGTATAAAGCATGTTGACAAAATTCGTGCACGAGAAACGGATTGCTAGATGTACTTCACCCATTTTCTTAACTCCATTCGGCATTAACACAAGTAATGGGTAAGAATGTGTATAAACCCGACCCGCTTCAAGTGTCGAAATACGGATCCTGACTTTCCCGATTCTTACGTCTTTACTATTTGCACCCTTGTCCCCGAGCTGGCTGTTATCGAAAACACCGACAGTGAGAACCGTTGCAGTATCAAACACTTCCCATGTATACTGCTCGTTATACTTGGGACTCAAATTGTCGACTATGGTTCGGGTTCTGACCCATTTATGCCCATATTTCGCTACACAATAAGTATCCGATGTCCCTCTTCCATCTCGTGTTTTCATCGGGTGTAGCCCAACAGCATTCAGAATCCCGAGTTCCAAAACCCCGATTGTCGGTTTCCAAAGCTGCTTTGCAGTTGGTCTAAGATCACTACTATAGTGAGTTGACTCGTCAAGAACATGGTAACCACCATCTAAACAGATCCTAAGATGAATTCTCATAGAAAATTTATCTTTCTTCAACTGATCGACATCAACAGCAACTGGTTTTTCCAAATTAAACCATCGAGAATGGATGATCCGATCATCGGCCCGTTTTTCAATCATGTTTAATGGTATAATCGTTCTCCCAATAACCTCATCTTTTCCTGGACCCACACGGTCCTCCACAGTGAGGATCAAATGATCCTCAAAAGGCTCAGCAGCAACAAACAATAAATCCTCGTTCCATAAAGGGTTTAAGGAGCGAGCTTGCACCGTCCTCGTTTTCATAACCTGGTTCCCTATATGAGCTTTCACATAAGCATCAGGGAAACGAGTCTTATCGGCTGGAGCCAAGTCCTGAGCCTCAACCACATTGACTCGAACATACCATAGCCGTGGTGCTTGATAGACCTTTGACCGTATCAGCGTCGATGCAGCTCCCGAACTGTCAACCGGGGTGGCTGCATCGGAGTGCCAGGCATCAGGAAAAGCTTCGTCAGCTTGAGTCCCGATCCATACTGCAAGCATGAGCTCACTCTTTATCCTGTCCCCGTGCTTGTCCTCAAGCCGATACCATTGTGGAGCTAAAGGACTATCAGGTGGGACACGTAATGGAACCTCGTTTAGGTCAAACCTCACAAACCCCACGAAATCATCTTTGAGTAGATCCTTATCTTTGACCACAACTTCAAGTACTGATGCCTGCATCCTCTCCCTCGAGAACGCGAAAACAATATTCCACATCGGGTTTTGGTTTTTCTCGATATGTCTAGTAACACCTTTATAGTTCCCAATCCTAACCTCAACATACGGATCAAGACTTCCAGTTAAATCCATATGAGGAAGATCACGAGCCTTAACAACCCGTACAAACAAGAAATGCATCTTTTCAACAAGATCATAAGTTGAAGAAGCTTTATCAGTATGAAGGACCCGTCCACCACAACTCTCCCACCTCCCAGATACGGGCTCGTTTCTTTAAGTGCATAGTCAACGGGCTGAGACGCAGACTCTGAGTACATCCGAACGAGCTTAGGAGGCGGTGGTGGTGGGTTGGATTTTATTTGTTCATACCCGTATCTCTGCATAGGTGGTGGGGCCGCTGGGATCGCAGTGTTGGCAGGAGCTTGAGTCTGATGAGGTAGATGATGAAATGTGTGCCTCACCTCGCTTTTTTTGACAGGCTCTTTAACAGATTTGGGTTTTGTTTCAGGTTCACTGGCCATGTTAACAACTGGCTCAGACGACTTTAATGTCGGGTCGTCAGTTATATAGACTTTAAGCCCGAGCTCACCTCTTACACGAGAAAATATTCCACGTTTCTCCAAAGGGTAGTGCAAGACAACAGCATCTGAATATGGAACAAACGAAGTACCAGTTATGGAAACTTTACCGAGAAAGGACCTTGAATTGTTGCCTTTGACATTGTTGTAGACGAAGGCGTCAAGTGTGAGATTTGGGAGGATTGAAGGGTCGGAAATATTGAAGTAGAAGCTCTCATCCCAAACAGGGTCCAGGTCTTTCTCCTTAACTGATGTGCGGTACTTTTGACCATCAAAAAAGAGCTCAACAAATGCACTTGATGAACCTTGACCATCTTTTGGAAGAAGATTGTGGGCCCCTGCTACATCTACCCCGAGCCTAAGGTTCATATTTATTCAACGACGGGTGAACTTATAAATAGCGATATGACCCAGTTTAACCTGAAAACATAAAAAGGACACAAGTTTAAAAAGCGAAAACATAAACATTTCAAGATCCATGACAATTTGCAAATTCTGACATCAGTCTAAAATAGTCTTATGACAAGGGTAAAGTAGTCTTCTGTAAATCTGCTATCAAACTAGAATATCAAATAATAAAAAATCTAAGCAACAACCATACATGTAAGCTGCCATACAACACAGATACTGTGTACCAATTTCTAACAAATAGAATTTTTCTTCACATGGAAGAATTCACGATGGTAAAAGGAAAATGACTAAAATGCCCCTCTGTCTAATATAGCTGATAAACAAAGAAGAGTCTTGATCGAACGTATACTAAATGGTCCAGCAAAAAAAACATCCATATGTCTAACATTTATCCGCTACACAACTACACAAGTACACATATAACTGAAGCCAAGATAATGCAGAAGGGCATTATCGTGATAATGAATGATCAAAAACCATAATAACTGCCTTAACGTCTAGGATAGTTTTCGAAAATAGAACTTTCCAACCTTTTATGATTGAAATTTAATTATTTTTCTTTTATCTGACTTAGACATCTCTGGAGGAATCATCATCTTATGTTAGTACAAGATCTAGATCTTTAAGAAAAGGTTAAACTTTTAATCAATGTACTTTGCTAATCTAACTTTTAGCAAAGATCCATGAACTTTAATCAATTCTTTATTATTTAAATAAAATATTATATCAAGATCTAACAAGTACAAACTACACTGGCTGAAAGTTAAAGTAAAGGGTCCCTAAAATGAAGCTAAAGGCACATGACACTTTGACTGTTCACCACATGTATCACAAGATATAGAGAAAACAATAGTAACAAGATGATCACACCATAAGACAAAATTACAGAAAGTTAACCATCACAAAAACAAATCATAATCCTTAAAAAAAAGGGACATTCACTTTAATCATTTGCTACAAAAGTTATAAGATTCTTAAGGTGATTCTTCATATTTAAACATAATATGAAGAATGATTTTTGATCATTTTGACATTAACATCAAAAATCAAAAGCCAAAAAACTTTTTAGATTCTTAAGATTTAAACATATTAAAAGGGATCTCACAAAAAGCCAAATCATATTTATACAAAAAACACATTTTTATCACTTCTTAAAATTGCATACAATAATCAAAGGCCAAATAAGCTAGATTCTTGGATGACATTGGATTTTTTTAAAGGTTACTTTTAAGTATAATTCACATAGATCCAAAATAAAAGGTACTCCCTTTAACAGTTTGCAAATTAAGGAAATATCGAATATATACAGATATCAGATGCAACAAAAATTCAACATTCTAGGATGTGTTCATTTAAACATTAGACTAATGCTAATGGGCGTTGGATGGTGAGCATAACCAAGAAAAGCAACGCGCCTCCCCCCTAGCAATGCCTTAAGCGACGCGTTGCTTTGCAACAATTGCAAAAAAGTGGTTGCCTCACCAACCGAAACAATTGCACCATGGATGCCCTTTTTTTGACAGTTGGGGGTTGCTTTTGTGGAAATGTTATGGGGTTGCTTTTGTGGAAATGTGGTTGCCATTAGCATCAGTCTAATAAAATTGTAAGTTTGTAACTAATGTACAACACATCACTAATCTGAATAAACAATAATCACAAATTTCTAAGTTACACCAAAAATAAGAACAATAAGCTTTTTAAAATAGTTTATATCCCACAAAAGTTGGATCTCAGTTGACTAAAACTAGATAACTAAAATATCAATTTTGGTTATATATTAACAAAAATGTGAGTTTTAATAAGCTAAACTGTAAAATAATGAATAAAAGATACTACTAAATTACTCAGTACCCAACAAAAACCTAGATCTTACTTAGCTAACAATGAAGAACAAAATCAAGATACTTTTTTTTAAACACCAAAAATGGGATTTTTAAAAACAAGGTTTTTATACAAAATAATGCATCAAAATATAAACTCACAAAAACCCAGATCTCAAATAGCTCCAAATTTAACCAACAAAGTCAAGATTCATTCTTTTCAAAAAAAAAAAAAAAAAAAAAAAAAAAGGCACACTTTAACAATCTTTATTAATAAAAAAAACCATATCCAAATCAAGAACATATTATTTAAAGATTTATACTTACATAATGAGCTATACACAATATTGCTTAACATTATAACCACATTAACATAAACCTCACAAAACTTTAGATCTCAAGTAGCTCAAAAATGGTCAACTCTATAAAAATGGGCTTAACTTAATAATGCTTAACATTAAGCCACATTACCATAAACCCCACAATACCTTAGATCTCATATGTTTCACAATGATGAACACAATAAGCAGATAATGAGTTAAAATAATGAGCTCAAAAAGTATAGTAAAAGAAAACTACCTGAGTTTAAGAAATGAAGCACCACTAAAAAAATGGATTGTAAGCCAAAATGTGACAGGCTTTTAAATTAGTACTAGCTTGAAGCCAAAAGAGAAGAAGTGGAGAGAGAGATTTGCAATGTGTTTGTTTTTATAAAAACAAATGTTTGAATAAATAATACAATGCTGAGAAGTGAGCGCCATTAGAAGTGTTTTTTGGCAGTTTAGTTTAGATTGCACTTAAAAAGAGGTGGTACCTTTAATATGACGTGGATGATAGATTTGGTTTGGTGTGGAGGACCATAGGGGAAAGAGTGTGGATCTACCTTTGACTGCATTTGTCATTATGATATATGGCCCCAATTTTTGTTTGATAATGGCATGCATGGCATGTAACGTTTTATCTTAAAAAATGTTAGGGGTTTGATTTTAATGAGTTATCGTATTAGTGATTCATGGATTGTCTTATACATCGGCTTGGCAAATATCTTTCAGCTTTTTTAATGAGCCTACTTGTGGTGAACATTCTTTTCTGGTGTTCGACTAGTTACCTCATGCATGAAGGCTTTAGGCCATAAGTTTTACGTGCTTTGTCACAATAAAAAGTCCAATATGAGGGGTACACACGTTCCTAAGCCCCCCACCCCCCACATCCCCAACGGGGGCCCTCACCCTCACCCCATAACGAATCCATTTGTTGGGGAAGAACATAGCCAACAAGTTATCTTAAGAGAGGAAATTACTAATGATGGTTGATTTACCACAATGCTATTAAGCAAGGTTGTCAAGATCGCGATCCCGCGCAAGATCGTTTTTGTCTTTGCAAGATCGAGATCGTAGGATCGGATCGAGATCCTACGATCCTACCAATTTATCATATTTTATAAGCAAATGATAAACGAGTCAAACTTTTTATATTTCTACTCTTCATGAGATGTTTCCAGGCGTTTCCAAAAGATTTGAAACGTTTCTCATTTTTCAGAAACGTTTCCGCCGCGTTTCTAGGCGTTTCCAAGCGTTTCCCATTTCCCATTTTCCAAAAACAAGAGCTGGTGAGCACGTAAGATCGTACGATCTTACGTGTAAACTCGCGAGTTTACGAACGATTTTACGTAAGATCGTACGATCCCACCTAAAATGCGATCCTATGACGAGTTTACACGATTTTGGCTGGTGTGCACGTAAGATCGTACGATCTTACGTGTAAACTCGCGAGTTTGACAGCTATGCTATTAAGTATTAACCCAATACCATTGCTTCAAGTAACTATCAATATAGTACTAGTTCGTATATCTCTATATCAAAAATTTAATTATTTGTTGCTCACAACACGCTACACGGAAACATCAATACAATGAGCAATGCTACTTCCTATCCATAGCATTGCTATTACATTTCACTTTCTCTATTATTATATCACAATAACTACGATGGTAATTAATAAGCCTTGTCATTGTCGTTCAAAATAACCACCAAAAAAAATTAATGTCACTCACTTATTTCGATTTGCATTTAGCAACGAGTAATTTCTTTGCTTTGTACAAATTTTATTGACATATGATAAATTTTATTTTGGAATACGTTGTAAGGGTGCTCGGAGTGGCTGGCGGGTTGCCCAGCGGGTTGCCCATACCGCCGGTAATACCATTCCGCCTATAGCGGGTTGGCTGGAGCGGTTTAGTGAGCGGGTATATTACCCGTTGGTGAAACCGCTATTTTGAACGTTATATGGGGGTTTAATGTAACATTTAATTCTTTTGAAACTTGTCAAAAAGGAGCGTTGGACATTCAAAGCAAAAATAAAACGTTGGGCATTCAAAGCAGTCAAATATATATATATATATATATATATATATATATATATATATATATATATATATATATATATATATATATATATAGTGAGACTTTCTTGCGAGAACCATTTTATCTGCGAGAACTGAGAGAACCACCAAAAACATACATGCACGCCTTCAATAATTGTATTTTTGCACATATGTTCTAAAAACAACATATATGTTTTTAAAAAAACATAGTTGTTCTAAAGAATTTGATAAGAAATTGGAAATACAACATTTTTTTTTGAAGGTGTGCATGTATGTTCTTATAAGGCGTGCAACGACAATATTGCGGCCTTGTGTAAGGTTTTTGTGAAAAAAGAGGATGAGTTCATGATGATATTGAAGAACATAGGTGGATACTTACGATTATTGATGATTTGCATGTATTTTTATTTTATTTTAAAAGGCGTGCATGTATGTTTTTTGTGGTTCTCTCAGTTCTCGTAAGAAAGTCCCCCTATATATATATATATATATATATATATATATATATATATATATATATATATATATATATATATATATATATAGTGGGACTTTCATTTCAGAACCATCTTATCTGCGAGAACTGACAGAACCACTAAAAACATACATGCACGCCTTTTAAAATAAAATAAAATACATGCAAATCATCAATAATCGTAAGTATCCACCTATGTTCTTCAATATCATCATGAACTCATCATCTTTTTTCACAAAAACCTTACACACGGCCGCAATATTGTCATTGCACGCCTTATAAGAACATACATGCACACCTTCAAAGAAAATTTTTGTATTTCCAATTTCTTATCAAATTCTTTAGAACAACCATGTTTTTTTTAAAACATATATGTTGTTTTTGGAACATATGTGCAAAAATACAATTATTGAAGGCGTGCATGTATGTTTTTGGTGGTTCTGTCAGTTCTCGCAGATAAGATGGTTCTGAAATGAAAGTGCCCCTATATATATATATATATATACTCTTTTTACAGCTTCATTTCGAAGCTAAAAAAAAAAAA
This sequence comes from Artemisia tridentata subsp. tridentata, assembly GCA_021014915.2. NCBI lineage: Eukaryota > Viridiplantae > Streptophyta > Magnoliopsida > Asterales > Asteraceae > Artemisia > Artemisia tridentata. Next base: position 267,171,921 of record CP139506.1, on the reverse strand, counting down.
AAAAAAAAAAAAAAAAAAAAAAAATTAACTTCCTTCTTCATCTTCAACAATTCAAATCACCATGGATTCAAGAAAAGGAAAAGGGGTTGCTAAACCCGGATGTGGAAAGGGCTCTCGACAACAAATGTTTCGGCCCCAAACTCAAACGCAGCGACCGGTTGTCGATCCTTACTATCCTCAACCTTATGCATACAATCATCCTCCTCCTCTTCCACCAATGCATCCAAATCAATACTTAGTACAACAAACGGCGGAGGTCGAGTTCGAGCCGTTGGAGCCGTACGCCTACCGTGATCCTCTTCCCGGTACCGACGATGATGATGATGATGACGTCGTCCCAGAAACTCAACAATATCCGTTTGGTACGAATTTAAACTTTTTATTAGTTGTTTTATTTTTATTATTAGTGGTGTTGTTTTATTTTTATTTATAGTGTGATTTTTTTATTAGTTTTATTATTAGTGTTGTCGATTTTTTTTATTACAACTTGAACAAGCGACTAGAAAGGCTGTGAAGAGTGACTTCAAGTTCTTCAACAAGCCGCACGATCACATAACCGACCCAGCAATGTTATCGTGGATGATTGAGCAAAAAAAACAAATCGCGGCGAAGTACGGATGGCATTGTGATCTTTAGATATCTATTGTCGTAGTTTTATTTCTATTATTATGTTATGGACTTTCTCGTACTTTTATTTTAATTGTTATGTAATGAACTTTTATTTTTATTATTATGTAACGAACTTTTATGAAATGTTATATGTTTTAGTTATAAATTGTGTAGTTTAATAGTTTAGGGGGAAAAAATAAAAAATTTGGGAGGGCTGGAAAATCATGGGCGCGAGTGAAATTGGTTGGGAGGGCTGGAGGGTTGAGCTGAGTTGGCATAATGTTATTGGATAAATTTGGAAGGGTTGAAAATTTTATAGTCATGACTCCTTGTCCCCTAATGGGTTTTTTTTTTTTTTTTTTTTTTTTTTAAATGAAATTTTATTATAAGTTTGGAAGGTATTGCCATATTGTTTTTATTATTAAAGGCCTTAATATTAGCCGTTATCAATAAACCCTAAGATAAACCATAAATAAACCCTAGATAAACCATTTTCTTGCGATCTGTTTATGCTCGCAGTTGGCACACTAAAATGGCTACTCGGAAACAGCAGGCGACTATGGCGTACATCCCTGACGATGTTTTATCCAATCACATATTGTCATATTCATTCGGTTACCGGCCAAATTGCTTGCTCGAATGAGGTGCGTTTCTAAACCGTGGAATGCTCTTTTATCTCAACCCTCCTTTATAAAATCCCATCTTGATGACTCAATCTGCAACAACGCTGAAATTCTGGTGGTCTTTTATGGTCCGTTTTCTTTTTTACTTACCATTCACAGCACACCCCTCTCGATCTCCAGGCCATGAAGTCACTGATTTTATAAAATACCTTCTTAATGCACCATCGAATGATTCATGTTTTTATGTTGTTGGTTCAGTTAATGACTTAATATGCTTTGTAGATTGGTCGTGTGGTACTCATGTCATTTATTTATGGAACTCTTATCTATCTACTTTGTTATCGATCTCTCACACCATCTAACATCATTCGGCCTAACAATTGTCAAAACCTTTTTCGGTTTGGGTTTGATCCCAAAAGTGATGATTACAAACTTGTCAAGCTTACAGGTTGTCTTAGATACCCGCGGCTTTAGGATTGTTTACTAAATTAAGTGATTATGCTTTGAGTGTCTTAATTAGCCACTTAATTGGGAGAGTGAGACATTGGCGTGGCTCCCAATTGAGAGGAATAAGTATTTTGGGCCCATTATATCCATTAAGAGCTCTAGGTGTGGGCTTCGTTGCCCTTCGCCGTTCCTACGTGGCAAATTCATTGAGCCTCGCCACCAAACCGCCTAAACTCGACGTCGCTCGCCATTGGAGGGCTCATCGTCTGCACGACGAGGCTTAATTTCGTCCTTATTTGTACTTTTTGTCAGAGATAAACGTTAGGCAACGAATATATATTTAAAATCTATCTTTTTTTTTTTTTTTTTTTTTTTTTTTTTTTTTTTACATATTACACACTATAAATATTAACATATTTTAATCAAATTCTACACAACTTTTCTTTCAAAACACTTACCTATAAGCAATAAACATGAGTAATTCATCTTATTCCGGCGAAAGTGATGTTGATGAGATATCGGAACTAATATCACAACGCGGTGGACTTGGCACAACCTATTATTAATAAGCTTATCTTAACGTATATCCAAAAGTATAACGGTTTCCAAAAGCTAACTATTCCCAAGTATATTCCACTTTCCTTTCCAAAATATCCTTGTTAAAACCATTTATTAGTGTTTGGTATCATCGTGGGTGTAATGGTGACACAACGCTGACTCAAGTGTACACACGCCAAACAAATGACCAAGATAGAATCGACTCACAAAACCAATCACCTATAACAAATACGCCAAGTTGTTGCAATATCCCAAATAAACTCTACTACTAAAATTCATGACAACAAAACAAAGACAAGTGATAAAACTTTAAAACTTAATAAGGTATCCGGACGAATTTTCGGATCCTTATCGAATTCGCTAACCCGATAAGTCTAACAATTCCTTCGTCTAGCTTATTAATCCAGAGTCATATCACGATAAAAGGTAAGTCATAAGGATAAGTCATACACTAATAAAGTCCTCCGACACACTTGTCGGGCTCTTATTGGGCTCGTCAGTCCAATAAGTCCGATAACCGTGTCGGTCAGTTATATTAATGTTAAACCGACCCGTAACTTCAAATATATCCCAAGCAATGTTCACAATTCCAATATTAGTATACCAAGGTAATGTGCCTCGATACGTTCTCATAATCTCGCGTTTCTCCGTTATCTCATAACTTATATTTCCAAAAATGTATATATAAAATGTTTATATTATTTATTAACTATTATAATTTTATTTATTTGCCGTTTACAATTCCTTTTCATTTCCGTTTCACAATATGTCCCGAGACTAGACAACGTATCAATTCACATTCTATAATCCCCACGACTACATGTCGGGTCAAATAGTCAACCATTCCATTGTTTAATTATATGTACAAGTATATATCGTGTTTTCGGCATGTCGGGGTCGCACCTAGATCACGTGGTCTTGGCTAACACCCTTAGCCATAATCATCACATTTCAAGTCCACAATAACGAGTGATAAACATCAACCTCGGCCAAATCTAATTCCTACGGCTCGAGTCCCTTAATCCACTTTCGATCGTCAAATATCAACAATTTATATCGATTCCACATCATTATTATTTTGCTGAGACTAAGTCTCGGCTATCATCATAACCATGCCACAAACCGTTCGAACCATAACCACAAATATATGGCTGAGACCACAAGTGATCACGGCTGCCACTGTCACGAGTTTCTAAACAACCAAAGCCACGTCGAGGGTTTACCAAGCCCTCGTTAACCATTATCCAAACAAACTAAATAAGTGAAAATGACCACAAGCTAAAAACCATCAAAGTCATAAGCTCGACATAAGCTCATACGAGCTTATCTCGGCTCGTACCCCATTACCACGACTCGACAACCGAAACAAGACTCGACACAAACATAACCATGATAACCAAACACGTTATTATAAGTTTTTAGTTATTAAAAATAGTTAACCCACGTGTTTTTGTACCCAAACCAATCAAAACAACTAAAAACAACTCGTTATACACGAGTTTAACTCACACCGTGTCACACACGCTTGTGAAACGGTGTGTCCTACCTTCAAGACTCTCGATCTACACGGTTGTACATTTTATTGTTGGTGGTGGTGGCGCGTGAGTGGCGGTGTAGGTGTTGGAGGCGCGTGTACAACAAAACAAGGGTGTGTGCTTGATGGTGATGATTAGGGGTGTCAGTAGGTTCGGGTTGACCCGACCCGAACCCGAACCCGATAAGCCTTATCGGGTCGGGTTAAATCGGGTTGAAAAAGCTTATCGGGTTAGTTTCACCCAAACCCAATAACCCAACATTGTTATCGGGTCGGGTTAGGGTTAGAAAATTTTTGTTGTCGGGTTATCGGGTCAACCCGACAAGACCCGACAAGGCCCAAGTTAAATGCTCTTTTAGTATTTTCCAACTGATTCATTATGCTCTTTTAGGGTGGAGGGAGTCATGACTCTCCAACCCTCCCAAAATTAACCAATCAAATTCCTCCACCTCATTTCAACCCTCCAACCCTCAATCCAACCTTTTTTACTGGCGCCCATCACTCTCAACCCTCCCAAATCTTTTTTTAAATATTCATAATTTGTCCTCCAAAATTATAAATTTGCAACATTAACCCTTCTAATACTAAACAATTATATAAAAAAAAAACAAACACTTGATTAAAAATAAAAATACAATTCCTAAAAATTAAAAAGTACAATTCCTAAAAATTAAAAACTACAAATCATACAAATAAAAAACTACAAATCGCCCCAAGTCCAAGGCCAGTTATATTTCTCAGCTATCTCACGCTTCTTATCAAGCGTCCACTTTAGCATTCCTGGATCGGTGATGTGGTGGTACGATTTGTTGTAGAACTTGTGATCTTGAAATAAGGCCTTTTGCGCAAGATATTGGGCCTTTTGTTCCTTCTCTTGGAGATGTTTGTCCAAGAGTTCTTGTTGTTTCCTTGCGTTATCCTCCAACAAACTTGCTTTCTTCGACGTGTAATCTTTGACAAAATCGGCAACACTAACCTTCGACGAGGCTTCACTAGCAACCTTTTTTCCTTTTCTTGCACGGCTATCTAGGGGAGGCGCTGGGTCTTCATTGAGATTTGGCAAAACGGTATCAAATTCGTTACTAGCCGACTCATAGTGGCCCGATTCCGAGGACTTTCTTCGCTTATCGGAATGAGAGGTTTCCTCATCTTGGACACACTTTTGTTCCAACCATTTAGCTTCGCCTTTGACAATTTCCCAAGCTCGTAGATGAGTAAAAGGTTTGCCTTGTTTTTTCTTAAAACTCTCCATGGCATTCTTGAGGATATCAATATCGCTACAACCACTCTCCCAAAGACGTCTCTACAAATACAAATGTATAACTTACATACACTATAATGTATATTTATATATAATATAATTAAAACGTGTGTATATATATATATATATATATATATATATATATATATATATATATATATATAATATATATATATATATATATAATATATATATATATATATAAAATTTACCGATTGGTGGTATAAACCGTTGAACACACTTATTAGCCCGTTCATTTCCCTCCACTTTGTGGTTAGTGAATGATGACTTCGAGTAGTGTCTTTCACATTCGTGGCGAAATGCGCCAAAATTCGCTTCCAAAAAGAATCTCTTCCTTGTTCCATCCCGACCGTTCTACATGTTGAGATGTGAACCCTAGCTTTCGCCAAAGCCTCCTCCTCCTCCGATGTCCAACCTTTTTTTTCGGCCCTTTTTGCAAATTTCTTCTTTGGAACGTCTTGTTCTTGAACTTCTTGAACATCATCATTATCGTCTACAAATAATTAAAACGTATAAAAATAATTAAAACGTATAAAAATATATAATAAACAAAGTTAAAAACCATACCGAAATTCATTTGCGTTTCGGGTACCTCGAGAAACTCGTCTTCGGAATTGCTCGCCTCCGGTTGTTCTCGGTAAGTATCGAACGGGTTAAAGTTAGCCGTTTCATATACGTAGTAATCGTTTGGATTCATTGGTGGGTAGTTAAAGTTTTGTCGTGGAGGACTCGGTGGTTGGGGACGATAATAGTTTTGTTGCGAAGTCGAATGTGGTTGTTGACGAGGAGCCGAAAATGGTTGTGTGGGTCGAGGAGCCGATTGTGTTTGTATAGGTCGACCGGGTTGAGATCGAGTGCCCCGTTGACGACCCCTCGACGAAGATGTTGCACCAATTTTCTTATTTCTTTGATCCATATTTTTAAGAATGTGTTTTGTGGTTTGTTTAATTTTTTGGTTGTGAAAAAATGGTGTTTGGTTCGGATTTAAATAGGCAAGAACAAAGGACCAAAGTTTCTTTTTTTTTGGCCGCTCCTCCTAACGGTCTCTTTTTTTTTTCAGTTTAAACCCTCAACGGTCATATGACCATTTCTTCCTCAAGCTCGCAGCGAGTTAAGAGCTCGCAAATGAAGCCCGCAGCTTCAACCCTCGGTGGAGGCGGCGGTGTGCCCGCAAGCCCGCCCAACCCGCTGGTGATACCCGCATCCCACTCCCTCCTCTCTTAGTATTTTGCTACTGATGCATCATGCATAGCTTGTTAGTTGTTTTATTTTCCAAGTATTATAAGCTCTTTTAGTATTTTCCTACTGATGCATCATGCATGGTCTTAGTATTTGGTTTGTTACTTATGCATGGTCTTACTCTTAGAATTTGGGGTACTGATATGGATCAATGCAAGTTATGTAGGTAGTATCTTTGTTTTGTTACTTAATTACATGGTCTTAGTATTTGCCTACTTTATTACTAGTACATGGTCTGCAAGTTGCTACTGATCCAATTTGCCTATACTCCTACTTATCTAATTTGCCTACTCCTACTGATCCAAATATTATATATATGTACTTAGTTTTATTTTTCAAATATATTGAAAGCTTATTTTGTGGTCTATGTTTCAAATATGCACGTCTGCAATAACCATATGACTTACAGCAGCCATATGACAACCTAACTGCAGTCTGCTGTAAATCTGTGGTTCTATAAAATCGCGAAAAGTCTAATGTAAATCTGTAACAAACAAATGCAACAAATAAATTATGTGATTTATACATGTGACTTTTAGTTGTATCACAATTAAAATAAAAGACTATAAGTTTCTTTAGATCAATTCATATATGAAACTACTGTAAAAGCTATGTTTATGACATTTACTACTCTTACTTAATCGGGTAACCCGATAACCCGAATCACCCGACCCGACATAACCCGACCTGATTACCACCCGAACCCGATAACCCGATTCCTTATCGGGTCGGGTTACGAGTGAGTTTTAAAAAAATCAAAACCCGACTCACCCGACCCAATAAGACCCGATAACCTGATAACCCGACCCGATAACACCCCTAGTGATGATGGTGGTGTGTTTATTTTATGGTGGACGTGGGTGATGGTGGCGCGTGTGGTGGAGTATCACACGCGTGGGCCACGGATTAGTTCTCACAACGAGGATATAAGGGTGGGTTTGGTGGTATTTTTGTTGTGGGAGTGGCAGTGTCGTGATGGTGATGGTGGCTGTTCCGGGTGACGGCGGTGGTAGAAATGAAATAGAGGAGAGAGAGTGCTAACTTAGGTTTTTGTTTTGCAAATGGGAGTGATGCCTCTTTTATACCACCTTTGGGCCAAAACTGTCAATAAGCAAAAGTTCAAGGGGTGCGGCCGATTTTTAACCACAAGGATCATTTTCGTAATTTTGTTAAACTTCTAATAAAAATGTTCTCGGGCTCGTTTAGTGTACCAAAAATGCTCGTATGACTTTCTAAGTTGCGTCAATATTTCTAAATTAGTTTTTCCATTAAAAATGACTATAAATACGCTCATGTTCGTTTAACGCGTCTAAATTCGATATTTCACATATTATTAGGTTTAGACTCGTGCCGATTCGCGTTGTGCTCTATTTTCACGTTTCATGAGAAATCTCTCGTTTTCAATTCGAATGATGTCTAAAAAGCTCGGAAAATATATAATAGGTAATAATAAATGAAATTTATTATTAGAATAAGTTTGGGAAATTCGTGTTTGTCACAAATAATTTCAAGTTTTATGAACAAGTATTGCCCTAAAATGCCAGTTGTTACAACTATGCCCTTAGGAAAAACCAAGATTGTGTTAGCCATATGATTTACACTTATGCATATGATTTGTAGTTATCCACATTTAATATGATTGATGGTGATTAGCATGATGAGGGGGTAATTAGTATTTACCCAAAATAGCTATTGTATAGAATCTATATATATATTTGTACTCTTTTATGTAAGGAGCATCAAATCAATAAAACATGCCATCCTACATCTGTTGCATCAATAGGCGGATCCCACTACTATGTTACCTTTATTGATGACATCAGCAGGAAAGTATGGGTTTATTTTCTTAAAAATAAATCTAAGGTATTCAACACTTTTAAGAAGTGGAAGGCTGCGGTGGAGAATGAAACAAACCTTCGGGTGAAGTGTTTGAAATATGATAATGGTGGAGAGTATAGTAGCAGAGAGTTCATTGAGTATTGTGCTGAGAATGGGATTAAGATGCTTGTTGATCCCAGTTAACAACTTGATCGAATTCCTTAGCTTGTAAGGGTTAGTTATCTTAGATAAATCTAAAACAACTAAGTATAGAAACTACCTTGAAGTTTATCAAACACAATGCGGAATCTTGTTTTGATCTTAAGAAGAACTTTGTATTATATAAAACAGTAAACAAGAACACAATCGTATCAAATTAAATACTTTAATATTATTGATATAATACGAATACTCAAAAGTATTAAGGTTTACAACCTTGAAGTTCTATATAAAATCGTATTAAGATATCTCTGTGTATATCTAACTCTATGCCCTAGGACCTCCTTTTATAGACTAAGGAGTCCTAGTCGGCTTACAATGACTTTCTATACAAGATAAATATTATTTCTATATTTATCTATTACTATACTTTCGTTACAAAATATTCTATAAACATAAACCGACTCTAATACTCCAACAACACTAATAATGAATCAGTAGCATTAACTCTTTGTTCTGGCAGCATTAAATCTCTAGCAACATTAACTTAGTACTAGCAGTACTAAGTTCCTTCTAGCAGCATTAACTACTTAGATTATTTTTCCTTGAAATCTGTCAACAGTCTTAATGTACTCTAGCAGTCTTAACTTCCATAAGCAGTTGTAATACCTGAGCAGTCTTAATTATATGAGCAGTCTTAACATCCTAAGTAGCATTAACACCTTGGAAGCTTTAAATCCCAACAATCCTCCTCTAAACTTGATATTTTCTTCTAAAATCATCAAGTTTCAATCAAAGCTTGAATCATCACCAGGAGGATGCTTCCAAATACTTCATTGTTCATTCCTCAGTCTTATAATAAACCAAATAAGCTCATCTGCCATACTTTCATTCATTCCATATTCCATTTGAAGCCTACTTTCAAGCATCTTTCCTAATGTAGTCTTTGTGAGTGGATACTTCTTTTCAACCAACATGTAGATATGCATAGCATCCATTGTCAACTCATGAAGTCCACATGTATCTATCAACCTCCAGCTTATCACCTTCTGGTTATAGAAAGGTCTTTTCTATACTTCATCTTCTACATGAGGTTCAAAGATATTCTTCAAATCACCCCACAAAATATAATCTTAATCAGACACTGGTTGCTTCAATGATCTTGTTGGTCCATACTTCTCCTTAACAAGCTTCCAAAGAGTCTCTAAATTCTCTCTGTTAAAACTTCTTAACATCTGATTAAACCTGAAGAATATATAAAACTTTCCATCAGCTCTTTTGATTTCATATACTACTTTCTTTATGCCCTCTTTATATATTCTCCAACCAACAATATCTGGAAGTTTTGTAGCCAGAGGTACAACATCAATAGTTGGTTCTTCATCATCATCAGAAACCACTGTTATATACTGCTTAGTATCTTCTTCTATACCTTTGTCATCATCAGCCTTTTGTTTATTATCAACTATTTGCTTTTGCTCTGTCTGCTCATCAATTTTCTGCTTCTTGCTGCTATCAGGTTCTATTTCATCTCCTGTTCTCTTTGAACCTCTTACCACCTCATCTTCATTTATAGCAATGAAAGTATTTACCCTCTTGAATACCTTGTCAAACTGATCTTTTATCTTTTCAAAACTAAGATTCTTCAACTGACTAGGCTTCCAATTATCCATGTTTTTTCATATATGTACTCATTACTTTCCTTTGTTCAGCTTTGGTGGGTGGTTTGTTTCTCTTTGCTTCAGTCCTCTTCTGAGCAAAGAACTTCTTTTGCTTGGCTAAGAATTCCATGAAGAGCTTTGATTTTTCTTCTAAGGATAGCTCTTCCTGTTCATCTTGCCACATCCTCTGGGCTAACATGTGGTCTGCTTCACACTTTGCTTGTATGTCATCCCAGGAATTTACTTCTGCAAGGCTAGCCTCTTCTTCTTCTCTATCATTCCTTTCTCTTTCTTCCCTTATTCTTTTATCTTCAGCATCATACTCTTCTTGTTGTTTTCTGGCTATTTCTTCATCTAAGAGCATCTGCTTTGTCTATGAAAGAGATTTCCACAGGTTCTTCAATTAAGATTCCCTTGCCTTTACCCTGTGAAGGTGGTTGTGATTGTGTTGTTTGTGTTGTTGTTGCAGATGGTTCTTTGATAGTCACACCTTTAGCTTTAGGTCTTGAACTTTCTCTGATTTGTGGAGGAATCTTCTTGAGATCAGTAATAACCTTAGCTAAGATGGTTTCATCATTAAGTTCAGTTGTTTCAGCAACAGCAGCATTAACTTCTGAAGCAGCAGCATTAACTTTTGAAGTAGCAGCATTAACTTCTGACCCAGCAGATGAAACTTTTTCACTAGCAGCATTAACTTGCTCACTAGCAGTATTAACCTTATCAGCATCAGCAACAAACACATCACTTTCAACCTGCTCATCCATCTGAGTCTCCTCCTCTGAACCCATGCTATCACTCCTCCCCTGTTTGGAGGCATCCTCCCCCAAACTAGCATCTTCAGAAGAAGCAACCCTTTGAGCAGTACCCACCTTTTGTATTATTTTAGGCTTATAGGTTCTTGACCTCTGTACCTCTTCTAGAAACCTAACTCTTCTCTTTAACATTTTAATCTCATCACCTTGAGAAGCAGTTGTTTGTTGAAGGTCAAGAACCTGTGCTGATAATTTGGTACAAGTAGCCATTAATTCATGAATTAGTTCAAGACTACCCTCAGCACTTCGGAGTGTGTTACCTCTCCCGAGTGGTGCATCATTGGGTGAGTTAGGCATAGCCTCATACCTAGCCTGAGCATCTACACCCCTCATATTTTCCGGTTGGCTGAGACCTTCACCTGAATCAGTTCCATGGGAAGTTGATTCGTTAGAAGTTGCCTTAGATTGGGTCTTACTTATGTTACCACTGTCCTGCTCTGAATCTAAGCTAGCAGTAGTAGTGGCAGCCCTTTCTAAACTGTGACCCCTCTCCTTATGCACAACCTCATCTGCAGCCATACTAGCACTAGCCTGAGGTAGCTGAGTGCCCTTTTTGGTGAACCTACAGGTATAGGTATTTTGAGTTGTTGATGTGGATGGTAAAATTGTGGGTGTGTGATGGGTATCAGCTGGGATTGCTGAACCTTCACCCTGAATTTGACCTAGTTCCAACATTGTTTGAAACAATGGAGTAACTATGCCTGAAAAGTCCTTTCCCTCTCTCTTCGTGTTAGCAAAAATCTTTTTAGTATGAGAGAGAGCAGGATAAACCTTGTTATGAACCTTTTTATTTGAAAATTGTTTGTCCATAAAAAGTTGCAAAAAACCTTGGATATAAGTAATATTTGTTTGAAGAACTATCCAAGCCCTTAACCACACTATCAAAAGTTAATTTTGAAAAATTGAATCTTTGATTTTTAGCTAAGCAAATAATGGCAGAAGCCATATTACTACTGAACTCATTCCAACCAGTAGTCTTTGGACTAAGACACTGTAAGATAGTGTGTATTAAGAATTTCCACTGTGGAGAGAAGGCACCTTTTGAAAATTTTAAAGAATTACTTTGCCTTTCATACCCCATCAGTGCAAGGTTTTCAAAAATTGTATAGTTTGGAAGATTTTCAATACATTCAGCATCTGCTAGATGAAGAACATCCCTAACAGAAGCCTCAGTAATGATAATCTTCTGCCCATCCACAAGGGCATGTATCTGTACTTTCTCATCAATAGTTTTGACCTTAGCAGTAGCCCAAAACTGTTTGATGTTGGAAATATATATGGTAGAATTTACTGTTAATGCATACTTGATATGAGTAGCATTAAGAAAATCAATGATTTCAGTAAACCCTTCACTTTCTCTGGGTTTTTGCAAAAATGCGATCATGTTATGTTGGTCTGCAAAAGACAGAGTCGACATTGTAAATTATGAAAAATTTTGTAGGGTTTTGCTGGATTTTGCAATTAATTGATAAAAAGGATTTAGGGTTTATGTTTGAGAGAGTTTTGATCGGATAAAAACACTTGTGTGAATGATTGAAAGATATTAACCCTTAATCGTTCATATTTCAAAAATAGTACCCTGTACTCTCAAACCTAGCAGCAGAAACCTAGCAGCACTAAGTTAGACTTAGCAGCACTAACTTATGCCTAGCATCATAAACTCAATTTCCACTCCTAACAACTTAGTAATCAGCACTCCAGTACTTTTCTCAGCTTATCCTGCAAAAGATTAGTCCCAAAAACACAAAACCACAAACATAACACAATGTACAATAATCACATCATCAATTATACTTAGCAGTACTAAGTATAATTGGCAACATTTACACAGCAGTTTTAAGTAAACTAGCAACACTAAGTATACTTAGTAGCAGAAACAATTTATTGACCTAATAACTACACTAATCCATACAAAACTTTACAAAAACACAAAGAGATAATAATTTTTAAAGATTTATCATTCCAATACTGACAACCAAAAATTGAAATCTACCCACATCAAAAGCTTTTGTGGGCAAATCTGCAACATTATTATCATTATGAATTTTAACAATTTGATTAATTTCTTTTCATAACAATCTCTTATAAAATGATGTCTTATCTCAATATGTTTTATTTTTGAGTGATAAACAGGATTTCTTATAATGCACATAGTACTGCTATTATCAATATATATTTTTGTATGCATAAAATTGTACCCATAATCCAGCAATTGATTCTGAATCCAGAGCACTTTTCTACAGCAACTAGAAGCAGCCACATACTCAGCATCTGTTGTAGAATTTGCAACCACAGTTTGTTTCTTGCACTGCCATGAAATTAACCTGCATCCTAGAAATTGACAACCTCCTGTTGTTGATTTTCTATCCAAACTAGCTCCAGCATAATCACTATCAGTGTATGCAACCAGATCAAAAGGTGAATCTTTTTGATACCAAAGGCCCAATTTGGGTTGACCTTTCAAGTATATAAAAATTCTCTTCACAACATTAAGATGTGAAACTTTTGGTGTAACTTGATATCTGGAACAGGTACACACTGCAAACATAATGTCAGGCCTTGAAGTTGTAATATACATCAATGAGCCAATAATTGATCTATATAAATGGACATCAACTTCTTCACAATCTTCATCTTTGAGCAGGGGATTGGAAGTTTCCATTGTTGTCTTTGCAGGCTTCATATCAGTAAACCCAAACTTCTTCAAAATTTCAGCTACATACTTATCTTGACTGATAAATATGCCATCCTTCCTTTTCTTGATTTGTAACCCTAAGGCTAGACGCAATGGAACGGAATATATCGGTTGTTCGTTGCCTTCGACCGATTTGAAGATCGGTTGTCTCCAATGTGGCTTCTTATTCGAATATCGGTTGTGGAGTAGCAAAACACACAATCGGTTGTATATTCGACCGATAGTATACACATTAACGTTTGATATTTAATTAAAAAAAAAATCAGTCACCACTGTGGCACTTGGGTCATGTCTGGTCGTCGGAGAGAGAAAGCTGACGTGGCAGCCGGAAACATGGGTCAAGTTGGGTCACCACTGTGCCCAGTCTAAGAAGAATGTGAGTTCACCCATAGAACTCATCTGAAATCTTTCATGCATTAGCTTCTCAAATTCAACACATAACACCTTGTTTGTTGATCCAAAGATAATATCATCAACATAAACTTGAACTAGCCAGATATCATATTTGTGCCTTCTGATAAACAAGCTTTATCAATCTTCCCTCTACTAAAACTATCGTCCAACAGATATTTTGATAATGTGTCATACCAAGCTCTAGGAGCTTGATGTAAACCATAAAGTGCTTTCTCCACCTTGTAAACCTTGTCATGAAAATTAGGATCTTCAAAATCAGGTGGTTGAGAGACATAAACTTCTTCATCAATTGTCCCATATAGAAAAGCACTCTTCACATCCATTTGATACACTACAAAGTCTTTGTATGAAGCATAAGCCAAGAATAACCTTATAGCTGCAATTCTTGCAACTGGGGTAAATACTTCATCATAATCAATACCTTTTTCTTGAGTGTATCCCTGAGCTACTAACCTTGCCTTGTTTCTAATCACAATGCCTCTTTCATCCTTTTTGCATTTGAAAACCCACTTAGTACCAATTGCCCTCTTCCCATTAGGCAAATCTACCAGAGTCCAAACTTCTTGAAGCTTGAATTGTAGAAGCTCTTCTTGCATAGCCTCTACCCAGCTTGGATCCTGTAATGCTTTATGTGCATTCTTGGGTTCTATTTGTGATAGAAAACAATCAAACAAACAGTTTTGAAGGTCTTTGTGACTGTTTCTTTGATGAAGGGATCTAGCAAAGAAACCTTGTTCCTTTAAACCTTTTGTCATGTTTCTTGTTTGAACAGCAGATTGTGGCTCTCCAATGATTTGTTCTTTAGGATGATCCTTGTGAATTCTTGTAGTTGGAATAGGACTGACAGGAACTTCATCTCTATATTGGTTAAGTCAGCCTCTGCACCAATTACATCATCATTAGTATCAAGATATATTTCTTCCAATGGAGGCATGTTTGGATCATGTGGATATTCATCCTCATTAAAAGCAAATCCTTTCTTGTCAGCAACATTAAAACTTGGCTTAGCAGTATTAACAGAATTAGTACTGCTAGTGTTATTTTCTTCATTGGAAATATTATCTGATACATCATCCTTTACATGTTCATCAGTCTACTTTCCTTTATTAACCACTAAATCAGTATCAGAAGATTTTGCATCATCTTCTTGTGAACTCTTTGACTCTTTGGTTGAGAAAGGTGGATCAGCAGTCCATATGGGTAGCAAAATGTACTTCTTTGTAGATTCAGTCTCCTTCCTAGCTTGTGTACCTGGATCAGTATTAGCTTTTGTACCTGCGTACTCATTAGATTGTGTACCTGCAACAACTGGATCATAATTCATTGTCTTGGTGAGTGAATCAATATCAAACAGCCAGTTTGGTCCACTTCCTACAACATTAGGTGTACTCTCACTAAACCTAACATGCAAGTTCTCTTCCACTTTCCTGGTCCTACTATTGAACACTCTAAAAGCTTTGCTATTCATTGAGTATCCAACAAAGAAACCTTCATCAGCCTTGCCATCAAACTTGCCTAAGTGATCTATGGTATTCAAGATAGTAACAAGACACCCAAATGGTCTTAAGAAATCTAACAATGGTTTTCTACCATGTAAAAGTTCATAAGGGGTCTTGTTGTGAGGCTTAACTACTTTACTTCTATTCTGCACATAGCAAGTAGTATTGACTGCTTCAGCCCAAAAAGTAGTAGGTAATTTAGAATCAGCTAACATTGTTCTAGCAGCCTTAATTAGTGTCTTATTCCTCCTCTCAGCAACACCATTTTGTTGAGGAGTTCTAGCTACACTATACTGTCTCTAAATACCTTTCAACTCACAAAACTGGTTCATATCCCTATTCTTGAACTCAGTTCCATTGTCACATCTTATCACTTTAACCCTATGATTTACTAGATTTTCCACCCTGGTTATAAAAGCCTTAAGGATTCCACTGGTTTCATCCTTAGATGCTAAAAGGAAAACCCAAGTAAACCTACTATAATCATCTGTGACAACTAGACAATACATCTTTTTCATCAAACTTTTCACAAATGTTGGTCCAAATAAATCCATGTGCAATATATGTAAAGGCTGACTTATAGAGTTCACTGCTTTGGTCTTACAAGAAGCTCTGTGTTGTTTTCCCTTTTGACAAGCAACACAGATTTCAGTATTTTCAAAAACTTTTGAAGGTAACCCTCTTACAAGGTTTCCCTTAACCAATTTATTCATTGTTTTGAAATTTAAATGCCCAAGCCTTCTATGCCAAAGCTTAGATTCATCAAATGTGGCCTTTGCAAAGAGACAAGTCAAACCACCTTTGGGAACCATATTATTTAAATCAACACTGTATATGTTGTCTGTTCTAGGAACTTTAAGCAAAACATGACTTTCATCAGTCAACTTAAAGTCAGGAGACAAGACAAAACATTCAGTGTTAGTAAAAAGAACACTGTTGTTTTTGTCACACATTTGTGAGACACTAAAGAGATTAAACTTAAGCTCTTTTACAAAGTACACTTTATCAAAATCTAATTTACCAGTTTTTATTGTACATTTGCCTATGATTTTCCCTTCTTTGAGATTACTCCCAAAAGCAACATATCCTCCATCAATTGCTTCAAAATCTGTGAGATAGGACATGTTTCGTGTCATGTGCCTTGAGCATGCACTGTCAAATACCCCTTTATCCTCTAATTCCATATGTGGATTGCCCTGCACATAAAGTAAGAAAATCAGTTCATTTTGGGGACCCAAGCCATTACTGACTTGGATCTGCCTTGTGCATCAACATAATCATATTTATTTAAAACTATGGATGCACTGCTGTGTCTGGAGACATGATCTAAAACTTTAACTTTTGGTTTCCAGACCCAACAAGCTGAGGCCTTGATAGCATAAAAATGATTTCCCAAAACAGTATCAGTTATTGCTTTTGGTTTAGTAGTAGAAACTATTGCTTTTGCCTTAGCAGTACTAAACGTTGTATTCTTTTGAAAAGACATTTTTATAGTTGAATGTGCTTTATTTGAAAACTGTAAATTGGATTTAACGTCATTCACTGTTCTTTTGATGAGAGCAGTATCAACTTTTCTAGTAGTATTAGTTAATACTTCTGGTTTAAAAACACTTTGCTTTGCAGTATTAACTGATACATACCCAGATTTCATTAACATTGCTCTTGGAACCATATTTCTTTTTGCATTTGGGTGAGTATTTTTAGAAAAAATTTGATGATTCACCCTTCTAGAATAGTTCTAAACAAGTTTTTGATAGTAAAAACAATTATCCTGTAAATGTTTAAAACTACCACAATAATGACAAGCCTTATTAAACATCTCAAAGTCATTTCCTAACTTTTGAGATATCATGTTATTCCAATTCCTCTGGTTACCTCTAGGCCTGTTAGTGTACTCCCTAGGTTGCTCAGTGAATTCAACAATTTTTCTAGACACCTTATCACCAAACCTAGGTTTGACAAACTTAATTTATTCAACACTACGCTTAACTGTGTTCCTTTCAACCTTAGGTGTAGACTCTACCTGTTCCACATCATCATCAGACACCCAATCTTCAATGATAGGTGCATCAGTATATGCCTTTTCAACCTTAGGTTTCTCCTCAATAGACTTACTATTCTCACCTACATGCTTATCATTAACATCAACTAAACAAGACAATTCAGGTATAGGAGGTACATACTTTCTTGTTATTGAAGGAGGAACTTCATTATAACCTATACCACTACCTCTCCTCATAAGTTGACACTCAATTGTCTTATTTATGCTTTCATATGCAAATTCAAGCTTATTTACTTTAACTTGATGTTTTTCTTTTTCCTGATAAGCTGCATCTTTTTCTTTTTGAGCCTTTTCTAACCTTTTAGTAAGTTCATTAATGACATTCTCTTTAACATAAAGCTTACTTTCAAGAACATTAACTTTCTCTACATACTATGACTCATTTTGTTTAAAGAATTCAAGTCTTTGCTCAACATATTTTAAGCCTACTTTATAGCCTAAATTATCTAACTCTAGCTTCCTTACATCTTCTATTAGTTTTTCATTCCTAGCCTTAAGTTCTTCAATAGTATCTAAACAAGATTTATAAGAACAACCAGAATCGTTAGATACCTCAGAATCAGAACTTGATGAAGAAGAGTAAGCCATAAGTGCAAAGTTTGGTCCTTCTGCTGCTTGATCACTCCAGTCATATCCACCCAAACCATCACAAGAAACCAAAGCTATAGAATTCTTAGGTTCCTCACACACAGCTTTCCTTGAGCTCTCTCCATTCTTGTAGTCTTGGCTCCTTGGTGCCCTGCATTCCCTTGCAAAGTGTCCCTTCCTGTGACAGTTGTAGCATTCAATCTTGGACTTATCAAAACTCATGTTATCCTGCCCATTGACCTTGAGGTTTCTTCCTGTCTTCTTCAAAAATCTCCTTTCCCTCATTTTCAACATTGCCATCTGCCACTTCAAGTCCATCTCTTCAAGATCATCTGGATGAATCTGTTCCAAATCTTCATGCATAATCTGAGGACTAGTAGATTGACCAGCTAAGAAAGCATAGATAACAGTATCACTCAAGTTATCAAGGTTTGTATACCCAACAATATTAACTTGTGTGCCAGCAGTACTAACTCCATGAGCAGTATTAACTGCTTCATTAGTACTGCCATAACTGTTATTGGAGGAGGACACAAAATTTAAGTTTTGTGTGCTTGAGGATGAGCTAGATGACCCTTTGACTTCAGGTTCATACACTTTTAGATTGTTATACCGATCATCTAAACTCATTGCATCAAGATCAGCCTTGTTTCTCCACACCACAGTATGTGTGTTCTACTCTGATGACAAGCTTCTCATAAACTTTTGATTTATATCTTCTTGAGGAATTGATACTTCCACAAGTGCTAGTTGACTAATAAGTTTCTGAAGTCTGTCAAAGGTCTGATCAAGATTCTCAGAACTTGGAGCAGCAAAATTCTCATATTGTTGCTTCAAAAGGTTCTTCCTGGTCTTCTTGGTAGCAGCATTCCCTCCAAATCTTTTCTCAATAGCAGCTAACAGAGACTTTTCGTCCTTGATAGGATTAAAAGTCAATTGATGTTCATTAGGAATGCCGATCATGAGAGTACTTCTGGCTTTAACTTCTGATCTTCTTTGTGCCTTATCTTCAGCAGACTTAATGGGCACAAAAGTCTTGACATCAGTAGCAGATGTTTCCACAGTTGGTAAGGTATCACCGTTCTCAATGACTTCCCACATAGAGTAGTCAATCATCTGAATATACTGCTCAATTCTCATTCTCCATAGCTCATACTCACCAGACTTGAGCATTGGTACCTTTGATGCAATAATCATGTATGTAGATTCTGAATCCATGTCCTTGTTGTTCCCTTTACACACTTAGAAGTAACTACAAAGTTAATTTAATTGTGTTTATGACTGAGATTAATGTAATGATTAATTAACACTGATAAGTAAAACGTAAATATAAAAACACAAGTTTTTTTCAACGTTTAAATTCTTATTAGAAATCAATCAAAGAATCTATTACCCAAGTGTTTGCGGAATAAACACTTGGGATTGAATAGACAAGGTATGGTGTGTTCTCCTTTCTAAACTCAAGTTATACTTGAGTGACAACAATAAAGACCCACTGAGCTATCTCAGGGATGCAGTTGCTCTTTGAAGGAGAAAAGTGGTTTTGTGAAAGTCTAAGCTTTTAATGCACAAAACTTAACCCACTTTTCTCAATCTCTTCCTATTTATACACAAGTATAAAAGAGCACTGATGATTAAAATACAAAAAGAATAACAAAGCGTGTCTGACAACTACAACAGTATTTGTCATTTCCAAGAACCAATAGGAGTAGGCCAAAAGTCTTTCCGAGTGTCAGTTCTGACACTTCTTGACTTTTGCCATTTTAGGAAAGGTTTGTTTCTGGCCCGATAAGACTTCTCCTTATCTCTTCAAACTCTTCCCGCCTAATCCCGCCTTTCTTTCAGACTTCAGGTTCTTCAGTCTTCAATCATTTATTGTTGTTGAGGAGACTGGGGTTCAGTGAGTTCTTGTCCAATACTCACTGAACCCATTACCTTCTTCTTTGGCTTAAGTGACACACAGGGAGTTCCGCCTCACTGAGTGGTGAATCTTTCTTCTTAGATTCATCCTAAGCATTGATGCGCGTGATGTGTCGTTGCGGTTTAGCAGTTTTAATGCCTACTCAAGTTTTAAATTTATATTTAGCCGACTTATCAATAACACACACACTTAACGAGCAGTGTACCCGGTCAGTATGAATATAATGGTAAGTAGAGTGTCGATCACTGAGAGTGGAACGTATTATCTCGTTATTCTAATCAGTATTTTAATATCCTAACGCAAGGGGGTTTCAGCCTGAGAGACTGGCACGATTTGTTTGCAATTAAATAATAAAATAAACCAATAGGCACGAATCAGCAAGTAGCACACACGTACACAGATAAATACTCGAGACAATAAGAGGGCTGTCCTTATGATTAAGTAGATTGTCACTTGTTTTATTGATAGCTTTATATGAAGTGTATGTAGTTAACCCTTTCTCGTTGGTCCTATTCTTATCGGCGAGTAAACCCTTAATGATTACTTATGTCTAAAAGTTATTCCTAAGTGATCAATTTAGTAATAACCGTGGGAGCCACATTATTTTCCGCAGTCAAATGCCCGCAAGCCACTAATAAACACAGAGGTTATCAATGCACTAATAAGTAGTAACCAAAGACATCAACATATAAACTTTAATTGATGGGAAAGCAAGTATTAAAGGGAGTGCAATCTTTCGTTGTCACATTACACAAGCCACCAATCCTGATGAATTAAAGTTTGCTAACACAATAAAACAAAACTACTTAATGAATTAAACACATGCAGCACCTTCTTACAGCTCTTGTATCTTTGATTTGGGTGTGTCTTGTGCTGCCTCCTTGACTGAATTCGTCCTTGGTTTCTCCTGTTCGGTCTTCGGTATTATATGGTATCCACGAAATTCGTCTGGTCTTGGGGTATTTATAGTTTCTGTCTGAGGGAAGATGCGGCGCATCTAGTAAGTAGATGCGGCGCATTGACTTAACTTCGCGTGGGGTCCAAGATTATAATATTCAGGAATATTCGTACACCGCCAGAAGATGCGGCGTAACTCCATGATTAGATGCGGCGCATGTCCTCTTGTATCTTGGATCGTATCTGGTGATATCTTAATAGAGATGCGGCGCATGTCATGAGTGAGATGCGGCGCATCTGGAGCAGATTAGTCTTGATCTTCTTCATTTCAGTAGACTCTTAACTTCTTGCATGTTTTGCTCCATAATCAGTCCAAAATAGCTAAGTTTCACCAAATGCTTGTTTTTACCTGAGAATTACAAAAGTAAACGATTAAGTATCAATCCTCATACATAATATAATAAAACAAGTCAAATTAATAGGATAAATGATAGTAATAAAATGTACTTATTTGAGTTCATCAAATATCCCCCCACTTGAACTTTACTTGTCCCCAAGTAAACCTTAGAATTTCTTTTATGAAAATGTATCCTAAAAGATGTTAGGATTTATTTTTATATCAAGCATGTATTCGTTTAATTCATAATCACACAACTAAACACTTTAACGAATTAGAAGTATAATAAAATAATTTGATAAAAGCAAATCTAATCGTTTAACTGTCCAGTCGCGACGAATATTCTATCATAAGCTTGGCAAGTATACACATCTCCTCCACTAAAGCCAAGGAATAACAAGTCTAAAGCGGTAAAAAGGGTTTTTAGGCTTAAGGGTTAATTATTCTTGATCACTATCGATCTTAAATTCCAGAAAAGGCGACAAAATCACAAATACATGATCGAATCCACGAACACGATACTTGCAATTGCTCAAATCCTTAACTCGAATAGGCTAAAGATAGGTCCAAACTTCACCAATAATAATATATCAAAAAGGGCGACAAAATCATAAATACATAGCCGAATCCACGACTACGATACTTAAGATTGCTCAAATCCCTAATCTCAATAAATCAAAGGTTTGGTTGGATAAAGAATAATAAAGGGTATGGTAACATTTGGGATATAAATTGGTGTAAAATGAAAAATGAACAAAACAAATAAATTAAAATCCTAAGTGTGGTTAATCACTATCCCAACCATCCCATGAATAAGACTCATATCATCGAATAACTCACGCTTTAACACTTGAAACACACGCTTTAGGTAGACACGAATTATACTCAACAAGATCTTAATCAAAGAATAAACCTTAATTGGCGTTCCCATAACTGCCAATTCCCATTCAATCCATAGATATAGTACAACAAATAGTGGTGATATCGACCACTTACATAACTTTACATAAGTTGGTTAAAACAAACTTCCAACTTTTCTTTCTTTCTTTTTCTTTTCTTATTTTTTCGATTTTTTTTTTTTTTTTTTTTTTTTTTTTTTTTTTTTTAAACATAAACAAAGATGTGTAAAATTTCACCACATCACTATAATGATAATTCTGGATAATTTTTCCATACTTTTCATACTTCAGAAATAACGGTAATAGTGAAAGTAGTAAACACACGAAAAACAAACTCAAAGATATACAATATTTACTTTCACTCCAATTGCATTGTGCAATTTCCCGACCTAACCATAGATAATGAATTACGCACGCGAACACAGGTAATGTAAGGAAACACACTTTGCCTATAGCAATTAACCAACCACGGATTCTAATTTACAGGGTAGGCTAAGGTGTAAGGGTGTAACGAAACATTTTAATCATAGGTGTAAGAAACGAAAGGAATGGCTCTGAGGGTTTTTCTAGGGGTATCTTACTCTAAAAATGAGAGTAACAAAAGGTTTATACGGGGGTTAACTAACCAGTGTAGTTAGTTAATAACACATAACATATAAAGGCTATTTGGGTGTAATCATAGAATTTTACCAATTTAGACAAGTCATTCCAATTATATAAATAATACTTATTATGGTGGTCTCGAATAGTATACAAGCCAAGTTCTAAATTTTACAAGTCACCGGCACACTCATAGATTTGTGAATTTTGGAAAATCACAATTTTTGAAAATAACGTCATGTGTGCAGCTATGCAACTTAGATCTTAAACAAAAACATGCTAAAAATTTTTAAGTTTGATATATTAAGCACATTTTAAGCATAATTTTTGAAGAAGTTTAGGACAAGTAATTGTTAAGTGTTCTAATTCTCCAATCCCCCCACTTAAGTTAAACAACGTCCTCGTTGTTTGTATAAAAGGTTAAAAACTGGAAAATAAAAGAATTAGAACAGAAAAACTCCCCTGAGATTTGCTCGGTATGATCCTCCATTAGTATAAGAGCAAAAATCATCTTTCTTGTGGATTAGAACGTTAAAGCTTCATACTTGATGTATCCACAGGAAATCCAGGAAACTATAATACCACCAATACTTTAAAACACACCTAAGATAAGAAAGGTTCAAGCTTGCATAATACATTAGTAGTTAGATAAAAATAAAACTTAAAAATTAAAACTGAAAATCATCAGGTCAGTCGATGCGCCGTATCTTATGGAAGAAGATACGCCGTATCGAGCCTGGAATTAATACGGATCAGAATAAAGATGCGCCGCATCCTTAACCAGGGATGCGCCGCATTAAAATAAACTGATAAATAGTTTCAAAGTCGAAAATAAAAATGCAGAAAAATAAAATAAGATATGACCATTGCAGGAGATGCGTCGCATCTCAGAATTGAGATGCGCCGTATCCTCATGCGGGCCTGACTGACTCGACACAGACAACAGAATAATAAAAATTCTCCGGGTTGTCTCCCGGTAAGCACTTGTCTTTATTCCAGAGTCTTCAAGTTAGACTCACGTTCAGCCCTTTAATATCGATCATTGAAGGAGTCGGAATCATCGCGCTCCCTCATCGCCAATTCAGTAATATTGAATACTCCTTGCTTATCTTTAATTTCCATGCCGTTCTTCTTTAATATCTGTATAAACAAAGTCCTGTCCCTTTCGGGCAGAGATGACAAAATGATAGAAGGGAAATTCTTATTATCATATAGGCACAAATAAGCAAGGTGGGGTGGTAGTTCAATAAACACATCATTATTCAAATTCGTTTTCTCAACTATTCTCCTACGTTTGTTAATTACTACGCAATCATACCACTCATCATCAGAATCATTAACAACATTGCGTCTAAGTTCGGTAGGTACATTAAGGTCAATGAATTCCTCAAAGTTCTCATGATTAGGATTAGTTGAGTTGTTTTGAATCAATGTTTCTCCCATAAGTCTAGCTTCAAGATCGAGGTCCATACGCTCTCTTAATCCTAGCACATAAACACCTCTAATTATGCTTTTAACCGGATCTTGGCACTTATAGACTAGTTTATTATTCCCTACCCTTAATGAAATTTTTCTTTTAAACACATCAATCTTAGCATGGGCAGTAGACAAGAAAGGTCTTCCGAGGATTAAAGGAATCTTAACATCTTCGGGCATGTCTAGTATAACAAAGTCTACGGGAAAAATAAACTGCTCAATCTTAACTAGCACATTATTAGCAATCCCTTCAGGTCATTTTACCGTTTTATCAGCCAATTCAATAAGTAACTTAGTTGGTGCTAATTTTCCTAGTCCTAGGGTAGCGAATGTCTCAAGAGGCATAACACTAACACTAGCTCCTAAGTCAGCTAACACATTATTGAAAGATATATTATTAATAGAACAAGGTAGAGTAAAACTTCCTGGGTCTCTTTCTTTATGAGGCAAGGCATTTGAGTCGGTTGCAGGGCTCTCTTCTTTCATTGTTGCCTTGATCTCCTCTTCAATCTTTGTCTTCTCTTTTAGTAGTCTCCTTAAGCTGATTGAAGAATTAAAGAAAAATTCGGGTCTTGCACCATCATTACCATTCATCGATCTTCTAGGTATATTAGGAGTGACTTCTTCAGTGGTGCTTATGGCCTTGACATGATCCCTTGGGTTGGTTTCAGTTGAGCTCGGTAAACTTCCATATCCCCTTTCTTGAAGAACTTTGCTCATTTGACCAATTTGTTGTTCCAATGACTTGATCGAAGCCCCTTGATTTCTTGTAGTAGTGTCCGTTGAAGCTCGGATTTCTTTGATCATAGCAGTATTCTCTTCATGTCTTTTAGCAGCATCGGTCATAATTTGCTTTAAAGTATCATCTAAAGTCTGCCTCCTTTCTTGATAAGCGGGATTGAAGTTGTTCCGTTGATATAATCCCGGTGTAGCTTCCCTAAATCTCCCCGAAGGTCGGAATGGTTGTCCAAATTGGGTGTAATATGCTTCTTCAAACGTCTCACTTTCATTCTTATTCGGGCAATCTTTAGTGTAGTGAGGTCCTTCGCACTTCTCACATCCAACTTGGGCAGCATACGCTCTTTTATCACGCTTCTTCATTTCTCTACTAATTTTATCCAATTGAGCTTGAATAGCAGCAATCCCGTCAAAATTAGTGCTGCTCTTAGATCTAGTAGAGGTCCCATCGTGCCATTTTTGAGAATGATCGGCGGCTTCTTGGATTGCTTTCCTAGCATTAGTCGCACTCATTTGAGGTACAGCTCCCTTAGCATCCAAAATCTGTCTTGTAGGCACGTCTAGTCCTTGATAAAACAATATTATCTCCTGCATAGGGGTTAGATAGTGTTGGGGACATTTTATCAATAAATCTTTAAATCGTTCCCAAGCTTGATAAAGAGTTTCATCAGGCTCTTGCTTGAAACTATTGATAGCCTCCATCTTTTTAGCAGTCTTAGCAGGTGGACAATATCTCTTCAGGAATTTGCTCTTCAAATCTCCCCATGTAGTGATTGAACTAGCAGGTTCATTCCTTAGCCACTTGTTAGCAGCTCCTTTTAGCGAGATTGGAAAGATTCTTAGCATGAGTTGATCGGCAGTCACTCCTTCTGAAGTAAACAAATCTGCAATCTCCAGGACCTTTTCAACATGCTCATTAGCATCCTCATGTTCCGTCCCACTGAAAGCATTCTCTCTTAATTCCTTGAGAAACTGACCCTTCAATTCAAATTTTGACTTATCATCAAACTTAGGTCTAGCAACTCCTGAAGTGTAATCAGCACGGGTACTGTTCATGTATTCCTCCATAGTAGTGTTTTCGCCCATTGTTTCTGTTTCAACTTCCTCTTTTTTTTCAGAAAAGTAATCAAGCTCGAGTGAACTTGAAAGATCAAAGCTTCTTGTGTTGAAAAGCCTTTTAAGCGAATGTAGGGCTCATTCAGGATCTTCGAAAGGTTGAATCAAGTTCTTCGTAGAACTCCTGGTCATGCACTTCCTGAAATCAACACAAAAATATCACTAGGGTATGCTCGAGAAAGTAATATATCAGATAATTAATAACGAAAATGGAATACGAAAAATTAAAGTTACTGATATCTGCAGACGATGCGCCGTATCCAAAAAGTTGGATACGCCGTATCTTATAATCGTTAAAATTTAATCAGACTTTATTCAGAAAATAGATACGCCGCTTAGAATTTATGAATGCGCCGTATCGAATTAATTAATCAAAAATTGATATTTATTTAAAATTAAATACGTCGTATTAACGAAAGTTAATGCGCCGTATTTTCGTTACGCTTAAAAATACAAGATTTTTGATTCAGAAAATGCGCCGTATCGATAGAGATCGATGCGTCGTATCTGTTTAATAATTCGCAAACTGTTTTTAACTAAAATAATATATACGCCGTATCTGCAAAAGCAGATGCGTCGTATTACGTTAACGTTTAGAAATTTTTTTATTTATTTATTTATTAAAAACAGATACGCCGTATCTTGGGGAAAAGATGCGTCGTATTACATTATCGCTTAGAAAAAATTTTCTTATTAAAAACAGATACGCCGTATCTTGGGGAAAAGATGCGTCGTATCGAATTAATTAAACGCGTTGTATTTAAAAAAAATTAAACGCAATACGCCATATCTGAGAGATCAGATGCGCCGTATCGTTTGATTTAGCACAGTACAACGATAGCAGAACAGAAAAAATACGAAAAATAAAAACAAATAAAAACACACAAACAAAATAAACACACAAAAATAAAAGAAAACAATTAACACACAATACAACAAATATGCAAAATAATACAATGATGCAATTAATCTAATAAAAAGAAAAACCTAATTAAAATACTAATCAAATTAACAGATAATAACAATTTACTCCCCGGCAACGGCGCCAAAAACTTGATGCGCGTGATGTGTCGTTGCGGTTTAGCAGTTTTAATGCCTACTCAAGTTTTAAATTTATATTTAGCCGACTTATCAATAACACACACACTTAACGAGCAGTGTACCCGGTCAGTATGAATATAATGGTAAGTAGAGTGTCGATCACTGAGAGTGGAACGTATTATCTCGTTATTCTAATCAGTATTTTAATATCCTAACGCAAGGGGGTTTCAGCCTAAGAGACTGGCACGATTTGTTTGCAATTAAATAATAAAATAAACCAATAGGCACGAATCAGCAAGTAGCACACACGTACACAGATAAATACTCGAGACAATAAGAGGGCTGTCCTTATGATTAAGTAGATTGTCACTTGTTTTATTGATAGCTTTATATGAAGTGTATGTAGTTAACCCTTTCTCGTTGGTCCTATTCTTATCGGCGAGTAAACCCTTAATGATTACTTATGTCTAAAAGTTATTCCTAAGTGATCAATTTAGTAATAACCGTGGGAGCCACATTATTTTCCGCAGTCAAATGCCCGCAAGCCACTAATAAACACAGAGGTTATCAATGCACTAATAAGTAGTAACCAAAGACATCAACATATAAACTTTAATTGATGGGAAAACAAGTATTAAAGGGAGTGCAATCTTTCGTTGTCACATTACACAAGCCACCAATCCTGATGAATTAAAGTTTGCTAACACAATAAAACAAAACTACTTAATGAATTAAACTCATGCAGCACCTTCTTACAGTTCTTGTATCTTTGATTTGGGTGTGTCTTGTGCTGCCTCCTTGACTGAATTCGTCCTTGGTTTCTCCTGTTCGGTCTTCGGTATTATATGGTATCCACGAAATTCGTCTGGTCTTGGGGTATTTATAGTTTCTGTCTGAGGGAAGATGCGGCGCATCTAGTAAGTAGATGCGGCGCATTGACTTAACTTCGCGTGGGGTCCAAGATTATAATATTCAGGAATATTCGTACACCGCCAGAAGATGCGGCATAACTCCATGATTAGATGCGGCGCATGTCCTCTTGTATCTTGGATCGTATCTGGTGATATCTTAATAGAGATGCGGCGCATGTCATGAGTGAGATGCGGCGCATCTGGAGCAGATTAGTCTTGATCTTCTTCATTTCAGTAGACTCTTAACTTCTTGCATGTTTTGCTCCATAATCAGTCCAAAATCGCTAAGTTTCACCAAATGCTTGTTTTTACCTGAGAATTACAAAAGTAAACGATTAAGTATCAATCCTCATACATAATATAATAAAACAAGTCAAATTAATAGGATAAATGATAGTAATAAAATGTACTTATTTGAGTTCATCAAGCATCTTCAAGGTAACTCACTGAGTGACTGTTCACTCAGTGACTTAATATTGTTTACGGTTGATTAATACTTGGCTTAATTTGTATTCAAATCCTGTTTTCAGGATCCTTGGGTACTGACGGACCCAACAATCTCCCCCTATTTGGATATAAATTATGCCTAAGTGTTTTGATCAGTTATGAGTGAGACAATAGGCTTCTTCTCATACTATATATACTAGAAAGCTATTAAGGACACTGATATAACAAAAACATAGGCCATCAATTTTATTAATATAATTACAAAGTCCTAACATCTATTATAATACTCAGGGTTCTTGTTCTCCTTCCAAGATACCCAAGAGTTCCAGTTTAGCTCTCTTCGACACTAACACTTCTTTGTCAGGTTACTCTTTCATCATCCTGTCCAACAGCTTGACAAACTCTTCATTTGCAGGACCCTTCACTTGAAGTGCCATTAGCTTGTATGCTAAGAGAGTTGTCGTTTCCACAAGCTTGATATCAGTGACTCGTTGAAATGCCGGTTGGTTGAACTCATCAACAAAGAATATGCCATACTCAGGCTCCTTGATGACCAGGTTGGGAACAAACTTGATTCCCTGAGGAGGAATCCTGTTGCAGTGAAGAGCAGCTATGAATTATTTAGGCTCCTGACCCACAGCTTTTCTTTTCCTCCCGGTCTTCTGAGTAGGCTCAGGGATTGACAGTCCCTGAGAAGCAAGTGCCTTCTCATGATCTATACCCAAACTCTTAGCCACTTTTTCCAGTTCGTCATATTTAGAGTTCAGGGTCTTGAGAAGGCTGGGAACGATCTTGCCATGCTTCTTCCTCAGGATGCACATCATCATGTCCCATTCCCTTAACCCATATTCTGAGAATATGAAGGGTTTATTTACCTCAAACTTTCTTGGTTCCTTGTGAACCGTAACGCTTATTGGGTTGGTGAGGTGAATGGTCATGTCAGTGATTGTGCCTTCTCCCTTGGTCTTTGTCATGTGCCACATATACCTCTCATAGGTTTTCTTCCTCCTTTATTCTCTCAGCTTGGCTTGCTGATTGTGTTCCAGAAGAAGATCAGCCTGAAACTTAAAGAATTCTTCCCCCTTGATGTCTTTATCAGTCTCCTTCATTTCCTCCTTAGCAACCTCAACAATTACTGATCTGTTAAGTTGCTCAGCCTTCTTTGCAGCCCTTCTTATGTCTTGTTCATGCAAGACTACGGCTACTTCCTGTGGAGTCCCAAAGAATTTCTTTCCACCATCCAGATCAACCTCAAATGGTGCATTAGGGTCTGGACGCACTTCGGTTGATGCTGGCACCAGTTGCATTTGAGGAGGATCTACAGTCACCATGATTCCCTTCCCTTTGTCAGTGGGAGGGGGTTAACTGGTGGAAGTTTCAGGGACTTCTGTTGTTGCAACCACAAGGGCAGAGGATGAAGGTTGTTCAGGAGTTTGATCATCAAGTTTATCCCCCTCAATAGATGCTGGAACTTCAGTGTATGCACCTGTTGACTGAGGAGTTGGGGTAACCAGAGAGGCCTGAAGAATTGACATGATGCTGGAGACCATTTTCTTCATTTCAGAGGTCTCATTCTTCAGTGTGGACATTTCTGCGACCATGGCATTCTGAGTGGAGGTGAGTTCAGTGATCTTGGTGGTGTAGTGGGTGATCAGCTCATTATGTTTTGTTGAGAGCTGATCAAAGGTTGAGGACATTTTGGTCAGGTACTCCTTGGAATCAGCGACTGACTGATAAAGAGAATCTTGCTGAGACCATATGGTGTTGAGATCCACCCCCTGAAGAAGCTTTAGAAGCTCAGTAATGTTGGTGGATGTGGTCTTCTGAGTATCCATGTACTCTTTCAGCTTTGTGATCAGGGTGGGATTATCTCCGAGTTCTTCCTGAATATGATCAAGAGCCTTCAGTATGTTGGTGAGCTGCTTGTCTTGTTCAGTTCCCATACAATCAAGAGATTCCCGTACAGGGTGCACCAGTTGCATCTTAATTAGTAACAGTTTGGCGCTGCCTAAAGCGACACTTTGCCAGGAGATTCTTCACTTAGCCCTGAAGTCAGCATAGTTGGCTGCTGCTTCAGTATGCTGAACCAGTGTTCTTCAGTAATCTCATGAAAGAGAGCATGGTTGGATTTGCGGAGAAACATTACCAGCTGCCTTTCAGTAAGTGGAAGAACATTATCATATTTCTACAACCACTGAGGAGTAGCAGGAGCAGATGAGTGACCTGATGATGATGATGATGTTGTTGGGTTGGTTATGGTGAGGGTTGTTGATCCTCAGAGGAGGGGATGATTGTTGTTGCTTAGGGTGCTGAGGAGAGTTGTATGTTTCAGTCTCCATTTCCTCCTCAGCACCAAAGATGTCTTCATCACCAAAATCAACCATTTCCTCCTCTGACACATCATCCAACAGTCTTTCAAGAAATGCCAGAGTAGGAACCCTGCGGGAATCCGGCTCCCCCTCAGAAGAGGGCTCACCTTTGTTGTGGCCAGGTTCTGACCCCTCCAAGTGCACTGAGTGAGTTTTCTCAGCCTGGACCTTGGAGTCAGTTCCCAAGTGAATGGATTCGCCATGGGGGGTTCTGGGTTCCGTATCAGCGGGTGGTTTTAATCCCTCTGAGTCTTTGTCCCCCTGCGTGCCTTCAAGGACTGGCGGGCATTCTCCAGTACTATCATGAGGCAATGATTGTTGGTGGACCCCCTTCCCATCAGGGTTGTACTGCCCTTCTTAGGATTTAGAGTCTTTTTCTCCCTGAGATCCTGAGTGTGATTTCTCAGGACCGTAAACAGGATGTGATTGGGTGTGGGTCCCCTTCTCAGTAGAGTAGTGCTGCTCTACCGAGGATTTAGGACCCTGTTCTCCCTCAGGAAAAGGTTGGGATTGACTAATGCCTTCATCAGGATGTGAGAGGGTAAAGGTTCCAGACCCCACTGACTTGTGTATGTCAGTAGGGCCATGAGGAAAGGTTTTGCCCGAGGACACTGAGGATGATTTCTCAGTATCCTCCGTTGGCGTTTGTTTTAAGGTCAAGAGGGTCTCAAGAGTTGGTGTCTCAGAGGTCTTGGCCGTTGTTTGCCTTTATTTAG
This sequence comes from Artemisia tridentata subsp. tridentata, assembly GCA_021014915.2. Classification (NCBI taxonomy): domain Eukaryota; kingdom Viridiplantae; phylum Streptophyta; class Magnoliopsida; order Asterales; family Asteraceae; genus Artemisia; species Artemisia tridentata. Next base: position 267,140,393 of record CP139506.1, on the reverse strand, counting down.
GCTCTGAGTCAGAGGTCTCAAGGGCGAGTGGTTTGGGTTTAACCACCTTCTTGGACCCTGCCTTCTTTTTCTTCTTCTCCTGCTTTGTAGGAGAAGGAACAGGTAAGACAACATTTGCTCCCTGAATTACCAACAGCATGTATGTGGTCAGGGAGACTGGTTGTACCTTAGTAAGGTCTCTTGAATAGTTGGCTTTATGAAGGATGTCAGGTTTAGATCCCTCAACATCAGGTCTAACATAATCAGAGCCTGGTAAGTCCTGAAGCACACAGGAAATTAACATAGGGTAAGAAATATGTCTTTGCCTAGATTTTCCTGATAGCTTGGCTACAAGGTCTCGGAAGATTATTCCTCCGATGTCTATCTTTCTACCCTCCAGAAGACTGAACACCATCAATTGTTGTAATGCATTCAATTGCTCCGTGGAGGATTTATTGCCCCCAAGGACCTGAATGACAAAGGTCATCAGGATCCTCCAGACAGGAGGGAACCAAGTCTTAATTATTGGTGCTTTGGCCAATAATGTTCCTGAGGCCACGTCAGGTTGTTTTGGGTCATGTGGCCCTAGTAAAAGCAATTCGGCCTTTACTTCTTGGTCAGTGGGGTTGGGCTCAAAGTTCTCAGTGAAATCAAGACCTGTGGCCTTGATGAAGGTTGGGTAATCCAGGGAGAGGGTCCTTCTCCCATTCATCACTGCTGTACACCAGAATTCCCTTAGATAGTCATTATATATGACTGAGGGGGTTCTTGTGAACGCCGTAGCAAGAAAGCAGTTTTGAAGATATTTAACCACATTCTTGTACGCCCAAAATTTTTCGGGGTAGGCAAAGTTTCCTACGACGTTATTTTTGGTCATGTCCACGCCCTCCATTGTGAATTCCACATTTGGGGCGTAGGTTATAGCTTTAGAAGTAGCCATTTGTTTGAAAGGTCTTGGTTTTACAAGAAAATGGTCTGGTTTTCTAAAGATGAAGAACACACACAATAGTTTTGAAAGAAAAAAGGCAGAGTTTGCTTAAGATTTTCTAAAACGTATGTGTGTTAATCCGTTTTGGGGGTATTTATAGGAAAGTGGAGGGAAGGGTGGTTTGGGTATTAAGCGAATTATTCTCAAAAATTTGAAAACCGTTTTGTATAAAACGTTTGGGATCCGCATTAAATGCCACCACTCCACTTTCCTGAATTTTGTGCAACAGTCGAGGTGAACAGTTGTGCCGTCTGCAAATTGCAAGGATTACATCATCACATATATGATGTGTGAGGAGAGGCATTTAATGCCAAGTGGGTATGTGGGGGCCCAAGATATGTATGCCAGTTAGTAAAAGAACATATATTCCTATATTAAATAGGTATTCAGTTACCAACCACAGACATTTACTAACTAGATACTTAGAGCATTTAAGTTAGCGCTGAATGTCATCTTGAGGGACCTGAATGACTTTTCATTCAGTGAGGGGTTCAGGGAAGGTGATTCAGTGATATTTTTCACTGAGGTACACATTGAGTCAGGGACCTGGGGTTTTTCAGAATTTACACTTAGTTGGATGGATTCAATCAGTGGACTGATTCTCAATATCCAACATTCCTAATTAAGCTTTCAGTCTTGTGAAAGTTGGTTCATCCAATGGTTTGGTGAATATATCAGCTAGCTGATATTCAGTAGGAATGAAGTGTAATTCAATGTCACCATTCATGACATGGTCCCTGATGAAGTGATATCTAATATCAATGTGTTTTGTTCTCTGATGAAGAACAGGGTTGTTTGAGATGGAAATTGCACTTGTGTTATCACAAAAGATGGGAACCATCTTATACTGGATTCCATAGTCACTGAGTTGGCTTTTCATCCAGAGTACATTTGCACAACAACTGGCTGCTGCAACATATTCTACTTCTGCTGAGGACATGGCAATTGATTGTTGCTTCTTAGCACTCCAACAGACTATTTTTCCACCAAGGATTTGGCAGGAGCCTGAGGTGCTTTTTCTATCCATGTTGCATCCAGCATAGTCAGAGTCTGAGTATCCTTTGAGATCAAAGCCTGAACATTTTGGATAGTATATTCCAAGGTTTGGAGTACCTTCCAGGTACCTGAGTATCCATTTCACAGCTGTGAGATGAGATTCTCTTGGGTCAGATTGATATCTGGCACACAAACATACTGAGAATTGGATGTCAGGCCTTGATGCAAGAAGATATATCAGTGACCCAATCATTCCTCTGAATAGAGTTTGATTGACTGGTTTACCAGTAAGGTCAGGACCAAGGTTGTTGGGGGGAACCATGGGAGTTTTGACTGAGGCACACTCACTGAGCTCATACTTCTTCAGTAGGCTTCTGACATACTTCTCTTGGCTGATAGAGGTTCCTTTATCAGTCTGCTTGATTTGCAGTCCAAGGAAGTAAGTCAGTTCTCCCATCATGCTCATTTCAAATTTCTTTGCCATCAGTTTTTCAAACTGTTTGCAAAGTTTATAACTTGTTGAGCCAAAGATGATGTCATCAACATATACTTGTACAAGTATGACATCATTATTTGTCCTGTAGATAAACAATGTGTTGTCTATCTTGCCTCTGTCAAATTTGTTTTGGATCAGGAAGGCTGAGAGAGTTTCATACCATGCCCTGGGAGCTTGTTTCAGTCCATAAAGGGCTTTGTTAAGCTTGCAGACATAGTCAGGAAACTCACTGCTTTCAAATCCAGGAGGTTGCTGAACATAAACTTCTTCTTTCAGTGAGCCATTTAAGAATGCACTTTTAACATCCATTTGGTACACTTTGAAGTTCAAGTAGGTGGCAAATGCAAGGAAGCTCCTGATGGCTTCCATCCTTGCCACTGGTGCAAATTTTTCTTCATAGTCAATGCCTTCTTGTTGATTATAGCCTTTGGCTACAAGTCTGGCCTTGTTTTTAATGACTATGCCATTTTCATCAAATTTGTTTTAATGACATTTGCTTGGTACTGAGTGGAAGGATCATTTTCAGGAAGATGTTCATCAGGAGGGTATCTTGATGAATCATCAATACCTATTTCTTCCACTGAGGTGTTAGAGACACTGATTGCATCAGTGCTTTCATCAAAGGTAACATGGAATGTTTCCTCAGTTTGCTGTCTCCTAGTGTTGAACACCCTGAAGGCCTTTGAGACAAGTGAGTATCCTAGGAAGTATCCATCATCAGCTTTGGCATCAAATTTCTCTAAGTGATCCTTGTGATTATGAATAAACACAGGACACCCAAAGACATGAAAGTAGCTGATGTCAGGGATTCTTTCCTTGAACAACTCATAAGGGGTTTTGCTATGTCTCTTGACAATGATGGATTTGTTTTATGTATAACAGGCAGTTTTGACTACTTCAGTCCAAAAGTGTTTGGAAAGGACTGATCCATTTAGCATTGTCCTGGCAGCTTCTATGAGTGTTCTATTCTTCCTTTCAGCAACACCATTTTGTTCAGGTGTGTAAGGAGAGGAAAATTTTTGGGAAATTACTTTCTCATCACAGAAACATTCAAGTTCATAGTTTCTGAACTCTGTTCCATTGTCAGTCCTAATCTGTTTGACTTTAATGTCATTTTGATTTTCAATGTTCCTGACAAAGGACATGATTGTTTCAGCTGCCTGACTCTTTTTGATCAGGAAGTAAACCCAAGTGTATCTTGAGTATTCATCCACAATGACCAGAGTATACTTCTCATGGTTAATGGATCTAGGATTGATGGGCCCAAAGAGATCCATATGGAGAAGATGAAGGCAGTTCCTGATGGAAAAGTTTGTTTTGGTTTTAAAGGATGCTCTTTGATGTTTACCTTTTTCACAGGCAGAGCATGGTTTATCCTTTGAAAACAAAAGTGATGGTAAGCCAAGGACATTGTTTTGTTTCAAAAGATTGTTTATGTTTTTGAAGTTCAGATGGGAGAGTCTCTTACGCCAAAGCCAGTTGAGGGTTTCAGTGGCCTTAGCAAAGAGACAAGTTCCATTCTGAGTTAGACTGGACATGCCTAATACATAAATATCTTGTCTTCTTGGTGCAATAAGGACAACTTCCTTATTTGCATTGAAGATGGTTCCTTGCTTATCATCAAACTGAACTATGTACTTTGCATCACATAGTTGACTGAAACTGATTAAATTGTACTTAAGACCATTGACATAAGCTATCCTAGTAAAGACTATACCACTACAGTTTACTGAACCATAACCTTCAGTGAGACATGATGAGTTATCAGCAAATACCACATTGGGTCCTGGTTCTTTTACATATTTGTGCAGATACTCTTTCACACCAGTCATGCTCCTTGAATATCCACTATCTAGATGCCTAACTGGCTCCCTGGCATGCCTCTGCACAAATGATAAACTGAGTTAGTTCTTTCTAGGACCCCTCTTTTTGGAGGGCTTGGCTTTAGTAGCCTTCTTAAAAGTAACAATTGATTCATGGTCAGTGGTTGAGTGGACTGAGCTACCACAGACTTTGCATTTGATTGCAGAGGTAGACTCAGTAGACTGAGAGGATGACTTGGTCACACCTCTTCTTGTTTGAATGACCTTCTCATGTCCTGAGGTGTCATGAGTGGGATCTCCACAAATTTTACAACTGTTGTCCATTAGACAATCCTTAGGAAGGTGGTCATTGAATCCACAGTAAGGGCAAGGTGCAAAAGGCTTGGCCTTTTGTTTCTGTTTCTATTTAGAATCAGAAGGATATTTTAAAGCCTGTGCTTTAAAGTTTGCCATCTTTGATGTGGCTGTGTATGATTGGTGATCAGAGGTCCTGTGATCTTTCTTTTTGCATATCATGCAGTAAAGGATTCTATAGCAATCATCAGTGAAATGATTGGTATAGTGACACAGCTCACACCTTTTCAGGGGTTTGGAGGGTTTTGGTTTGGTGCTTGAGGAAGCTGAATTGGGTTCCTTCATCTTGGATTGAGAAGGCTTCTCAGAAGATTCGATCTTCTCACTCAGCTTCATGACAAGCTCAGCCAACTGATGAATTTTTGAGTCAGGGCTTTCTGTTTTTACTTCAGAAGGGACTGAAGTTGATGAGTCATCAGTATAGACTGAGACTTTAGGGGTTTGCCTTTTCAGGATGGTTTTTCCCATTCCTGGTTTCTCCTCTGGTGAATGCTGAGAGTAGACCAATGGTGTGAGGTCTGAGCTTGGTGCAGCTCCCTGAAGGACTTTCAGAGGTGGGAGTGGTGTGAATGATTCTGATTCAGACTCATTGACTGACTCAGTACTTCTGGGTTGGTCAGTGAGTCCAAGCATATTTTTCAGAGCCTGACTTTCAGGAAGCAAGATCTTTCCAGTCTCAAAGTTTGGTAACTTACTGACTGGGTTGTCCCTGACAATCCCGTCATTTGACTTGGGTTCCATTTCCTGCTCAAAAGATATGCCAGCTGGAATAAAAGCCTTTTCTCTGTGACTTTCACTGTAGTTTTTAGTGAGTTGGTCAATTCCTATAATTTTCTTGTTTTCACTAGGAAGGGTTAATACACAAAAAAGTCACTAAACTTTACAAGAAAGTTCGCCTAAGTCACCCAACTTTCATTTTGTTCACTTAGGTTACTGAACTTTGAAACTTTATTCGCCTAAGTCACCCAACTTTCATTTTGTTCACTTAGGTTACTGAACTTTGAAACTTTGTTCGATCTGGTTACTGAACCTTTAAAATGATGACATTGCATATTTTATAGTTCAAAACGGTCCTTGTGGTTAGTCTGGTATCACGGATTTAGTCCATAAACCACTATTTCTGTTAGTTTGACCATTTCTATATGCTTTCGCCAGTTTTTCTGACGTTTTCGCCCGCTTTCATACATTTTTCTTCCGTTTTCGCCCATTTTTATTCGTTTTCGTCCGTTTTTATACGTTTTTGTACGTTTTTATACGTTTTCGTCTGTTTTTATACGTTTTCGCCAGTTTTTCTTCCATTTTTTGCCCGTTTTTATACGTTTTCGTCATTTTTCTTCTGTTTTCGCCCATTTTCTTTCGTTTTCGTCCAATTTTATACATTTTCGACAGTTTTCTTCCGTTTTTATATGTTTTTATGGAAACAGACTAAAACAGATAAAACTGACGAAAACAGAAAAGAATTGTGAAAACGTATAAAAACGGGCAAAAACGGAAGAAAAACTCGCGAAAACGTATAAAAAACGGACTAAAATGTATAAAATCGGACGAAAACGGAAGAAAATGGGCGAAAACAGAAGAAAAATGGCGATAAAGTATAAAAACAGACGAAAACGTATAAAAACGGGCAAAAACGAAAGAAAAACTGGCGAAAACGTATAAAAACAGACGAAAACGTATAAAAAGTTTCAAAGTTCAGTAACGAAGTCGAACAAAGTTTCAAAGTTCAGTAACCTAGTCGAACAAAGTTTCAAAGTTCAGTAACCTAAGTGAACAAAATGAAAGTTCAGTAACCAAATCGAACAAAGTTTCAAAGATCAGTAACCAAGTCGAATAAAGTTTCAAAGTTCAGTAACCTAAGTGAACAAAATGAAAGTTGGGTGACTTAGGCGAACTTTCTTGTAAAGTTTAGTGACTTTTTTGTGTATTAACCCCACTAGGAATTAGAGACACAGTTTCATAGACTTTGGGGTTCTTTTTAGTCCAGCCTTCAATGACAGCCTTTTCTTTGTTAAGTTCATTTTGAAGAGCTTTTTTTTGTTTCAAAATATCAGTGTTTTGAATTTGTAGTGTAACAGTTTCTAACTTGGCTTGTTTTAATAAAAGCAGTTCATCTCTACAGTTATTTAATTCTAACACAAGATTGTTATATTTTGAAAGCAAATTAAGCCTTTGTTCTTCTACAAACTTAAGATCTACACAAATGTAATTTATATAGGACTGCCAATCATAATCATCATCCATTGAAAGTAAAATATTTACCTTTCTCATGGTTATGTTGACCCATTCACCATTCCTTGCATGGCTTTTTCCAACAACCAGCTGATCACCTTCTGGAAGTGCCATCAGTGCACTAACTCTAATTTCCTCATCTTCTGAGGAGACCTCTTCTTCATCTCAGTCATAAGCTTCTGCTACAAGGACCTTGTTCTTTGTCTGAACAGGTTTGGAAGTTTGAGCAACCTGAGACGTTGAGGGATTAGTTTCAAGGAGAGCAAGTTTAGCCTTAGCTTGCCTATATTTAGCCTCAAAATCTTTTTGACCCCTTTGAACATTATTTTGAAAATGTTGGGTCGACTGAAGCATTCTAGGTTGAAACTTGCTAGTTCCTGAGGAGGAACTGTTTCCAGAAAATTTATAAGAGGGTTCTGAGATGGTTTTTGAATAACAGTATCTAGCAAAATGGCCCTTTTTGCCACATTTGAAACACTCAATGGTTTCATTTGCTTTAGCTTTTGAAAAGTTTGATTGATTTCTTTTGATAAATGTTTTGAATTGGCAAGGAGTGCCCTTTCTTGGAATTCCAAGTTTAAGTCGTTTAGGTACTCATCACCAGTTCTTTCATCAATCTCATCATCAGAGTCCTCTTGAAAATCCTGTACAACACCATTAGAATAAAACGTAGTTGATATGGGTGAGGAGGTCAAGGCCTTTTTGGTCTCAAGAGCTTTCTTTGAGTCAGGGTATCTCCTAGAGATTAAGTTGTCTTCATAGAAAAACTTCCCATAGATCTCAGGAAGCTCAAGGGTCTAAATGTGGTTAGCAATCCTGAGGCCTTGTGAGAAGTTTAGCCACTTCTCAGGGAGGCTGTTGACAAAGCCAACATTGATCTCATGCTTAGACAAAACTACACCATCATTTGACAGTTTATTTATCAGGGTCTTGTATCTAGTATATGTTTGAGAGAGACTTTCAGAGTCCTTAGCCCTGAAAGTGTTGTACTCAAGTTTCAGGTCCATGATCCTGTTTTCCTTGGTATCTGAGGGACTTTCAAAGCTGTTAATCAAGTCAACCCAAGTTTGCTTGGCTGTTGAACAGTTAATGACTGATTCCATTATATCGTCAGGAAGACAAGATATAATTATGCTTTTCAGGCGTTGGTCTTGATTGACCACCCTTCTCTCATCAATGGTCATTGAGTTTCAGGCTTGTTTAGCCCCTCAGCAGTCTTACGGATAAAAGGACCATCCCTGATACAAGTGATGTAGTATGGTTCCATACCAGTCAAGTAGCAAAGCATTCGCTTTTTCCACTTGCTAAATTTTCCAGCTTCGAGTCTGGGAGCAACAGCTGAATAGCTGCCACCCTTTTTATCGACGAGCTGGGGAACATTAACATCAGCCATAGTAGGATCTTGGTTTTAAAAACCTTGAGCACTCTTGGTTTTAGAAAAGATTTTATAAACCAGAGGCTCTGATACCACTTGTTGTTCCCTTTACACACTTAGAAGTAACTACAAAGTTAATCTAATTGTGTTTATGACTAAGATTAATGTAATGATTAATTAACACTGATAAGTAAAACGTAAATATAAAAACAAAAGTTTTTTTCAACGTTTAAATTCTTATTAGAAATCAATCAAAGAATCTATACCCAAGTGTTTGCGGAATAAACACTTGGGACTGAATAGACAAGGTATGGTGTGTTCTCCTTTCTAAACTCAAGTTATACTTGAGTGACAACAATAAAGAACCACTGAGCTATCTCAGGGATGCAGTTGCTCTTTCAAGGAGAAAAGTGGTTTTGTGAAAGTCTAAGCTTTTAATGCACAAAACTTAACCCACTTTTCTCAATCTCTTCCTATTTATACACAAGTATAAAAGAGCACTGATGATTAAAATACAAAAAGAATAACAAAGCATGTCTGACAACTACAACAGTATTTTTCATTTCCAAGAACCAATAGGAGTAGGCCAAAAGTCTTTCCGAGTGTCAGTTCTGACACTTCTTGACTTTTGCCGTTTTAGGGAAAGTTCGTTTCTGGCCCGATAAGACTTCTCCTTATCTCTTCAAACTCTTCCCGCCTAATCCCACCTTTCTTTCAGACTTTAGGTTCTTCAGTCTACGCCTTCAGTCTTCAGTCTTTAATCACTTATTGTTGTTGAGGAGACTGGGGTTCGTTGAGTTCTTGTCCAATACTCACTGAACTCATTACCTTCTTCTTTGGCTTAAGTGACACACAAGGAGTTCCACCTCACTGAGTGGTGAATCTTTTTTCTTAGACTCGTCCTGAGCATCTTGAAGGTAACTCACTGAGTGACTGTTCACTCAGTGACTTAATATTGTTTTCGGTTGATTAACACTTGGCTTAATTTGTATTCAAATCCTGTTTTTAGGATCCTCGGGTGCTGACGGACCCAACACATGTCTTCAGTAAGATCAGAACAGTCTTGAGTCTAAACAGGTTCTTCTTGATCATAGCTTCTAAATCACAAGCTCTGATACCACTTGTGATCGTTATAGCTCTAGACTTGTTAGGTCTGATACCACTTGTAGGATCGTTATAACTCTAGACTTGTTAGGTCTAATCTAAGACAAATAATAACAAAGGTGGAATATTCAACAAAGAATCAATTGTTATTATCAACAAGGTTTTACAATCTCCTATGCACTTCAATTCTACTTGATCAAGGTAGAACATGTTACACACCTTGTAACAGGGATCAAGACTTGACCTTGAAGCATAAAACAAACACTAAACCTAGGCGTTTTTATAAGAACATACGCCTAGACACACACAAACACCTTTAGTCGACTACATCTTTTCTAGACCTAATAAACTCAACGACCCTATGTCTCTTTATATACTAGAGACGTCTAGGGTTTACAAAGGAAAACATTCCTAATACAATAAGGAAACTATTTTAAGCATATCTTCTAAGAATCTTCTAAAAGCTCCATCTTTTTGTAGTTTCCCTTCTTGTCACTTTAAGTCCTTCATGTTTCATTCTTCATGTTTTGTATCTTCAAATCTTTTTGACCCAACAATGCTGAAAACAGTCCCGGAAACACCTCAACAGAACAGTGATGCTGAAAGAATGAACTGGACATTGAATGAAAGAGTGAATATTATGAGGCTTCATGCAGGGCTTCCAAAGATGTTCTGGGCAGATTCAGTTAATACAACATCTTACTTAATTAATTGCGGACCCTCCGTTCCGCTAGGGTTCCGAATTCCAGAAGAGTAATGGCAAGGGAAGGAAGTTAGTCTCGCACACTTGAAGGTATTTGGGTGTGACTCCTACGTTAAGGTGAAAGACGTTGCAAGAGATAAGCTAGATGCGAAGGCTATGAAGTGCACATTCATAGGATATGGCTCAGATGAAATGGGATATCGCTTTTGGGATTCGAAGGGTCACAAGGTCGTCCAAAGCAGAGATGTCACATTTAATGAGGACTCTCTTTATGGAGCCAAGGCTGCAATAGAGTCTAGTAGCTTAACAGAGCCAAATCAGAAGGGCCAAGTGGTGTTGGAAGACTGTCCAGATAACCTTACAAATAATAGCATAGTTGCAGAGCGTGGATTGAGTTCAGAAATCACTCGGAGCTCAGGTGGGAGCTCAGACACGAGTGAGGGGTTCAAAAACAGTGGGAGTTTCGAGAGTAGTGGGAGTTCAGAAGATGAAGATTCTGAAGATGGCTATCCTCCGAGAGAGGCTCCAAAACTCCATAACCACGAAGGTCCACCAGAGAGTCCAGAGCTCAAGTAAGGTACTCTCCATCAGCAAACTATTTGCTACTGACAGAGAATGGTGAACCGGAGTCTTATTCAGAAGCCTTGAGTAGCAAAGAATCCGTATAGTGGAAGAAGGCTATAAGTGAAGAGATTAGTTCACTTGAAAAGAACCATACTTGGTGTTAGGATTCGATACACTGTTAAGGAGGTTAAACCTTTATGACTTTATGTATATGATATATTGAGTGAATATGATTAAGTATGCGGAATCTACTTAATCACACTTAGAAGGTTATTATGGTTATGGAAATGGAACAGTTGTGTTTGTTATATGACAATGAACAATGAAAGCTTATCACCAAACGATTCAATATTATTAAGATAATAATATGAGTGATCTTGAGTTATCACTAGGGTTACAACCTTGAATCTAATGTTTCTATATCTTGTGATATTGTTTTTTTTATGTTCTTGAGAGATATATATTTTGCATTATAAGTTTAACACACTTTTTTTTTATCTATAGTCTAAGATCTTTCTTTTATAACATAAGAAAGATCTTTACAATAATGTTAAGTCTTGTCAAACAACTTGCTAGCTTATCTTATGTATGTCAGTAACTAAGATACAACATGTATCTATGTATACAACTTGTTCTGTGAGTATAAGATAAAGACTGAGCACATGGGGTAAGATATTATCTACCGTGTATTATTGACTTTTAGTCAACCAGACTTAATATCTTCATCAAGCAGACTTAACTCTGATAGTCACCAGAATTAACACTTGACTTAACCACCAGACTTAACTTCAACGACCAGACTTAACCAGCAGATAACCAGCAGACTTAACTTTGGAACTCAGCAGACTTAACTCTACTGCTACCAGATTTAATCACTTGAGAGATTTTCCCGATACTTAAACTTCAGATTATTTAATTCCCAACGATCCTCCCCTAAACATGTGAATCCATTTCAACATGTTTCTGAATTAAATTATGGATTGTGAAGATCTTTCAAACACTTCATAGTCAGACCCTTGGACTGAACTTTCTTCTATTCTGAAAGATTAATATCTATCTCAGTAACTCATCTGCTTTCTGATCTTTGACTTCAACAATATCAATACACACATCTTTAGGCTTCAAACATTGACCTAAAAGATGGTGCAATTTCCTTGGATGGAGGAATTATAAGAGGCAATGGTGCTGTGTATCTTGGATGCTCTTGTCTTTTCCTCCCTTTCACTGGTTAATCTTCCAACTTTATTTCCTCCCCTGAGATGCAAATAACATTTCCTCCCCTGTTTGGAAGATCTCTCACAATGTATCTCTCCCCATCATCTGAGCTATCAATTAGAACTTGTTATCAGACAATGTTGTACATGTAGCCATCAATTCCTTAAGAGTTTAATTTGCTGCCCTCATCACTTCTAGGTGTGTTAACTCCTATGAGAGGTGATTCATGGGGCAATAACTCATAATCCATCAGTTGATGGTTTTCTGAGTCATTTTTATTTCAAAAAAAAATCTTTTAAGAAATTTTTTGACTTTTAGCAGTAGCATATGATTTTATTATGAAAAATCATACTGCTTTCAACCATTTTGAAGGGATTAAGTGTATAACAGACACTTAATCAAGATTTCGGTTTAAAGCAACCTCTGGTTGTGTGAGAACCAATGTTTTCAGTTATAAATAACTGCCTGTGTAAAGATAAACCTATTCAAAAGGCTTTCTTGACAGGGTTTCCAGCTCATAGCAATTGTTGCCTCTAACACAAGTGTTAGATTCACTTTTACTAGCTGTTCTTTCTATCAGATGTCCTTAGACTTGCTCATTATACTTAAAAGTATAAAATGATAGAAAGTGAGTTGAATCAGTTACTTTCTGATCAACTAAGTCATCAATTCAATGTGAAATATGATAACTAGGTTTCAATAAAGTAGTTTTAAAGAATTAATAAACTTAGGTATAAACATTTGTTAAGAATTCCTAAACTCAATCCATCATAAACCTGTTATGTAAGCAACTGATACAACATTCTGCTGCTTCCATTTCACTTGAAAACTTCCTTTGTGCTCAAATGTTCATACCTGAAATTGTTAGTCTAGAACCAAAAGAACAATGTACAAAGTACTTGTCTTATATTAGAATAAACATATGACTAACAGTATGAAATAACACAATTGTAAAGTAATAGATAGTACAAATTTACACAGACAATAGTACAAACAAAAATTGAACTACCAGACTTAATTGAGTAACCACCAGAATTAACTGAGTAATCACCAGAATTAACGACACTAGTATATAAAAATACATAGATTGAAAAATTTAATTATTAAGCATTCCATTACTTGCTACCAAGTACTGAAACCTTCCAACATCAAAAGTTTTTGTTAGCAGATCTGTAAAATTATATTCTGAAGCAATTTTCATTACTTGAATTAACTTTTTCTCATTGCAATCTCTAATAAAATGATGTCTAATTTCAATGTGTTTTGTTTTAGAATGTTGTACCGGATTTTTAATAATGCAAATTGTACTACTATTATCAATATGAATAACAGTGTTCATAAAATAGTACCCATAGTCAAGAAGTTGGTTTTGAAGCCACAAGACTTGAGCACAGCAACTTGCAGCAGCTACATATTCAGCTTCAGTTGTTGAAGTAGCCACAGTTGTTTGCTTCTTACACTGCCATGAGATAAGTCTACACCCAAGGAATTGACATCCTCCAGTTGTTGACTTTCTGTCTAAGCTAGCACCAGAATAATCACTATCCGAAAATGCTACCAAATCAAAAGGTGATTCCCTTGAATACCATAGACCCAACCTAGGTTGACCCTTGAGATATCTAAAAATCCTCTTGACTGCTGTTAAATGAGAAACCTTTGGAGTTACTTGAAATCTTGCACAAGCACAAACAGAGAACATGATGTCAGGTCTTGATGATGTGAGATACATCAAAGATCCTATCATAGATCTGTATGTGTGTACATCCACATTTTCTCCATCTAAATCTTTTGGAAGTTGTTTCTCAGAATCCATTGGTGTGCTTGCCATTTTTGAATCAGCAAAGTTTAACTTTCTAAGTATCTCAGCAACATATTTATCTTGACTAATAAATATGCCTTCATATGACTGTTTAACTTGCAAACCCAAAAAGAATGTAAGTTCCCCCATGGAACTCATCTGAAACTTATTATGCTTAAGCTTCTCAAACTCCAAACACATCCCCTTCCTTGTAGATCCAAAGATAATGTCATCCACATACACCTGCACTAACAAAAGATCCTTCTTGTGTTGTTTGATGAAAAGTGTCTGATCAATCTTTCCTCTTTGAAATCCATTCTCTTTTAAATAGGAAGCTAGTGTTTCATACCAAGCTCTAAGTGCCTGATGAAGGCCATAAAGAGCTTTTACAAATCTGTACACTTTGTCTGGATGGTCAGGATCAATGAACTCTGGAGGTTGTGAGACATACACCTCTTCTTCAATTGTGCCATATAGAAATGCACTCTTGACATCCATTTGGTAAACTGTGAAGCCTAAAAATGAAGCATAAGCTAAGAAAAGCCTAATTGCCTCAAGTCTTGCTACTGGAGCAAAAACTTCATCATAGTCTATACTTTCTTTTTGTGTGTACCCTTGGGCTACTAATCTAGGCTTATTCCGAATCACTATTCCCCTTTCATCCCTTTTATTCTTGAAAACCCATCTAGTGCCAATTACCTTTGCATCCTTAGGTAAATCAACTAGCACCCAAACTTTCTGAATCTTGAACTGAAGAAGCTCCTCTTGCATAGCTTCTACCCAGCTTGAATCATCTAAGGCTTTCAGAATGTTCTTTGGTTTTGTGAGAGAAAACATACAAACAAGCAAGAGTTTGAAAACTCATGCTGTTTTGAAGCATAAAGGGCATCAAGAAGCCCTTGTTGGTCTGAAGACATCAGTTGTTGTCTTGTCTTCACCCATGATTGTACATCTCCTATCACATTTTCTAGGGAGTGGACCTTGTGAATTATGGTTTGTGGTGTAAGTGGAACATGATATTTGGTGGGAGATTGCTCAACTCCACCTCATCGTTTGTTAATTCTGCTTCCTTTATTAAGTCTGCTGCTTCAGTTAAGTCTGTTTCAGCAGCATTATTGATAGCAAAACTATTTTCTTGTTCCTTTGTTCCATCTTCTTTGCTTTCATCTTCAACATCTTCTTTAGCTTTACCAGAAGAAGATTCACCAATTGTTGAAGTTGATTCCACACTTGTACTTGACCATATTGGCATCCAACATGATCTTGGTTTGTCTCCTTTTCTAACCTTGCCTCATCTGTTGCTTGTGAACCTGAAAAATCATTAGTTTCTACAACAACAGGCACATAATTCTTTGATTTGGTTAGAGTTTCAAGATCAAATAGCCATTTTGGTCCTTGACCTTCTACATTGGATTTATCTTCCAAAAACTCCACATGCATATTTTCCTCTACAATCCTGGTTCTTGAGTTGTATACTCTAAATGCTTTGCTATTAAGAGAATATCCAACAAAGAATCCTTCATCTGCTTTACCATCGAATTTTCCTAAATGGTCTAAGGTATTGAGAATTGACACATGACATCCAAAAGGTCTAAGAAATCCTATTGCAGGAGTTCTACCTCTAAAAAGTTCATATGATGTCTTATTGTGAGGCTGTACAACTAAAACTCTATTTTGAACATAGCAAGCAGTGTTGACTGCTTCAGCCCAAAAAGTTATAGGTAGCTTAGAATCAGCTAACATAGTTCTAGCAGCTTCAATTAGTGTTCTATTCTTTCTCTCAACAACACCATTCTGTTGTGGTGTTCTAGCAACACTAAATTCTCTCCTAATACCCTTTTGTTTGCAGAAATCATCTATAACTCTATTCTTAAACTCTGTCCCATTATCACATCTAATGACTTTCACTTTCTTGTCTACTTGGTTTTCTATCTGTGTAATGAATGTCTTAAGAATGCTAGAAGTTTCATCCTTAGAACCTAAAAAGAAAACCCATGTAAATCTGGTATAGTCATCAATTATAACAAGACAATATCTCTTATGCATTATACTACTTATTGAAACAGGTCCAAATAAGTCCATATGCAGTATAAACAATGATTGATTGATAGAGTTAAAAATCTTGGGCTTACAAGTGGCTTTGTGTTGTTTTCCTTTAAGACAAGCAATGCATGTTTGATCATTTTCAAATCTTTTGTAAGGTAAACCTCTTACCAAATTATTCTTAACAATTTTATTTATGGTTTTGAAATTGATATGACCAAGCCTTCTATGCCATTTCATTGATTCATCCAATGTGGCCTTCGCAACAAGACAAGTTAAATCCTTTTTGGGAACAATGTTCTTCATGTCAACACTGTACATATTGCCCTTTCTAGGAATTTTAAGAAGTACTTGACTTTCATCAGGCATCTTAAAATCAGGAGAAAGTACAAGACATTCAGTCTCACAGAAAAGAACTTTGTTCTTTTTGTCACACATTTGTGAGACACTAAAAAGATTATAATTTAGCTCTTGTACATAGTACACATCTTCAAAATCTAAATTTCCAGTTTTAATGGTACCTTTACCTGAAATTTTGCCACCAACACCTCCTCCAAAGGTAACATAGCCACCATCTAATGTTTGAAAATCAGAAAGATAGGACTTGTTGCCTGTCATGTGCCTAGAACATCCACTATCTGAGTATCCTTGATCCTCTTGTTGATCAATTGAATGTTCCTGCACATAAATGAGAAGTATTAGTTTCTTTTGGGGACCCAAGCCATTACTGACTTGGATCTGCCTCTTGCATCAATGTAATTTAATCTTTTTAGAACAGTTGATGCAACATTGGATTTAGTTGAATTCCAAACCCAACATGCTGAGGCCTTAACAGCATTTTCCCTCTTTGCCCAAGCAGCAGACTTAACTACTTGCCTACCAGAATTAACTGCTGACTTTGTAGTTGTCCCCTTTTGTTTCCAAACTTGTTTTTGGACCACTGCTTTTGTTTGAATGGGCCTTTGAACAGACTTTGGTGCATGTTTGTAAGATGTTTTTGCACCCTTAGCTGTTGATTTTGGGTAAACAGTCATATATGGTCTAGCAGAATTAACTTTATTGAAGCCAGACTTAACAGAGACTGTTGTGGGTTTAGTTCTGTTAACATTAGAACTAGAGTGAAAATGAGATTTAGGTGTTTGCCTTTTGTAGTTCACTCTATTGTTTTCATACCCAGATACCCAATGGTTGCAGAAAGCTGCAAGATGGTCAAAACTACCACATGTATAACAAGCTTTGTTGTAAAAAGCAAAGTCATCACCTAATTGGTTAGACTTGAGGTTATTCCAATTTCACAATACCTAACTGGTTGCCTAACATGTTTAATGTTTGATTTAGGCCTATCAGTATCCTTTTTGACCACTTTAGGAACCTTTGTTCCTGCTTTCTTAACTTTTTCAGGTTTAGACATAACCTGTTCATCTTCATCACTATCAGTTGTACAATCCTCAACAACTATAGCATCTCCTTTCTTAACAAAGGACACCTTGTCCTTAGGAAGTGAAGTTTTATTTAAACTCTCACTTACTTTTTCTATCTTAGGACCCTCAGTAGACTTAGAACCATATTCCATAATTGGTTCTTGAAACTCAGCAAAACCTGTGTGTGCTAGGTCAATACCTGAGGTGAAGGAACACCTCTGTATGGTGGAGGAACAGATTTGTATCATAAACCAGACTTAGCTTTATTGATTACTTGAGTTTCCCAAATCTTATTAATTCCCTCTGAGGCATAAGCTAAAGCATCTACTGTTATCTTAACATTTTCACTGTTATTTAGGGCTTTAGCTAGAGCTGCTCTTTCTGAACAAATTATTTCAGCTTGAAAATCTATTTTTCTTTGAAGAGCATTCATGTCATCAGCAAACTTAGACTCATTTTCTTGATAATGTACAAGTTGTTTTTCAACAACAGATATACCTCTTTTATGATTACCTAAGTTGGCTAATGCATCATATAATTGTTCTAGTTGATCATCAAATCTCTTTTTAAGATCTTCATAAGCTTTAAGAGCAGAGCATGATTCAGTACATTTAATTATGGAATTTACCTCTGAATCAGAAAAGGCCATTAGAGCAGTCTCAGTGGCCATCAGTGCAGCATTTGTTGGTGCTTCCACTTCATCAGCCATGAAGCTCCAATCATAGTTGATACCATCTATGGCTAGCATAGCCCTTGGTTCTTCAACTGTGATTTCCTTCTTCTTCTCTTGCCTATACCATGTGCTTCTATTGTCCTGCTTCCTTGGGTTTCTACATTCTTTAGCAAAGTGTCCTAACCTGTGACAGTTGAAACACTCTACTTTCTTCTTATCAAACCCAGCAGTTTCATTACCATCAATGGTAATCTGCTTACCAGTTCTCTGCCAGAACTTCTTAGCCCTCATGCTAAGTAAAGCAACCTGCCATTTGATGTCCATCTCTTCTAAATCATTATCATCCAACTGATCAAGATCTTCATGAGTTAGAGGAGAACCACTAGTTTGACTAGACATGAATACATAGAATGCCGGATCTCCAAGTCCTGCAACATTCTTTTGTGAACTAGTAGAAGGACCACCATAGATAGCAGTAGAAACACCTTCATCTTCATCTACCTCTTCTGATTTACTAATACTAGGAGATGACAAGAGTGCCACATTCCCAGAACTAGTACTATAGATTCCAGACTTCTTTAGACTTTGTTCAACAATTTTGAAGTTATTGAACAAATCATTGAGTTTCATGACTTCAATGTCTGGTTTATTCATCCAGACAACCACATGAGTATGGAAGTCATCAGGTAGGCTTCTCAAAAACTTCATGTTGAGATCTTCCTTGGCTATCTCAACACCCAACACAGCTAACTGACTGACAAGCTTATGTAATCTTGAGAACAGCTTATCAAGTGATTCATTGCTATTTGAACTAAAGTTTTCAAATTGTTGTCTTAGCAATGTCTTCTGTGTTTTCTTGGTAGTTTCATTACCACCAAACCATGCACAAATCTCTTCAAAAAGAGTTTTTGCATCTGGATACTTGCTAAAAGATAGCATTTGTTCACCAGGAATGGTCATAAGCAACAAATTTCTTGCCTTTTGATCATTTCTCTTCTGTATCTTTTCATCATTGTTAGATGGTCCAGTATTCCTTCTCCTTTCAGTTTTGCCTTCAAGAATAATATCTGTATAACCTAGTGTAAATGAATCACCATACATAATGATATCCCAAAGAGCATAATCTTGAACCATGAAATATTGCTCAATTCTCAACCTCTATAACTCAAACTCATTCTGTTTGATCATGGGCAACTTTGCAGCAACATTTGTAGCAGTATCTTGTGCATCCATTTCAAAAGCTTCTTCTTCTAAAACAATAATATCAGACTTTCTCTGATACCACTTGTTAGGATTCGATACATTGTTAAGGTGGTTAAACCTTTATGACTTTGTGTATATTATATATTGAGTGAATATGATTAAGTATGCGGAATCTACTTAATCACACTTAGAAGGTTATTATGGTTATGGAAATGGAACAGTTGTGTTTGTTATATGACAATGAACAATGAAAGCTTATCACCAAACGATTCAATATTATTAAGATAATAATACGAGTGATCTTGAGTTATCACTAGGGTTACAACCTTGAATCTAATGTTTCTATATCTTGTGATATTGTTTTTTTTTATGTTCTTGAGAGATATATATTTTGCACTATAAGTTTAACACACTTTTTTTTATCTCTAGTCTAAGATCTTTCTTTTATAACATAAGAAAGATCTTTACAATAATGTTAAGTCTTGTCAAACAACTTGCTAGCTTATCTTATGTGTGTCAGTAACTAAGATACAACATGTATCTATGTATACAACTTGTTCTGTGTGTATAAGATAAAGACTGAGCACATGGGGTAAGATATTATCTACCATGTATTATTGACTTTTAGTCAACCAGACTTAATATCTTCATCAAGCAGACTTAACTCTGATAGTCACCAGAATTAACACTTGACTTAACCACCAGACTTAACTTCAACGACCAGACTTAACCAGCAGACTTAACTTTGGAACTCACCAGACTTAACTCTACTGCTACCAGATTTAATAACTTGAGAGATTTTCCCGATACTTAAACTTCAGATTATTTAATTCCCAACACTTGGCCCTTAGTCAGATTACCAGCAGGAAAGATGGCATTGCAGAGTAAGTGGGTGTTCAGGGTCAAGGAAGAGCAGGATGGCAGCAGGAAGTACAAGGCTCGATTGGTAGTTAAGGGGTTCCAACAGAAATAAGGGGTAGACTACAATGAGATCTTCTCTCCAGTTGTGAAGATGACTACAATCAGGTTGGTCTTGAGTATTGTAGCTACAGAAGACTTGCATCTAGAGCAATTAGATGTTAAGACAACCTTCTTACATGGTGACCTTGATAAAGATATCTACATGGCACAACCAGAGGGTTTTCAGTCAGCTGGGAAAGAAGAAAACCTTGTGTGCAAGTTGAAGAAGAGTCTGTACGGATTAAAGCAAGCACCGAGACAATGGTACTTGAAGTTTGACAGTTTTATGCAAAGGGCAGGGTACAAGAGATGTGCTATGGACCATTGTTGCTACTTGAAAAAGGTTGGTTCGTCCTCCATAATGTTACTGTTATATGTTGATGACATGTTGGTAGTAGGCTCCGACATGGCAGAGATCAATAAGCTCAAGAGGTAGTTGTCTAAAGAGTTCGAGATGAAGGATTTAGGCTCCGCAAAGCAGTTTCTTGGCATGAGCATCATCAGAGATAAAACGAAGGGTACTCTAAGGCTGTCCCAGGAAAAATACATAGGGAAGGTGTTAGAGAAGTTTAATATGAAGGATGCAGAGGCTAGATGTCAACCTTTGGGAGACCAGTTTAAGCTGAGTAAGAAAGAAGCACCCAAGACGGAGGCTGCTAGACGAAGAATGGCTAAGGTTCCTTATGTTTTGGCAGTTGGCAGTGTAATGTACGCTATGGTGTGTACTAGGCCAGACATAGCTCATGCAGTGGGAGTTGTTAGCAGATTCATGTCTAACCCAGGAAGGGAGCATTGGAAAGCAGTCAAGTGGCTGCTACGCTACTTGAAAGGCACTTCAAAGGCTACCCTCTATTTTAACAAAAAAGAGGTTATCTTAGAAGGATTCTCCGATTCAGACTTGGGAGGTTGCTTAGATTCGAGCAAGAGTACTACGGGTTATGTGTTCACAGTGGGTGGTACAACAGTTAGTTGGATGTCTAGACTTCAGAAGTGTGTCACTATGTCAACCACCGAAGCCGAGTATATGGTTGTTGCAGAGGCTGGCAAAGAGTTCGTATGGTTGAAGAACTTTCTTGAAGAGTTAGACAAAGCCCAGGCAGAGAGTATTCTGTATTGTTACAACCAGAGTGTTATTCATTTCGCGAAGAATCCAGTGTTTCATGGTTGATCGAAACACATAAATATAAGATATCACTATATCCGAGAATTGGTGAGTGAAGGTACCTTATCTTTGATGAAGATTCTTGGAGTAGAGAATCCTGCAGATATGTTCACCAAGGTGGTGACAGCAGAGAAGTTGAAGCTTTGCGCAGCTTCAACTGGCCTCCAAGATAACTGATAAACGGAGGATGGTGTCTTACCAGAGAGAGAGGTTATTCCAAGTTTGATGATGTTGGCTCAGGATACCTTGTATCGAAAGTATCCTAGCCCTGTGCTTGGTTAGTGTTGGGTCAGCAACTACCCAAATGTCCCTGACAAAGATTTGAACATAAAATAGCCCCGATACTCACTGACAGAATATCAGTGATCATCTAACTCACTGATGATAAGTGAGAATGTCTCTCCCTAATAAAGGGATGTAGCTCAGACAATATTCTTCAAAGAGTTGGCAAAGACCAACTGAAGATGCGCTTTACTCATCCGATGCAATCACAGTGAGTAAGGTACGTGAGCAAACATCAGGGACACTGAGAACTGACAAATGTCTCTCTATCCCTGATGGCCTTCTCTCATTGACAATGACCACCTCACCAACCTTCAAATCTAACTGATCAAGAAGTTATGACTGATCAACATGACTCCCTGAACAAGGCTCAAGATCAAAGACATCAAGAATCTAGGATGAACTGTGTTAGGAATATAAATATTCATATGAAGACTTGGTCACCCCGAGAATCTATTTAGCATTAAGGTAGCGCGTAGGCTTATTAATATATGTTTAGTTATAGTTATATTAGTATAGTCGTAGTAATATTTGTGGAGTTGGGTCGGGTCTTTACCCACTGTCAGCTCACTCCACAGCCTACTAGGGGCACCTTAGTTAGTAACTATAAATACCCCTTCCCAAGTGTGGGAAGGGTTGGAGCTTTTCACTCTTCTAATCTAACCTACACATTTTTCTCTCCCCTCTCTCTCTCTAGAAAAGTTCCCAACTCTTCTCTTCCTCTCTCTAAGATTCAATCCTTCATTAATCTTGTGTTTGTGTTATGAATTATAGATCTCTACAATTGGTATCAAGAGCCTTGGTTTGATCTTGGGTACTCGGATTTCTTTGATTGGTTGTTCCTCTTTTTCGTTTCGAATTCACAAACACAGATTTGTGGTTTCTATATTTTTTTTGTTACTTTGTTGTGTTTTGTTCGAACTATCTGTTCCACAAAATTTACTAACTGATCTTTAACATTATCTTGGACTTTAACAAGATCTGCGTCCGTTCCAAAAAATTGTTGTGTTTTATTCACTTTAACAACACTTGGGTTTGTTGGGCTTTAACATAACAGATCTTAACGCATTCTCTAAGAATTTTAGATTTTGGGTTTTATATCACAAGTCCATTAGCTGCTGACACAAGAAATAGATATATCAAAAACTGGTCCTTGTTGAGTTAATATTTCTAGGTTGCAGTTTGGTTGTAAAAGTTGTTCTTGGCTGCGATTTGATGAAAGAGAAAACACAGATCTGACTTTTCTTGGAAAGTGCGCTTTGACTGGTCAACTGCGATTTGAGGTCTGCGATTTGACCAAGGTTGCGATTTTCCATCCAATTTATTAAAGTTACAATTTGGCCATTACTCTTTGCCGCTTGCGATTTAAACTGTTGCGACTTGTCTCTTTGCTCTTGCGATTTGACTGGTTATGTAAGATCAAATCTCAATCCAAATAAACATAACAATTTCATTTCTACTCTTCAATCAGTGTAAACCAAATTAATACAAATACTCAGCACAACAACCTCACAACCCATTTCACAAAAACGAAACAACAACAACTAATTTACAACTACTAATCCAAATCCAAACCATCTCAATACAACTACATCACCTCTATCCTAAATCCATCTCAACAGAACATCAACAAAAGCAAACTCAAAACTGAAAATCAGTTGCATCCCATCTTTTCGAACCAAATTTAAAACTAAAAATTAGTCACAAAATTTAAAACACAAAATCAGTTTCAGCTAATCTTTTCGTTCGATTAAAACACAAAAACAAAAAGAAACAGCACCTACCCATGACCTTTAAAGGATTTCAAGCCGCGATCATAATTCATCTTAGTGTGTCACAGCCTAAACAAGTATCAATTAACATAAAGGTGTGTTGGTGTTCGAGTTGTGTTAGTGGCTACGGTGAGAGTTAAGAAAAGGAGGGGTGTCAAGTTTTTTTTCTCCTGTGAATTGAAATATTGTTGGCTGCGTTTTTCTTATTCTCAATTAGGGTTTGGATTGCTTTGGTGAGGTGAGAGGAGTTTGATTAGGAATGACTGCGTTTCTCATTCCTGGGGAGCATTAGTATGTGATTAGGGTTAGGTTAGTATGTCCTGTGTTGCTCTTATACACAAAATTGGGATTAATTGGTTTGATATTGGGCTTGTACCGAAAGTTGACCATTGGGCTTATTTTGTGGATTGCTATCACAAGGACGATTTTTTTTTGCTGATAGTTTGGATAGACACTACTTAAACGTTTTATAGTTAAGTTTTTTTTCTTTTCTTTTGGGGTGAATTGTATTAGGTTCTTATCACAAGGACGAATTCCTCGGTTGGTAAAGAATTTTATTGGGTGTAAATTTTGGAAAACGATTTTGATTGAGCTCCAAGAATCCGAGATTGAAAATTATTTTGGGTTGAGACCTTTTCGAGTTTATTGGATATAACCACATGGTTATTTGGATGCACATAAACCCTCTCAACCAAAAATCAAACAACGGATCACAAAGTCTAACGATCAATCATCACCCTCAACACACAATCACTAATCATAACACATTCAAGTAATCATTATCATTTCACGGTTTATTCTTGATTTTTGTAAAATCCCGCGAAAGAATCTATTTCTTGGTTTAGATCATAGAACTGTAAAATCCCGTGCACGTTTACATCATGTCTACTACTTCAGATTCCTTCATATCTGAGGTACTCAAGTTGTACGACACATATGATAAACAAAAGACTTCCAATTCTGTACAACAAATAAATGTGTGTGATTCTGATAATGCTAGTATGGAATCTTTGTGCTCGAATTCTCAAGAGAGAGAGTTTCATCAGTCACTAATGTTGCCTAATGCAAAGGAAAGTTGCATTGAATGCTTTCGATTACTTCATTCACATCTCAAGGTTCTCTCAGAAAGACCTGGATCCATGGGATGATTCGAACGAGCTTTTGCATCACTCTTTGGTCAAGATGTTCAGACTTTCACAGGCACTATGTTCCTGAACTTAGATCAACTAGAACAACAACTTGACAAAGAAGAATTTCATGAAATTGGATCCATGGCTGCTCTTCGGGTGATCAACAAACAACTTCAATTGTTCATCAATTCACAATACACTTGGGAAGATGATAGTCAAATGACAGAAAAGTGTTTTACTAATTACACTGGGATTGAAGTTAACATGTTCTGAGAAACATTACTCCAACACATGGGTAATGTTGAGAAGTACATTGAGGAAAGAGTACATCACCAACTAACGAATGAAATTCGGATGCAATCAAGAGAGATTAAGGTTGATTCATGTAAGTCACTGGGTGCTAGTTCAGTTGTCACAGAATGCAGAGGGACAAAGTCAGATAAGCATGATGCAAGCAGCAGTTATGTGACTCATATCACACATGGTGTGGATGCTGATATCAGACCAGTAAATGACCAAGTGCCATTTGCTGAGGTACATTTAACTGCTCAACATAATGTCCTTGCTAATGAACATCAACACACTGATCAAATTAAACCTACTTATGACACATATCTGTTGGAAAAGACTAATAGCAATATCACCTCTGATTCAACAAATATGAGTCATAAGGGGGGAGAAATTGATCAGGATGCTAAACATGATGATGCGTCAAGTTCTTTGCCTACGGCTGAGTTGTTCAAATCAAATGATATGGTTGAAAAAGGAGTTTATAATGAACTTTCAAACAGATTTTTACAACTTGAAAAACATTGTATTTCACTTGAAATCTCAATGCAACAAAAGGAAGAAAGTCTTCAAACTAACCAACCACGTAGGAATCCAGAATTTCCTGAATTCCGTGAATTTTTTATGATAAATGATTTGAAAGCTCAGCTAGAAGCCAAAAACTTAACGATCAACAACCTAAAAAACCGTATTGCTGAGATGTGTGATATGTGTAATGAAGTTAAGGCTAAACATGACAATGAATTTATTGCAACAAAAAATGCTGAATTAGAACATAAAGTGACTGAATTGCTTAATGAAAATGAGACTTTGAAAATTCATTGCAAAGAACTATGTGATACAATCAAAGAATCGAAAACTAAGACTGTAGAGCAAACAACCTCCTTGATTGCCAAAAATGATGAATTCAAAGCTCAACTTCAGGAAAAGGGTTTTGCAATTGCAGCGTTGAAAAACGAGTTAAGAAAATCGACAGGAAATGGTGTGAACACTAAGTTTGCAGAACCATCAATCTTGGGGAAACCACCACTTAGAAACCAATCAGTTGTTAGACAACCGACTGCGTTTAGATCTGAACGACCAAAATCCACAAAACCACGGTTTGCCTCCCAAGTTGATTCGAAACAAGTTTTGTCAAAACCAATCACTTCACAGTCTAAACCTAAGGAAAAGGAATATACGCTTGCAAAACCTAATCATATGAGTGCCTCTTGTTCTTCTAGGATTAGTTCAAAGTGTGTGTCATTTGTGACACCAAAGGAACATGTTAGACATAAGAATCACAACCTAGAGGATGCTAAGAAAACCACACATGAAAAGACTAGGAATTTCCCAGTTTCTAAGAGTAGTTGCGTATCGACTAATGTAATTCCCATAGCAGATCACTCTAAGAATCCTAGATCTTTCTCTGACTCCAAACACTTTGTTTGCTCAACTTGTCAGAAATGTGTTTTTAAGGCAAATCGTGACAATTGTGTTACAAAATTCCTGAAGGAAGTGAATGCTCGTGCGAAAGTTCAATCCTCTAAGACTAGAAACAACAACAAGCCCGTAGAACCAAAGAGTTATATTCAGAAACCTAGTAGGCAGATTGCTATAGGACAAAGGTTTTCTCCCAACAAGTCTTTCACTGTGCATGAGAAACCAAACACTCCTAGATCTTGTCTTAGGTGGATACCGACGGGAAGAATCTTTAAGATTGCTGGTCTTAGATGGATACCTATTAGAAAGACGTTCACTAAGTGCAAAACCAAGGTTGACAATGAAGCCCCAAATAGTCTAGATGCGGATATCACTAACCCATATAAATGTACACAAACTCTTAATGTCAGTGCAGGTAGTCTTTACTTATGTGCAGGTACATCGTTCACTCATATTAAGGAAAGACTCAAGGTATAGGTGCCGAAAAGACTGATATCTCATGAATCAGGGGTTCAAGCAAGTCAATCTTGATTAACATAAACAATGACGTTTGAACACATCAGTTCAGGCCTCGTTCTTCATCGACAATGACGTTTGAACGCTGTAGTTCAAACCTCGGGTCCCAATGTCAACATAATGGCGTCTGCTGACAACTCTTCAGGCCCCGTTCATCAAAGAAAATAAAAGTGTACGCTTGAGTGCGCTTTATCTTCGAAAGAAGAGAAATCTTCTTGTTTCTGACCATTCTCATCAACAAGCTTCATGCTCTTCCCATGCTCATTCAGTCACCAAAGTAGATCAACGTACATTGGAGTATATTCTTATTCACTCATTCAATAAAAAATGGCAGTCATATGCAATTTTTGAGGGGGAGAAGGGTGAATAAACAAATTGCCAGTTATCAAGTGGATCTACTTACCGTTGATTGTATTCTTATTCACTCGGTCAATCAAAAATGGCAGTTAGCAGTCATATTCAATTTTTGAGGGGGAGAAGGGTGAATAAACTACATGTTGATTGAGATTTGTGAAATGGTCGTACGACTCTCCTTCAACACCTAATGTTCCACTTATTCCTCATGGTGTTGATAATGACTCTCATGATATTGAAGCTGCACGCTTGAATAATGATCCGTTCTTGGGTATTCCTTTCCCAGAACCAGGTTCTGAAGAATCTCCTTATTCACGGATTGTTGTTCCCACCAATGTGCACTCTGTAAATCAACCACAAGAACATAAAGGAAAATGTCGGCTAAAACGTCAAAACGGCTAAGAGTTTGGACATGGAATGTCAAGTGATCACGGAGTTTATTTGGCATCCCTTATTTGAGATTGAAGTGTGTTTC
Organism: Artemisia tridentata subsp. tridentata; assembly: GCA_021014915.2. NCBI lineage: Eukaryota > Viridiplantae > Streptophyta > Magnoliopsida > Asterales > Asteraceae > Artemisia > Artemisia tridentata. Next base: position 267,113,068 of record CP139506.1, on the reverse strand, counting down.
ACGAAGGCTTCTACTTATTTCATCTATCGATTGATGACTTGCCTGAAGTTATAAAATTTATGATTGGGACTTGGACTATCTAGTTATTCCCGATGTAAGGAGTTACATTGTAGTTCTCACGGGTTATAGCTATCACTTCAAGGAGTTACATTATAGTGCTCAGTGTCACACGCAGATGCAGATGTGGATAGTCTCAAGAGGTGTTGTACTTTCTTTGGCTCTTAGTTGAGTGTATAAGGGTACTTAGGGGTTTTCTTCTGCATCGTTCTTCAATCAACAACAGTGCAAGCTTAAGTAACAAATTTGGGGAATTCTTCCTCAGTTTCAAGTTTGGTATATTGGGTTTACTTCACCAAGTGGTCACAACAATAGCCGACAGAACATAAGGGTTGATAAAGATAGTCAGAGAGCGTTTCGGTAGCTGTTGATTCTCACAGGATACATTTGAGCCAAGTTTGTTCTTCTCAAAAGATTTCAAGTATATGTGCGTAAAATGTGTTGCTGATTCTAAAGTATCAAAACCAGCAAGGGGGAAGGAGACATACATTGAAATGCACAACAAGTACATGTGACGAACTTTATACTTCTTCTTAGTTGAAGTTATTCCGGGAAGACAAATGTCATGACCGCAGAGAAAATCAGTGTCTTAACTCGTGGCTTTTGGTGTATTATTCCAACTACGTGGGGGAAGAGATGTAAGAAACAGTTTCTGATGATTAAAGAGGTACACAATTGTATGATGATTCCTCTGGTTAGTCGGTGCCCAACAGAAGGAAATGTGTTCATCTGGGACTTACTTGATTTCAGTGCTTCTATGGTAATGTCTTGGTGTTATCATTTAGACTACATACGGGATAAATTGCTTACACTCGGGACTTAGTTGACTTTGGTGTAGCAATTCTCATCTGCTATTTCCTGAAGGGAGAAAAGGGGATTTCCGGGTCTTAATTGATCTTGATGTTACGTTTTCGACTTCATTAATGGGATTGAGTGTGTACTTCGGGTTTTGAGCTTCGTATAATGAGACTGATTGCATCACTTTAACTACTTGGGGGAAGTGGTCTCTGGATACTTTTGGTATGCATTACTTCAGACTTCAGCGGGAAGAAATGTGAGAAGAATTATTCAAGTGTGAGATGATACACTGCTGATCTATTTGATGATCCCCCGAACGGAGAATCACGATGATCATTCTTAAAAGGAGCAGCAATATTTGATGTGGTTTGCTACGGTTTCCGCTGTACACTTACCTTTCGTAAGCTTGAAAGAGAGCTTTGAAACTGCTCTAAAGGAAGATTGTCGGTTTAGGGGGAAGCTGTCAAAGCTTCAAATTGATAAGGCTCAAGTTCAGTCTATTATTCAGGAGCCTCGAAAGCTTTGGTGGTGAAAGTTTAAGAGATGTTGACTACAGACTTCTACAACGTACAGAATGATATCCTTATTTCGGTATTCATGTCAACATCTTCTTAAACTAAATGAGTTTCAAATGTTGTTTGACTTTTGTTAGTTGATAGCTGCTTAATTGTTGTTGATTTAGTGCATGTGCACTCAGGATATGCTTAGGTATATACCTATCATGATAGAATCTTGTCCCTAAACTCCTGAGTTGAATGTTGAAATATGAGTGAATTGTCATGTTCATGATTGCTGATTGCTCTTCATGCTAGATAGCAGTTTGATGTATTTCCTGACAGTGGTTTGATTATGAGATGAATTTGGTATTATGAGTTGGCAAGCTGCTATGTGGTAGCTATTAATGAAAAGTGAATCTGTATGTATGTATATCTGTGTTGATATTCTTATGCAGATTCCATGGCTAATATGAATGTGCCAGTTCCCGCTCTAACCATTTGATCAGATGTTCAAACTCTATTGACTGGCTCTGAATTCACCACAACGACAACATCGGCAACAACAACAACAACACTATCTCCACATCCACCACCTTCATTTCAACAAAGCAGTATTTATTCTGGTCTTGCCAAGTGGGGATCTACAATACTTGGGAAGTTTTGTTGGTGGATGGATAATTGATGTTGACTACCGACTCCCTCATAGAAGCGAATGATCACATCATCCGTGTGTAAAGGTCAACATCACTTGTGTCATAACATTTACCTTTGTACATAATTTGGTGAATCTCCCCCATAAATTGAGGGGGAGCAGTGTATCGTTCCATTATCAGTATACATTAAACCTGACCACATTTTCTCTCACATTTTCTAAATTTATTTAAATCAATTGGGATCACAAATCTCAAAAGGTTTGAAATTTTTGATCGGGAGAGAGAATGTGATTTAAATATGCAATCTGATAAAAATGTGATGTTTTGGACCTAAATGTAAGCTCTCCCATATGTGCTAAACTCTTTCGTATATCGATGCACATATTGAGGGGGAGCAAATGGTTTGTGGTGACAAAAAGGATATGGCATCTCATGTGAGCGTGACTCAGACTTCACCAAAGAATTGACGAAATAAAACTGTCATCAATCGAAAGGACTTGTTCTGGCCGGGTAATAATTTCAAGCTGGTCTGACCAGTGATGTAAGCGTGTGTCGAAGAGGACTTGTCTGAGTAGAGTATACCGTTTCGAGAAACTTTCTGTGGACTTGACCAGGCCGGGTAATAATTTCAAGCTAGTCTAACTAGTGATGTAAGCGTGTCTCGAATCGGTCATGTTCACTAAAAGTGGATCAATTCAAAAAGTGTGAACTCCACCAAACATGTGCAAATTTATAATAAAATCATCTGAGCAGATGTTAAGGGGGAGCATTTGAAAAGTATAAAACTCTCAAAGTGTTAGCAAAATGTGTTTCATAATCATAAACACTTTGAGAGATTTTTCAAGGATTTGGTTAATGGAAACATAGGATAGTCATGAAGATATAAGGTGGCTAAGGTTAGGAAAACCGTCCTATGATCCGCCAGAGCTGGAGGGATCTACCCAGGGACAATACCAAATAGTTAGTATTAGAAAGTCCTTAGGTATGATTATGAAAAAATGAGTAATATGAGAAAGGAGAAAGAAGGGGTTGAAGAATTAAAAAGAAATGAAATGAGAAAGGGTGAAAAGAAATAGCCCTCCAATTATTCAACCTTAGGGCAGAAACTGGGTTCAATTCATATGCTACTGGTGGTTACTAAGGTAACACCGGTATTGAATACAAGACGTCATGGACCCAGTGACGCACTGCACTAAACCTTCTAAACCACTCAAGTTCTCTTAAAAGGACTTGTTTCATTCTCACGGGGAACCCTGCATAATCTATCAACTGCTCATTACGAGCTATGTTGATATTGAAACAGGAGACACCGCTCCAGTCTCCGACTACCAAAAATGCACTTATCGAGTCTAGAGCCACGAGATGCATCATAAGATCTCATAGGAACACGTGTTACTTCTACACTGGTTGTTCAATATTAAGGACACCAGGTGTAAACTTATGAGTCCTATGCAGATCTTAGCAATCTGCCAGAACATTTATGAGGGAATTGACAAATGTAATTCTCAGTGATTGAATGGAAATTCCTGCTAGGGTCAACATCAAACAGCCCTGAAAGCAGGTCACTTCGGTAATTCCTTGTGGATTACGCTTAATGGTCGCGGCGGTTTCAAACGGTCTACAGTCATGGAGTGAACTCCAGCGACTCACCTAATCGTTGATTTACTACGGTAGATCTTGTAAGCCCTCTGGGGGTTTTCGATTTAGGAACGGCCTTGGTAAGGATTAGAGAGAGTTTTCACACTATGCTGTTAACAATCTCGAAGTCCGAAACTATAAGTACCGGACGTTTTATTGCTAACTGTCGTATGCAGGAATACCTGGCGGTTGAAGCTGATTGCAGAAAAGATGCCGGGCCATCACCCAATGCTCACACTTCACCATCATCATATTCAAAGAAATCATGATAAATTAAAAGACCTTCAACAATGCTTCCGCAACTCTGATGCTGAAAATCATGATCAAGAACAATGTGAGCATGTCGGTTCAAAGATCACAATATCACATGAAGACGATACCACAACCAGATGACTTGAAGACGTATGTTGGATGATAACCTCAATGAATTCTCAAAGATCATCCAAGATAAATGAACAGTCATCAAAGGTCCACTGCTGAAAGTACAAAGTGTGATGAACTTAAAGAATCAAAAGACTACGAGCTAGGAATTTACAGTCATGTAAAAGAATGCTAGAATTCAAAATGTAATTTCCGGGGTGACCTCCCTTAGGGGGAGATTGTTAGGAATATAAATATTCATATGAAGACTCGGTCACCCCGAGAATCAATTTAGCATTAAGGTAGCTCGTAGGCTTATTAATATATGTTTAGTTATAGTTATATTAGTATAGTCGTAGTAATATTTGTGGAGTTGGGTCGGGTCTTTACCCACTGTCAGCTCACTCCACAGCCCACTAGGGGCACCTTGGCTAGTAACTATAAATACCCCTTCCCAAGTGTGGGAAGGGTTGGAGCTTTTCACTCTTCTAATCTAACCTACACATTTTTCTCTCCACTCTCTCTCTCTAGAAAAGTTCCCAACTCTTCTCTTCCTCTCTCTAAGATTCAATCCTTCATTAATCTTGTGTTTGTGTTATGAATTATAGATCTCCACAAACTGATTAAAGAAGACAAACTCACTGAACATCAACAATAGTAGTTCATGCCTCAGATATTGTCAAAGAGTTCTTAATGTTCATTAGCCAGTGTGAACAAAAGAACACTAGCTCAGGAACAGGGGATCATCAAGGGCAGGAATACCTTGATGATCTCTCAGCTCTTTGATCAAAGACCAAGAAGGTTAGGTGAAGACTATAGAGTTTAAGCGGGAAAACTCTTGGGAAGATAAACTTTGTTCCTTCCCAAGACACAAAAGAAGCTCATGGGAACCCGGTGTTGTCAATTCCAGTAAACCAAAAGGACATCAAGGCTAGATGTATAGGCACGTGCCTATCTACGAACAGTTGGCAAGATCACTATTCCCACGTATAGCAACAATAATCTCACTGCTATATAAACCCGTCGCAACCAAAGAAGAATGTGCGCATTCAATAGAGAGTAAGAAGTGAGGATACCACAACATAGTTAGAGTGTTAGAATCCTCAACACACTTAGAACCCAAGCCTAGCTTGCTTCTAAGTGTCTCTTAATTTGTCTCTCATCGGGGATAGCCATCTGCAACTATCCTCATTGAAAAGCCAACCAAGTCATTGGTGTGTCTAAGTGGGTTCTTGAGTAACCTTGTAATTTCGCTTATCATGAATCATAAACTCGTTATACTTTCCATGTCCAAATGACACGTGTTTGTGTTTATTTCGTTAATTCATGAGTTGCTCAAGTTAAACCGGACCAACAGTTTGTTGCAGCATGTTTCGTATGTTGGGCGGTACAGAAAGTTGGAGTACTAGCATTGTTGAAGGGAAGATGGCTTGAAGTTTACAGAGATTACTTGAGACGGAGAGCGGTGAAGTGTTCAGCCTCTAAGTGGGAAATTATTAAGTGGTGGAGACTGATCTAGGCTCCGAGCAGTAGCCTACAGAGGCTCCGATGTTAATCAGATGCAGCGTAATAGAGGTAGGACTCTACTTACGCAGAAGCTCCTTGGGATCCTACTTTTAAGTAGAGCAGAAGAAGATTGACGAAGGCTCCGACATAGAGGCTCCGAACCTAGGCTCCAAAGATAGTGAGGGGATTCGATACACTTGAAGGGTGTTAGACCTTTGTGACTTTGTGTATATGATATGTTTGAGTTAATATGATTAAGTATGCGGAATCTACTTAACCACACTTAGAAGGTTATTTGGATATGGAAATGGAACAGTTATATTTGTTATTGAACAATGAACAAAGAAAGTTTATCACCAAACGATTCAATATTATTCAAAATAATACGAGTGATCTTCACTATCACTAGGGTTACAAAACCTTGAATCTTAATGTTTCTATGACTTGAGATATATCGTTGTGTTTGTTCTTTTTCTCTTAACAGTTATTCTAGTTCTATTCTTTTCACAAATCTAAGTCATTTTTTAATATCTAGTCTAAGATCTCCCTTTTATACAAACAAAAGAGATCATTACAATTATGATAAGTCTTGTCGAACTACTTGCTAGCTTATGTTGAGTGTGTCAGTAGCTAAGATACAACATGTATCTATGTTTACAATGTTAGGAATATGAATATTCAGCAGAAGACTCGGTCACCCTGAGTACTTATTAGATCATCATAGCTCGTAGGATTATCTGTAATATTATCAGTAGCTTAGTATTATTAGTATTAGTATTAGTAGTATCTATATTTGTGGAGTGGGTCGGGGCTTTCCCCACTGTCAGCTCGCTCCACAGTCCACTAGGGACGTAATATGTAGTAGTATATATACCCCTTCCCACACATGGGAAGGGTTGGACCTTTCAAGCTAATATTACACAAGTTTCTTTCTCTCACTAAAAGGCTCCCATTTCTCTCTCTAAAAACCTCTTCCATTCGATCCATACAAGACTCAAACTAGTGATTCATGCATTGTGAATACCCTACAATTGGTATCAAGAGCCATGGTTAGGTCCATGAGAGTTGGTATTCACGAATTTGTGTAGTTCTTGAGGTTTTCTTGTTGGATTCGACTTGTAGTTTTAAGTTTTTTTTATTTTGTTTGTTTAGTAGCATAAATCTCATTTTGTACTTTGTTTAGTGATTAGAAGTTGTTTTTCTTTGTACTTTCTTGATTAAGATTAGTATTAGAGTGGTATTTAGTGTTTGGATTCACAGATTTAAGGCTCGTGTGGTGTTTGTGGGTGATTCGAGGGTTTTTCTTTCAAGAGTTCTTGGATGCGGTTTGTGTTGTTTGGACGATTCTTGAATGCGGTTTGTGTAGCATCGAGTACTCGGTTTGTCTTTATACTAGTTTAGGCAAAAGGACAAACGGCATTGATAGTGACAGGTTTGGAAGTTTGAGCCAACGCGGTTTGTCTCTACGGTGCGTACGCGGTTTGTGTCTACGGTGTGAACTCGGTTTGTCTCTTTGACGCACACGCGGTTTGTGTCTACGCGGTTTGTGTATCTAGTGTGAACTCGGTTTGTATCACCACTGTGAACTCGGTTTGTCTCTTGGCACATACGCGGTTTGTATATCCGGTGTGAACTCGGTTTGTCTATTTGGCGAATACGCGGTTTGTATCTTTGGTGTGAACTCGGTTTGTCTCTTGGCACATACGCGGTTTGTATATCCGGTGTGAACTCGGTTTGTCTATTTGGCGAATACGCGGTTTGTATCTTTGGTGTGAACTCGGTTTGTCTCTTGGCACATACGCGGTTTGTATATCCGGTGTGAACTCGGTTTGTCTATTTGGCGAATACGCGGTTTGTATCTTTGGTGTGAACTCGGTTTGTCTCTTGGCACATACGCGGTTTGTATATCCGGTGTGAACTCGGTTTGTCTATCTGGCGAATACGCGGTTTGTATCTTTGGTGTGAACTCGGTTTGTCTCTTGGCACATACGCGGTTTGTATATCCGGTGTGAACTCGGTTTGTCTATTTGGCGAATACGCGGTTTGTGTCTTTGGTGTGAACTCGGTTTGTCTCTTTGGCGCACACGCGGTTTGTGTCTCCTGTGTGAACTCGGTTTGTCTCTTAGGCATATACGCGGTTTGTGTCTACGCTGTTTGTCTAGGCGGTTTGTGTCTTGGTGATTTTAGAAATTCCCGCGAAAGATTCGATTTCTCGGTTAAATCACAAGATCAGTAAAATCCCGTAGTTACTATGGCTACCACATCAAGTACATCATCAGATGATATTCAAGCAGCAGGATCTGACACTCGTCCACCTATGCTAGATAGGACGGATTATGAGTCTTGGGCACAACGAATTAGACTTTACTGCTTGGGAAAAGATAATGGTGTTAACATTCTTAAGTCAATTGACGAAGGACCTTATCAGATGGGTACCACCAGAGACGTTGTCACAACTGGTGAAGATGGTACTGTAACTTGGGGCATCGACAGACCTAGAAACTATAATGATCTTAATGATGAAGAAAAGAAGAGGTATGATGCTGATATTAGAGCCTCCAACATAGTTATTCAAGGTCTTCCAAAGGATGTATACAAGCTCATCAATTTTAACACTGAAGCCAAGGCTGTGTGGGACAACGTTAAAATGTTGTTAGCAGGGTCAGAACTCACAAAGGAAGATCGTGAGTCACAGCTGTATGATGAGTTCGAGCATTTCAAAATGAACCCAGGAGAAAATGTCACAGATTACTATGTGAGATTTCATAAGTTGGTGAATGATATGAGGATGATCAGAATGACTATGCCCAACATCCAACTTAACTCAAAGTTTGTGAACAACATGACTCCGGAATGGGACAGATTTGTTACTGCCGTCAAACTCAACAAAGGTTTAAGGGAGACTAACTATGAACAGCTGTATGCTTACCTGCAACAACATGAGAAGCATGCTGCCTATGATCGGGTGCTGAGAGAAAAGTTGAATCCTTCAACTACGAATGACCCACTGGCTTTCATGACTAATGTACAACCAACAATCCAATCATCATCCAATCCAAGCTATCACCAACTTCACTCACAAGTACCTGCTATGAGTTCACAACTTGACTCAGGCTACTCTCAGACCGACAAAATGATTGACAACCTCACCAATCAAGTATCTCTACTGGTTCAACAGTTTCAAGCATCACTTCCTCAGACCAACAATCAGTTAAGGAATTCTTCCAACCCACGCAATCTAGCAATGGTGGAGGACGGGAAAATTGTGGTCCAGAATGTGCAAGGGAGAGCTGGTAGAAACATGGGTCGAGGTTATGTGCAGAACAGAGCAGGGAATGCCAATCAGGGGCAAGGGAAACAGATCAAGTGTTATAATTGTGGGGGGCTTGGACACATTGCTAGAAACTGCAATCAACCTAAACGTCCTCAAAACTCAGATTACTTTAAAGACAAGATGCTGTTAATGCAAGCTCAAGAAAACGGTGCTGTATTGGATGAGGAAGAGTTATTGTTCTTGGCAGGAGATGGAGGAAATACTTTTGATGAAGATGTGGATGAGAAACCTGTTCAGGATCTGGCACTTAATGATCCTAACATCTTCAAGGCAGATGACTGTGATGCATTTGACTCTGATGTGGATGATGAACCTACTGCTCAAACAATCTTCATGGCTAACTTGTCTTCCCTGGCCTCATCTCGTCAAGCTGGTTCGTCTAATGCATCCGTGATTTCTGAGGTACTAAAAATTTATGACACATATAATATTGTCGAGGGACATCAGATTCCCGAAGAAGTACATCAGGCAGTTGTTTCTGACTCAAGTAATGTTGATATGGAAAATAGCAATATTGTCTCATATGAACAGTATTTGAATAGCAACAACTCGCTTGATGTACCAAATGGTGAATCCTTTGTCAATAATGATGTGTGTGCTATGAGTAATGTATGTGCCTTAGATAATGCGAGTAATGCAGATAATGCTTGTGTGTACCATGAGAACCAATTGCCTGTCCCTGATAATAACTTGATCACTAGACTTAACATCTATAAAGAACAAGTTGCTATGTATGAACAGCGTGCTAAGTTTGAACTTAATGATCGTGAGCAGAAATTAGAGGGTCAAATGAATACACTTATTAAAGAGTCTAGAGTGCGAGAAGAAACATTAAAAATAGAGTTAAGTTCTTTGAAAAGTCAGCTAGAACAGTCTGACAAACAGAAACAGGAAGCACAAAAGTGTGTAACAACACTTAAGCAAGAATTCAAACAAAAAGAAACAACTCTTTTAAATGATTTCTCTAAACTCAAGACGCTAAAAAATAAGCTTGAAGATAAGTTGTACACACAAAATCAAACCATACAAACTGCTCAAATGATTCATAAGCACAGAAAGTTGAGTGATAAGCATAGTAAAATCATGATAGGTGAACCAAAGTCAACCATCCTTAAGGGTATGCAAGTACTTCAACCAGCCTTATATGATGGTAATGTGATGATTAAGCCTATTCATGACCAACCTGAGCATATCTACACTGATGAAGAGGATGAGTTAAGTGATAAAACGAGGGAAAAAATGAATGAGAAAATGAGGGATCCCGAATGCATAGCCAGACGAATAATAATCAAACCCCATGATTATTATGAGGAAAATCGTTTGACTGTGTTTGCTCCTCAAAAGAAGTTAACACCTGAACAGATATTTTGGAAACAAGATAATGAAAAACTTAAGGAAGATAAACTTAAGGCCAACACCCCCCTCATTCGAAAAGTCGCGTCCATAACGGTGTATCCTCCCAATACACCTAGGAATCTGGTGCCTTTGTCTCTTCCCACTGAATGCAAAACCTTTATTAGCTTATATGTGCTTTGGCAACTATTTGCTGATTTTGATAAAACATGTAAGAAGAGAATCACACCAACCGGCATTACTGAGGGGGAAAGGTGTTTTGAACATGCAAAAAGGTGTTACTTAACTGAAGTCATGCCATTCTTTAAACTACTTAAAGAACATTTTGAAGGGTTGCAAACTGCTCTTAAAGTCGAAATAAATGAAATGAAAGTAGTGTTTAAAGATATGGAAAATGAGGTGAATGAACATGCAATAGAACTTAAGAGTCGAGAGATTGAAAGAAAAAACATACTCATTACTAACGACAACTTGATTGCTAAATGTATTGCACAAGATGTATTTTACACTGTTACTGATTCTGCATTGTCTGCTTGTCAATTTAATGAGTATGCTATTGCGTTAAATGTCACCCAGAATCGTGTTGTTGAGCTTGAGGGGGAGAATTTGAAATTGCTTGAAAAAATTCAAAATGACGACCATGATAACATGGTTAAACGTTTTTCAAAACTAGAAGTTGATTATCTGAACTTGCAACTTAAACATCAACACTTAGAAGAAAAATGCAAAATATCAAATGTCAAGACATCCACGGATGCTCCTGAGTTTGATACATATTTTGAATTAAGCAAACGTGATGAAACAATTCAAGCTCACACGAACACGATTCGACTGCTGAGGGCCCAAATTGCCCAATTGAAATCCAACAAGTGTGAAGTATATGGCACCAATAAACCTTCGTCTTCAGATTCTCAGAATTTTCAATATCAAAACACCATAAATAAGCTACATTATGAAAATGAGTGTTATCGAGAAGAAAATTCAAAGGTTAAACAACATTTCAAAGAGTTATATGATTCTATTAAAGTTACAAGAAGCAATCATAATGATCAAATAACCTCTTTGACAAATGAAATTGAGAATCTTAAGGCTCGGGTGAAAGGTAAAATGCCATGCACCACTTGTAATTGTGATGCACCAAAGGGTACTGATAGTAAAAAGTATGATGTTGATGTTGGGCGTATTCCACTTAAGCTTAGAAACAACAGCCTTGCCCATCAAACATATCTCGATCATCTTAGAGAAGGCCTTGACACACTTCGTGAGATAGTTGAAGAGGATAGGAATGATAAACCACTCGATCAAGCAGTTGTCTATGCATGCAAACTCACGAAAAGGATTCAGGAAAACTTAGAATATGCCATAGGCTCAATTCCTAAGCTTAGAGGCCATAGAGATAGATTTGTTGCATCATCATCTAATGTTGTGAACAAGCATGTAGCCTTTGATCTACCACCCAAAACATCAGAACCCAACACATCATTATCAGGAAGGCATGTGACAGAAAAACAAACTAATGTTACCTTCGATACTTCTACAGGAGTAAAAAGTGACACACAAGCTAGCGGGTCAAGGTCTAGAGGAAATGAAAGAAAGGATATGACTGCGCCAGCTAAGAATGTTCACTTGAAGAATGTAGAAGTCCAACCTAGGAACAATAAGTTTACAATGAGTAGAATGAATCGTGTTGATTCTAGTATCAAAAGTACTGTAATTAATTCGAATTCTAATGCTATCTGTAAAACATGCGACAATTGTTTAATTTATGCTAATCATGATGAATGTGTTGTGTCTTTCCTGATGTCTTCTGCATCATCCCACGATAAGAATGGTAGGATAACTGAAGCATGCACAAAGGTTTGGAAAGCAACAGGAAAAACATTTGCTAGCATAGGCTATCAATGGAGACCCACTGGAAGGAAATTCAATTTAGGAAAACAGTGCACGTTACCTAAAATGAATAAGTATAAAATTGTGAAAGTTAAAGAATGGAGACCCACTGGAAGGAAATTCAATTTAGGAAAACAGAGATCATTACCTAAAATGAATATGCATAAAATTGTGAAGAATAAGGAATGGAGACCAACTGGTAGAATCCTGCCTTTAGAATCACAATGCCTTCCATCTAGGTCTTGTCCTACCTCTAGTTCTGTCTCCTCAGCAAAGACAGTAGCATCTGTGAAATCTGTGGCTTCTGAATATGTATGTGCTGACCAAATGGACCCCAATTGTACGTGGGGATCCACATTTTTCAGTTATCCATTGTTGTCTGGTTTCAAATGCAGGTCGTACAAATCGTCCTGTGGTATTTGGACTCAGGCTGCTCAAAACATATGACTGGGGATCGCTCACGGCTCAAGAACTTCGTGAAAAAGTTTATCGGGACAGTTAGATTCGGGAACGACCACTTTGGTGCTATTATGGGTTATGGAGATTATGTGTTTGGTAACAGTGTAATCTCAAGGGTATATTATGTGGAAGGACTATGATGAGGCGAAAAGTGTACCGCTTTTAAGGGGTCATTTAAGCCCGAAATCGTATTTATTTGATCAAATATTGCCCTAAATCGTTCCTTTGGTCATTTTAGGTACTTTTGAGGAGAAATCTGGAAAAGGAGGCATTTTGGACGTTTTTGGAGCATAAAAGTGAAGAAAACGGCAAAGTCTCAAAATTGTGCTGAAAGTCACCTTTGACGGCGTCAACATTAACTCCAGACGGCGTCATGCCTTGGCAAGAAAAGTTGGATGTGAAATTTACTCATGACGGGCCAGTGAGTTTGCATGAGAATTCTGACGGCGTCACGCTTTAACTAAATCAAGGGCGTCACGGCTTAAATCATAAGGGGACGGCGTCACGTTTAGGATCCGACGGCGTCAAGCCTTGATAAGCCAGAATGGATTTTTGAAGAGCTAAAGAGGGACGGCGTCAAGATGGTCATCCGGGAACCCTAAAAGCGGCGAGGTGACGGCGTCACAATGCATAAGGTGACGCCGTCAGATGTCAAAGTCTATATATAGTTTTCTAATTTTTTGTCATTAAGGGAGAGCTTAGTGTGTGGAATTTTGGGATAAAACCCTAAGACGATTTTAGCTACTTTTTCAGGGCTTCTTGCCTTGAGATCTTCCATGTTTCATTGAAAGATAAGTTATCAATTAATCATTCAATATGTCTATGTGTTGTTTGATTCTATCTTATGCTTGTCTTTTGTTTAACATGTTAGGCTAATTTTATCTTGTGTTTGCTTAGATCTAATGAAACCTAGCTATTGATTATTGGTTGTTAGTGTGTTATTAGTTGTATTGGATGATTGTTTATCTATGTTAGGCTTAAGAAAACTGGCTAACTTCCTATTCGGTAACTTGCTTGAACGTCTTAAGAAACATGAACCAAACGCGTACTAAAGGTTTTTATGGTTGTATTTAATGCACAAGCGAATTCTAGTGATCCCATGTTAGGAGCTTCCTAGCCGGCTCGACATAGGAGTGAAGTAGGAGCTTGTAGAGTTTGGGGAAGTAAGTACGCCACCCCACGAATGGTATTAAGGAATACACCCGTCATCCACGCGACTAATACACACTAATTAACCGGTAAAAGATAGTTAGGGAGTAAGGAAATCTAAGTAAACACATTTCTCCACACATAAGTTTCTCACCACTTTTCATTTTTGTTATTTTATTTTATTTGCATTTGTAGTAATTTGGGTTAGTTGACTAGCAACTAATTCCGCCCACTCCTTCAAAACCCGAGATTTTACTTGCTTTCATAAAAATATAAAAACATAAAAAGAATCTTCCTCAACCCTTAGACCTAATTAGAGTAGCCTTTCACACCTAACGAACACTATTCCCTGTGGAGAACGATCAATCCCCCGTACTTACCACTACACTATACTACATCGGTCAGGTACACTGCCTGGTGGGGTTGTAAGCCTCTTGAGATCCCTCGAGAGGTAAAACCTGTTGTAAGGTTGCAAAACCCACGCATCAAGTTTTTGGCGCCGCTGCCGGGAATAGTTATTGTTTAGGTTGAATTTTTATTTCTATTAGGTCTACTCACTAGATTCCTTTCTAGTGAGATTTTTATTTTCTTTTTCTAGGTTTTCTTTAGTCTATCTATTTTCTTCGTGTCTTTGTTCGTAACCATTACCGTCCGACATCATGGAAGATGGTAATATCCTTAACCCACACAACCCACCACCACAACAACCACCACCACCTCCTAGAGCCCGTACTTTAGGAGAGTATTCCCGTCCTAGCCACCACGGCTATCGAAACACCATTGAGCTCACTCAAGGAGCCAATATCACACCCTTGCGATCCGACACCATCCGGTTGGTGCAAAGCGGATGCGCATTCCATGGACTTCGTTCTGAAGATCCTAATCAACATCTCAAGGACTTTCTTAAAATCGTTGATTCTATAGACCTTGATGTTGCCACTCGAGAGACGACCCGATTGCGTCTCTTCCAATTCTCTTTGCGGGACCAAGCTAGTCAGTGGCTAGAACGTCAACCCGCAGGATCCATTACCTCTTGGGATGATCTCACCACTCGTTTCCTTGCTCAGTTTTTCCCACCGGGAAGAACTACCAAGCTAAGGAATGATATCTTGATGTTCCAACAACGTCAAGGCGAAACTCTCTACGAGGCATGGACTCGATTCAAGGACTTACTCCAAAAAGTCCCTCACCATGGCATAGAACTTTGGCTCCAAGTCCAAATCTTCTATGACCATATCAATCTCTCCACGAGGCAAACCATTGACCAATCGGCCGGTGGCAAGCTACGTGATCTAAGTGCGGAACAATCATGGGCTCTCCTAGAGGATCTTGCTCTTTATGACAACGAAAGTTGGAGTGATCCCCGTGATTTGAATAAAACGGTCAAGGCAATATCTTTGCCTTTGAACAATTCAAGCACTTCCGACCGTAGGATCGTAGAACTTGAAGACCAAGTCAAGTTTCTCATGAAATCCTACGAGGCTCCTAAACCTTCAAGCCAAGTGAACAAAATCACTTCTTCATGTGAATTATGTAGTGGTCCCCACGACACTCGTGATTGCATGGAACTCCCCGAACAAGCTTTTGTGGACTACGCATCCTCGCGTACCGACGGAGCGGGAGACAAGTGGTACACTTTCAAGCCCGAGCCAAACCATTATGGTGATTCATACAACCCCTCATGGAAAAATCACCCGAACCTTAGGTGGAAACAAAACCAAAACTCACAACAAATCAATTCTTCCAACCCACCTAATCGTTTCCAATCAAGCGGTTCCAACTCGAACCGTACTTTCAACAACAATCCTTCCGGCAATGGTAGTACCAATAACTTTGAAGGATTGATGTCTCAATTTATGGCATCTCAAGAAGCTCGTTTAGCCAAGTTTGAAGCCGATTTCAAACAAAAACAAAGCGAGATGACCGATAAGATTGACACCTTGTTGAAAGCCCTCAATGACCGAGAAATGGGAGCACTCCCTAGCAACACGGTCAAGAACCCGAAACTAAATGTCAACGCTATTTCATCGGTTTCGTCCCCTAGTTCTTGTCCACAATATTATTCGGTCAATTCCATGAGCACGTGTTTCAAACAAACCCAAGTCGTTCCAAATGACCAGGAAGTTATGACATCCAAATTGGTCAACAACATAGTTGAAACACCTCCCACTCAAAACCTTGACGAAGAATTCAAGGAGCTCCACCTTGAAAGTCCGGTTGTTGATGTGTTGGATGAGAAGAAGCTCAAATTAGGCGAAAAAGGGACCGCCTTCGTTCAAAACAAACTACCTAAGAAGTTAGATGATCCGGGCTTATTTGTTCTACCTTGCAAGGTCGGTAATTCGGAAGCTTATGACACATTAGCCGATCTTGGATCAAGCCTTAACCTACTTCCGTTACCTCTCTACACCTATCTAAAACTTGGAAAACTTGAAGAAACCGAGGTGATAATAGGCTTAGCGGATGGAAGTGTTGCTTACCCGGTTGGAGTAGTTAAGGACGTGTTAGTACACATTGGAAAACTAACCATTTTAGCCGATTTCCACGTCCTTGATATGGTTAGCGACCCTACATGCCCCTTGTTGATAGGTAGAGGATTTTTAGCGACCGCTAGTGCTATGATTGATTGTAAGGAATCCAAGATAGCGGTAGGAGAAGGGGATACTTGGTCAGTCTATGATGTTAAGAAACATGCCTATGATACTAGTGAGGAACCGACACCCCATTGGTTAGAATTAAATAGGAGACCATCTAGATATGGACCTTGGATCGATAGAGACTTCATAGGACCCCAACGCCCATTTTACCTAGAAGAGGACTTTGTTAACCGAACGCATTCGGTAGAGCAACTCTTGGCTAGGGACACCGAATTGGATCCATTTGAAGACCCTCTAGTTTTTAGAAGGATGATTGATTTCCTAGGAGTTTTGCCAATTAACCTAGGAATGAATAAGTGGATTTGTGAGGAAGATGATCATAAGTGGAATTGGGATAAACCACCCAATGATGGAGATGGGTCATGGCATATCAAGATGACATTGTATGACCCGGATGGAGAGAAGTTTGAAAAGACATATCGTACTAAGCGGACCAATAGGAAACTTCAATCCAAGCTTAACCCTAAAGACGTCCTCGATGACGAGCTTACTTACATAGGGTAGCGTGACTTTGAGTCTAGCTACAAGACTCGTTAATAAAGAAAAGCGCTTCTTGGGAGGCAACCCAATCTTTATTTGTTTTATTTGCTTTGTGTGTTTATTTATTTGTTTGTTTGTTTTTATTTGTTTCCGTATGTGTGTTTAATTTTTATCATTATTGATTCATGTTCAAAAGTAATTTGTGAAAATGCTTTATGTTGTTTTTAACCTCGTCTTAACTACATATAAAGGTATTTTGCAAAAGATAAGTGTAAGGGAAATCTAAATCGGTTTATTAGAACACATATGAACATGAATCGTAATAATAATAAATTAACATACATATCCGTATTTGTTTGAGTCAAATGCTTGTATCGAGTCATAATGATGTTTTGCAGGATTTCCAGGAAGTAAGGTAAAGGTTTTTCCAGAAATTTTCCGGAAACTTAAAATGAGAATTTTTGTCAGGTCATTTCTGACGGCGTCAGGGGTTATAACCTGACGGCGTCAGATTTAATTTTCAGAAATTTTTGAAATTTTTGTTTTTAAAAAGTTTTTATTAAAATCTCCAACTTATAATCTCCAGGAATCTGCAAAATTATCATTCCACAAGCATTATATCCTTATATATAGATTTTATCCCGCCGATGTTATGCAGGTTTTCGTGTTTGTTTTCTCAGGTTCAACAGGTTATTTTGGACAAGGAAATGTTTTGAATCAAGCTTATGGCGATGCATTAGTCATGGAGCTTCAACATTCTCTTTGGAGGACGATTTAACCGTGTAATTTCATTATCCAACGAGCGAATCAGGGGAGTATTTGATTTCATTCTTTTACTTTATGCTTTTACATCTTGTTATTTGAACATTGGGGACAATGTTCATCTTAAGTGTAAGGGGAGGGTAAAAGTACGATTTTAAGAGAATACTATTGCGCTTGATTTTTGTTTGTTTGATAGTAGATGTGTAATAAAACTGAGAGAAATACTTGTTAAGGTAATTTTAGTGCCAAATTTAAAATTTTTTACAACATATAGGAGTGAAACTTTGATCTTAATGAGCGTCTCACGGATAGGAGTTATATGACTAGCACAAAAACCGTACCACTAAAAAATTTTCCACCCCCAAATATGTGAGGTTCGCCCCTAGAATTGGTAGGAAAAGCATTTATGCTATGATGTGTGTACCGGTAGCACTTAGATTCTAGAACTTGCGTTAGGACCATTCCAAGGCCACAAGTGAGACTACATTCGTGTAGTTAGATTTACTACATGATAAGAGGCATTAGGATTAACCCATTGTTTTACACCTGTGTTTTTGTTATAATTACTTTGGCTACATTGGTCAAGTAATTCTCCCACACCCTTTGCGTTGTACTCATTTTTAGTACACGATACCCCTAGTACACCCCTCAGAGCCTATCTTTTCGTTTCGACCTTTAAGCATTTTACTTGAAGGAAGAATTTGTTTACACCCCACTTAAATGTACACCCAAATCGCCTTAGCCTACCTTGTATGCACTCATTTTTAGTGCATTATTGTTACAACATTTGTTTAAACCCAAGTTAATTATCTAGTCGATTACATGGTTGCTAAGTCGAGTCATATCCTTGTACATATTGTTTTGGGATGATTGGGACTCATGGGTAAAGTACTAGTGTAATGGAGTAATGGGGAAGAACATCATTTATTACCCCCATATGTGCTAAATGTTTTAAAAGTACTCCAAGTTTTTCAATTATCTTAATTCGAGTCATTAGAATAGTTATTTGTAAAGTTATGTAAAAGTTCAAGTGTAAGGGGATGCAACGCCCCTATGATGTATTATTTTGGATGGTAGGGCAAGAGTGTATGCAAAAAAAAAAAAAAAAAAAAAAAAAAAAAAAAAAAAAAAAAAAAAAAAATCAAGAAAAATACAAAAAAATGAGAAAAAGAAAAGTAGAAAAAAACATACGGACTACCATCCCGTTTCATTTTATGTTTATTTTATGTTTATGTTTTGTTATTTTGGTTTCTAGCTTAAGATTGAGTCTAGTCTTGGCTTAGCAACGTTGTATAGTACATGTGATTGATCAAGATCTTTAACTCGCCACCAGTAAAATATCCTTTATCCAACAAAACCGTGTTTTCCTTTTCCCTACACCTAACATTATAACCCATTTAAAAGCCCTCTTTGATAGTTTATCTTAGGTGCTTACGCCTAGTGGAGGAGGTTTTCGATCCTTTCCCAAGCCTATGGTAATCTATTTGCTATGACAGGTAGTGAGAGATATTTTCCGTTTTCATTTATGAGATTTATTTTGATGACACTTGAGAGATGTGAGTATCTAAACACTACTTGTGAGGTGCTAGTATATAATCTCCGTGCTTATTATGATTGAAGTGGAACGATTATTTGTTGTAATTACTTTTATGTTTGCATTAAATGACCCCTAACTTGTATTTTGATTAGAATAAAAGCGCATTTGCTTGAGGACAAGCAAATCTCAAGTGTAAGGGTATTTGATGAGGCGAAAAGTGTACCGCTTTTAAGGGGTCATTTAAGCCCGAAATCGTATTTATTTGATCAAATATTGCCCTAAATCGTTCCTTTGGTCATTTTAGGTACTTTTGAGGAGAAATCTGGAAAAGGAGGCATTTTGGACGTTTTTGGAGCATAAAAGTGAAGAAAACGGCAAAGTCTCAAAATTGTGCTGAAAGTCACCTTTGACGGCGTCAACATTAACTCCAGACGGCGTCATGCCTTGGCAAGAAAAGTTGGATGTGAAATTTACTCATGACGGGCCAGTGAGTTTGCATGAGAATTCTGACGGCGTCACGCTTTAACTAAATCAAGGGCGTCACGGCTTAAATCATAAGGGGACGGCGTCACGTTTAGGATCCGACGGCGTCAAGCCTTGATAAGCCAGAATGGATTTTTGAAGAGCTAAAGAGGGACGGCGTCAAGATGGTCATCCGGGAACCCTAAAAGCGGCGAGGTGACGGCGTCACAATGCATAAGGTGACGCCGTCAGATGTCAAAGTCTATATATAGTTTTCTAATTTTTTGTCATTAAGGGAGAGCTTAGTGTGTGGAATTTTGGGATAAAACCCTAAGACGATTTTAGCTACTTTTTCAGGGCTTCTTGCCTTGAGATCTTCCATGTTTCATTGAAAGATAAGTTATCAATTAATCATTCAATATGTCTATGTGTTGTTTGATTCTATCTTATGCTTGTCTTTTGTTTAACATGTTAGGCTAATTTTATCTTGTGTTTGCTTAGATCTAATGAAACCTAGCTATTGATTATTGGTTGTTAGTGTGTTATTAGTTGTATTGGATGATTGTTTATCTATGTTAGGCTTAAGAAAACTGGCTAACTTCCTATTCGGTAACTTGCTTGAACGTCTTAAGAAACATGAACCAAACGCGTACTAAAGGTTTTTATGGTTGTATTTAATGCACAAGCGAATTCTAGTGATCCCATGTTAGGAGCTTCCTAGCCGGCTCGACATAGGAGTGAAGTAGGAGCTTGTAGAGTTTGGGGAAGTAAGTACGCCACCCCACGAATGGTATTAAGGAATACACCCGTCATCCACGCGACTAATACACACTAATTAACCGGTAAAAGATAGTTAGGGAGTAAGGAAATCTAAGTAAACACATTTCTCCACACATAAGTTTCTCACCACTTTTCATTTTTGTTATTTTATTTTATTTGCATTTGTAGTAATTTGGGTTAGTTGACTAGCAACTAATTCCGCCCACTCCTTCAAAACCCGAGATTTTACTTGCTTTCATAAAAATATAAAAACATAAAAAGAATCTTCCTCAACCCTTAGACCTAATTAGAGTAGCCTTTCACACCTAACGAACACTATTCCCTGTGGAGAACGATCAATCCCCCGTACTTACCACTACACTATACTACATCGGTCAGGTACACTGCCTGGTGGGGTTGTAAGCCTCTTGAGATCCCTCGAGAGGTAAAACCTGTTGTAAGGTTGCAAAACCCACGCATCATATGTGGAAGGACTAGGACACAATCTGTTTTCTGTGGGTCAATTTTGTGATTCAGATCTGGAAGTGGCTTTCAGAAAGCATACATGTTTCGTCAGAGAATTGGATGGTTTAGATCTCCTCAAGGGCAGTCGGGGCACCAATCTATACACCATTTCAATTGAAGAAATGTTGAAATCCTCTCCCATATGCTTGCTTTCTAAAGCCTCTAAAACAAAATCATGGCTGTGGCATCGTCGTTTGAACCATTTGAACTTCGGTACCATTAATAATCTTTCCCGTAAAGATCTTGTTAGAGGGATGCCCAGACTAAAGTATGAGAAAGATCATCTCTGCTCTGCATGTCAACTGGGCAAAAGCAAGAAACAAACCCACAAACCTAAAACCATCAACACCAACTTGGAAGCTCTTCATACCCTCCACATGGACTTGTGCGGTCCAATGAGAATACAAACCATTAATGGAAAGAAGTACGTTCTGGTGATAGTTGATGACTATTCTCGGTTCACATGGGTAAAGTTTTTGAGAACCAAGGACGAAACTCCAGAGGTCATCATTAAACTGATAAAACAGCTGCAAGTAAGGCTCGATAAAACTGTCAGAATCATCCGCACAGATAATGGTACGGAGTTTGTTAACCAACAACTCCGTAATTTCTATGAAAGTATTGGCATCACGCATCAGAAAAGTATCCCTCGCACCCCTCAACAGAACGGGGTGGTTGAACGAAGGAACCGTACTCTGGTGGAGGCTGCAAGAACTATGCTTATATTTTCAAAGACCCCGATGTTTCTCTGGGCAGAGGCTATTGCAACAGCATGTTACACTCAAAACCGATCCCTAATTCATCCGGTTCATGTGAAGACTCCCTTCGAGTTAATTCATAACAAGAAACCAGATCTTTCCTTTCTACGTGTGTTTGGTGCACTCTGCTATCCAACTAACGATAGTCAAGACTTGGGAAAGTTAAGAGCTAAAGCAGATATAGGTATTTTCGTTGGATACGCACCAGACAGTAAAGGGTATCGAATCTACAATAAAAGAACCCGTAAAATCATGGAAACCATTCATGTTACGTTCGATGAGCTGAGTGAGCTACCTGTTTCAGGACAAATCAGTTCTGGACCCGATCTTCACCTTTTGTCTCCTGGACCCATTAGTTCAGGACTTGTACAGAATTCCACGCCTGAAGATTCTTATGTGCCACCTACATGTGAGGAGTTGAAGAAGTTATTCGATCCCATGTTTGATGAATACTTTGAGCCAACAAATGGAACCATCCCGAGTGAATCAGCTGTAATTCCTATGGATGAGGTTCAAGCCCCACAAGATTCAGAAGGACCTGCAGCTTCAGTATCAGTCAGTCACAATGCTCCTGCTGCCAGTCAATCGCCTTCGTCATCAAACACTCAAACTTCTCAAGTAATGCAAGAATCTTCAGATAATAACTCTTTGGAAGTTAATCCTTTTGCTCCTGTTGAAGAGGTTCCTTTTGAAAACATATTTGCTCCTGAACATCCATCAGACACATCCTTACCTGAGGAACACAGCACTGCTACTTCTGTTCATAACCATCAACCTCACGACCATCTCAGGAAATGGACCAGTGATCATCCAATCGACAACATCATAGGCAATCCCTCTAGTCCAGTATCCACACGTAATCAACTAGCCACTGATGCACTATGGTGCTTCTTCAATTCCGTACTGTCTAAGGTCGAACCAAAAGATGCCAAAGAAGCAATGACTAAAGATTGCTGGTTCCAGGCTATGCAGGATGAAATCCATGAATTTGATCGACTTGAAGTATGGGAATTAGTGCCTCCTCCGGAGCGTGCAATGATCATTGCTTTAAAGTGGATCTTCAAAGTGAAGCTTGACGAGTATGGTGATGTCTTAAAGAACAAGGCACGGCTAGTTGCTAAAGGGTTTAGACAAGAAGAGGGCATTGACTTTGAAGAATCGTTTGCTCCGGTTGCTAGAATTGAAGCTATAAGAATCTTCCTAGCTAATGCGGCTAGTCGTAATATGATAGTCTACCAGATGGATGTCAAAACGGCATTCTTGAATGGTGACTTAAAGGAAGAAGTTTATGTGAGTCAACCTGAAGGATTCGTGGATGCTGAACACCCTACTCATGTTTACCGCTTGAAGAAGGCTCTTTATGGGCTAAAACAGGCGCCAAGGGCATGGTACGATACATTGTCCAAGTTCCTCCTAGCAAACAAATTCTCCAAGGGTGTTGTTGATCCTACACTATTCACCAGGAAATCAAGAAACCATCTACTGCTAGTTCAGATATACGTAGATGATATCATCTTTGCTTCAACAGATCCTGGTGAATGTGATAGTTTCTCAAAGGAGATGAATTCCAAGTTCCAAATGTCCATGATGGGACAAATGTCATTCTTCTTAGGACTACAAGTTTCTCAAAGTCCCGGAGGCATATTCATCAATCAATCCAAATACGCCAACGAGATCCTGAAAAAGTTTGGATTCCATTCAAGTGAACCTGTTGACACTCCCATGGTTGATAGAACGAAGCTGGATGAAGATCCTTCAGGGATTCCAGTTGATATCACACAGTATCGAAGCATGATTGGATCTTTGATGTACATCACGGCTAGCAGACCAGATCTTCTGTTTGCTGTGTGCATGTGTGCTCGGTATCAATCCAGACCAACCAAGAAGCATGTTGAAGCAGTGAAAAGGATCTTCCGATATCTTCAAGGCACGGTTCATATGGGTCTCTGGTATCCTAAGGACACTGCAATGGAGTTAACGGCATACGCAGATGCTGATCATGCGGGATGTCAAGACACTCGTCGAAGTACCTCAGGAGGAGCTCAATTTTTAGGGGAAAAATTGGTTAGTTGGTCTTCTAAGAAGCAGATGAGTACTTCCATATCATCTACTGAAGCTGAGTACATTGCTATGTCTGCTTGCTGTGCACAAATCCTTTGGATGCGATCACAACTTTCGGACTATGGATTCTCATACAACAAAATTCCCCTATATTGTGACAACAAAAGCGCCATTGCTCTTTGTTGTAACAATGTTCAGCACTCCAGGTCAAAACACATCGACATCAGGCATCACTTCATCAGGGAACAGGTGGAAAAAGGAATTGTGGAGCTATACTTCGTGAGGACAGAGTTTCAGTTAGCTGACATCTTCACCAAGGCCCTCTCAAGAGAAAGGTTTCAGTTTATTCTCCCACGCCTTGGCATGAAAAGCATGACACCTGAAACCCTCAAGTGTCTTCAGGAAGATAAGGAGGAGTAAAGGATTGTCTTCTTATATCCTTGTACATAGTTGTATATATCTTAAATCAAAAAGAAAAATACAAAAATATAAAACCTATAAAAAACCATAAAAATCGAAAAAATCAGAAAATACCAAAAATAGCTCTACCTAGGCATGTCTTCTGTTTATCGATAACATTTACGTATCTAGAAATGTCATTCAACAATGGCACGGATTCTTAAATGAAGCTCGAGCAGAAGTTATACTAATCAGTTAAAACATGTCTTAATGGCTTGCAGTTACTTCATACTGCAACCCGCACTATACAATGGGGAAAGCATGTCGCCAAAAAGACAGCTGTTTCTCCAACCGGGTGATGTTCACCTGGGCATGGATTACTTTATATCCATGTTCTCCCGACTTGATGTACGTTTCAGTGCATCATTTCGTGTATTAGAAGAGAAGTCTTCTTTACATCAGACTCTTTATCGTGTTTGATTCTTCAAGAGAGTCTTGATGTTACACAAGGTGGTCAATTGACTTAAAATTTTCAAATTTCTGACACCTTACCAAATTTGTGCAACATCAGCAGTGACACTCTCTCGTTGTTTCAGGGGGAGCATCGTATGCTCCTAACTCAGAATACGTTTAAACCTGACCACATTTTCTCCCGAATTTTTCTAAACATATTTAAATCAATTGGGATCACAAATCTCAAATGGTTTGAAATTTTTGATCGGGGGAGAGAATGTGATTTAAATAGGAAATTCTGATAAAATGTGATGATTTGGAAGTTAATATATGCTCTCCCGTATGTGCTAAACCATTTCGTAAATCATGGCACATATTGAGGGGGAGCAAAATGTTTTGGTCACAAACGCAAGCTCTTCCATATGTGCTAAAATCTTTCTTATACCAATGCACATATTGAGGGGGAGCAAATGATTTTATCAAAACAAAGGATTTGGCATCTCATGTGGCTGTGACTCAGAATTGACGAAACTTGAACTGTCATCAATCGAAAGGATTCGTCTTGGCCGGGTAATAATTTCAAGCTGGTCTAACCAGTGATGTAAGCGTGTCTCGAAAAAGATGAATCTAAGTAGAGTGTACCATTTCGAGAAACTTTCTGTGGACTTGACCAGGACGGGTAATAATTTCAAGCTGGTCTAACCAGTGATGTAAGCGTGTCTCGAATCGGTCATGTTCACTGAAAGTGGATCAATTCAAAAAGTGCAGGCTCTACCTAACATGTGCAAATTTATAAAACAATCAACCGAGCACATGTTGAGGGGGAGCATTTGAAAAATATAAAACTCTCAAGTGTTTACAAAATGTGTTTCAGAATCATGAACACTTTGAGAGATTTTTCAAAGATTTGATTTATGGCAATCGTGGAAGTACACCAAATACCGACCATTTTAATTAATGCATGGAGTTATAAGGATGGTTAGGTTAGGCTCAAGTTCCCACGATCCCGCCAGAGCCGGAGGGATCTACCCAGGGACAATCCACTAGTTAGTGTAGAGGTCCTTAGGTATGATTAAAAAGGAGATATGTGCATAAGGGAATAGTGCCGACTGAGATGGAGCTAACACTGGAACAAACCCAACAAGGTGTTAGTTATGAAGTCTCGGTAAGCACTGAAGGGGTTGAAGAATGAAAAAGAATTGTAAAGAGAAAGGGTGAAAAGAAATAGCCCTCCTTACAACTTAGGCAGAAACCGGGTCAATACATATGCTGTCAGAATCACTTAGTTGATTGCTGGCATTGAAGACAAAGTATCATGGACCCAGTGATACGCTGCACAACCCTCCCTAGCCACTCAAGGTCCCTCAAAGGATTCTTGTTTCAATTGTCACGGAGTTCAATACATTCCTATCGTCTCTCTCACTCCGAGTTAGATGATATTGAATAGGTGGCAGTTCTCTCCAGCCTCCGATCACTAAATCAAAACGCACAATAGAGTCTAGAGCCACGAGATGCATAACAAGATCTCATAGGGACACAAATTATTTCTACACTGGGTGTTCAACATTAAGGACACCAGTTGTAATCTTGAGAGTCCTACGCAGATCTTAGCAATTTGCCAGAACATTTATGAGAGAATTTACTTATGTAATTCTCAATGATTGAATGGAAATTCCTGCCAGGGTCAACATCAAGCAGCCCTGAAAGCAGGTCACTTCGGTAATTCCTAGGGGATTACGCTTAGTGGTCGCGGCGGTTTCAACCGGTCTACAGTCGTGGAGTGATCTCCAGCGACTCACCTAATCGTTGATATACTACGGTAAAATCTTAAAAAGCCCTCTGTGGGTTTTCGATTAGGAACGGTCTTGGTAAGGATTAGAGAGAGTTTTCACAATATGCTGTTGACTATCTCGAAGTCCAAACTTGTAAGTACCGGTCGAATTATTGCTAACTGTCGTATGCAGGAAGTTCTGGCGATTGTAGCTGTGGAATGCTGTAGCTGGTTGCTGTTGTAGCTGGTTGCAGTAAAGATGCCAATCCATCACCACATGTTCACACCACATCATCATCAAAGAAGTCATGATCACCCTAAAAGGCCTTCAACACAGCTTCTGCTAACTCTGATGCTGAAGATCATGACCCCATATCGTGTGAGCATGTCGGCTCTAAGTACATTTCATCACATGGAGTATTACTACAGAAAGATGACTTGGAGACACAAGTGAGATGATAATTTCAAAGATTACACAAAGTTCATCTAAGACAAAAGAGAAGTCATCTTCAAATCACTGATGTTTGCACTCCAATCTATGACATAGAAGATTCAATGATTACGAGCTATGATGTCAAGATCCAAGGAAAAAGTGCTGAAATTCAGAACATTACTTCTGGGGTGACCTCCCTTAGGGGGAGATTGTTAGGAATATGAATATTCAGCAGAAGACTCGGTCACCCCGAGTACTTATTAGATCATCATAGCTCGTAGGATTATCTGTAATATTATCAGTAGCTTAGTATTATTAGTATTAGTATTAGTAGTATCTATATTTGTGGAGTGGGTCGGGGCTTTCCCCACTGTCAGCTCGCTCCACAGTCCACTAGGGACGTAATATGTAGTAGTATATATACCCCTTCCCACACATGGGAAGGGTTGGACCTTTCAAGCTAATATTACACAAGTTTCTTTCTCTCACTAAAAGGCTCCCATTTCTCTCTCTAAAAACCTCTTCCATTCGATCCATACAAGACTCAAACTAGTGATTCATGCATTGTGAATACCCTACATACAACTTGTTTGACTGACTACAAATCAAAGATATTATCTACCGTATATACTTGACTTTTATACACAAATATCTTTTTATACTTATCCAACCAGCAGTAGTAAATGTGACACTTATCCATCTGGAAATAGTATAAGTTATACCAGCAGTAGGATCAACCAGCAGTACCTTCTTTGTATTAGCAGTACTAACTTCAGTTAGTACTGTTAGTTATAACTTGAGAGGCTTTAGATATACACTAGCAGTAGGAACTGTTAGTGTATTCTTCTCAGCAGTACTAACTTTGCGAACTTGTAATTCCCAATACTAATCTTCAGAATATTTAATTCCCAACAATCCTCCCCTAAACATGTGATTCCCTAATCAACATGTTTCTTCTGAATTAAATTTTGATTGTGAGGATCTTTCAAACACTTCATAGTCGGATTCTTGATCTGAGCTTTCCTTTGTTCTTCAAGATTATTCTGTCTAACTTATCTACCTTCTGTGAAACTCTTTCAGCAATAACATCATCTTTCTTTTTCTTGAACACAAAATCAATACCTTGAATAAAAGATGGTGCAATTTCCTTGGATGGAGGAATTATAAGAGGCAATGATGCTGTGTATCTTGGATGCTTGTTTCACAAGTGAAATCATCTTCCAGCATGCCTTTGCAAGTGATGAACAAACGTAGTGAACTGAAATTGAAACTGAAAGCTCCTAGATAGAACTTTCTCCATTTGAATGCTTCATCCCTTCTGAATATATATAATACTCCAGAATCTTCATTTGAACTTTCTTCATTTGAAGAGCTTTTTCCCAGTTTCCATCAACTGAAAAAGCTTATTCCCAGCATCCATCAACTGAATGCTCATTCTTATTATTGGCTGAATAATAAGACATTTTAGCTTCTCAAAAAGCTAACATCATCATCTTGTATGCTCGTGTCTTTTCCATTGTAGGATCATTTTCCTTCCCTAAATCCTAAGCATACTTCCTTCCCTTATTGGTTAATCTTCCTCCCCTGAGCTTGAGCTTGGAAGATCTCTCACTATGGACCAAAATATTTATCCTCCCCCGAGATTTATCATTTCCTCCCATGTTTGGAAGATCTCTCACCATCATCTGATCTACCAATTAGAACATGTTTTCAGACAATGTTGTACATGAAACCATCAATTCCTTAAGAGTTTATGTGCTGCCCTCATCACTTCTAGGTGTGTTAACTCCTATGAAAGGTGATTCATGGGGCATTGACTCATTATCCATCATTTGATGGTTATTCTAAGCCACTTTGAAAATCCTTTTAAAGAACTTTTGACTTAGCAGTATGAATATGATTTTATGATGAAAAACATACTGCTCTCAACCATTTTGAAGGGATTAAGTGTGTAACAGACACTTAATCAAGAATTCGGTTTAAAGTAACCTCTGGTTGTGTGAGAACCAATATTTTCAGTTATAAATAACTGCCTGTGTAAAGATAAACCTATTCAAAAGGCTTTCTTAACAGGGTTTCCAGCTCATAGCAATTGTTACCTCTAATACAAGTGTTAGATTCACTTTTGCTAGCTGTTCTTTCTATCAGATGTCCTTAGACTTGCTCATTATACTTAAAAGTATAAAATGTGAAAAATTATAATCAGGTTTCAAGAAAGAAGTTTTAAAGATTTTATTAACTTAGGTGTTAACCTTTGTTAATGAATTCCCAAACTCAGTCCATCATAAACCTATTATATCAGCAACTAAGAATTATGCTGCTGCTTCCATTTCACTTGAAACTTCTTTTGTGCTCAATGTTCATACCTGAAATTGTTAGTCCAAAACCAAGAAACAAAATGCAAAGCATTTGTCTTATAGCAGTATAAACCTTATATGACTAACAGTATGAACTGCACAAACAAAATTTGTACTAGCAGTACAAACTTTTCAATAACAGTACCAATTTAAAAAGTAAGCAGTACAAACAAAAATAACACAGAGTTTAAAATCATTGAGGATTAAGCATTCCAATACTTGCTACCAAGTACTGAAACCTTCCAACATCAAAAGCTTTTGTAAGAAGATTTGAAAAGTTGTGATCAGAATCAATTTTAAAAACTTGAATCAACTTTTTCTTATTACAATCTCGAATAAAATAATGTCTTATTTCAATGTGTTTTGTTTTAGAATGTTGCACTGGATTTTTAATTATGCAAATAGTACTACTATTATCAATATGAATGACAGTGTTCATAAAATTGTACCCATAGTCAAGAAGTTGGTTTTGAAGCCATAGAACTTGACCATAGCAACTTGCAGCAGCTACATATTCAGCTTCAGTCGTTGAAATAGCCACAATTGTTTGCTTCTTACACTGCCATAAGATAAGTCTACACCCAAGGAATTGACATCCTCCAGTTGTTGACTTTCTGTCCAAGCTAGCACCTGCATAATCACTATCCGAAAATGCTACCAAGTCAAAAGGTGATTCCCTTGAATATCATAGACCCAACCTAGGTTGACCCTTGAGATATCTAAAAATCCTCTTGACAACTGTGAGGTGAGAAACCTTTGGAGTTACTTGAAATCTTGCACAAGCACAAACTGAGAACATGATGTCAGGTCTTGATGATGTGAGATACATCAAAGAGCCTATCATAGATCTGTAAGTGTGTACATCTACATTGTCTCCATCTAAATATTTAAGAAGTGGCTTCTCAGAGTCCATTGGTGTGCTTGCCACTTTTGAATCAGCAAATTGAAATTTTCTAAGTATCTCTGCAACATATTTATCTTGACTAATAAATATGCCTTTACTAGATTGCTTAACTTGCAGACCCAAAAAGAATGTAAGTTCCCCCATGGAACTCATCTGAAACTTATGATGCATAAGTTTCTCAAACTCCAAACACATCTCCTTCCTTGTAGATCCAAAGATGATATCATCCACATACACCTGAACTAGCAAAAGATCACTCTTGTGCTTCTTGATGAATAATGTTTGATCAATCTTGCCTCTTTGAAATCCATTTTCTATTAAGTAGGAAGCTAGTGTTTCATACCATGCTCTAGGTGCCTGACGAAGGCCATAAAGAGCCTTAACTACTCTGTACACTTTTTTTGGATGGTCAAGATCAATGAACCCTGGAGGTTGTGAGATATACACCTCCTCTTCAATAGTTCCATATAAAAATGCACTCTTGACATCCATTTGGTAAACTGTGAAGCCTATAAATGAAGCATAAGCTAAGAAAAGCCTAATTGCCTCAAGTCTTGCTACTGGAGCAAAAACCTCATCATAATCTATACCTTCTTCTTGTGTGTACCCTTGGGCTACTAATCTAGCCTTATTCCTAATCACTATGCCCCTTTCATCCCTTTTATTCTTGAAAACCCATCTAGTGCCAATTACCTTTTCATTTTTAGGTAAATCAACTATCACCCAAACCTTTTGAATCTTGAACTGAAAAAGCTCCTCTTGCATAGCTTCCACCCAGCTTGAATCATCTAAGGCTTTAAGAATATTCTTTGGTTCTGCCTGTGAGAGAAAACATACAAACAAGCAAGAGTTTGAAAACTCATGCTGCTTTGAAGCACAAAGGGCATCAAGAAGCCCTTGTTGGTCTGAAGATATCAGTTGTTGTCTTGTCTTCACTCCTGATTGTACATCTCCAATTATATTTTCTAGGGAGTGGACTTTGTGAATCCTTGTGTGTGGTGTTGTAGGAACATGATAGTTAGGTGGGAGATTATTGAAATCCACCTCTTCTTCTGAGAAATCTATTTTAGTTGAGATTGATGGGCTAGCAGTAGAAACATTTGGCCTAGCAGTATAAACTGTTTACCTGGCAGTATCTTGCTCTGTCTCAGCAGTAGGAACTTTTGGCTCAGCAGTAGGAATAATAATTTTGTTGCTACCTTGTTCTTCTTGTTCATCTTCCTTGTTTTCATCTTCAACCCCTTCTTGAGTTTTATCTGAAGAAGATTCATCATTTGTTGAAGTTGAAGCCACACTTGTACTTATTGGCATCCATACATGATCTTGATTTGTCTCCTTGTCTAACCCTGCCTCATTTGTTGTTTGTGAACCTGAAAAATCATTAGTTTCTGCAACAACAGGCACATAATTCATAGAATGGGTTAGTGACTCAAGATCAAATAGCCAATTAGGATCTTGACCTGCTACATTGGATTTATTCTCTAAAAACTCCACATGCAGGTTTTCCTCTACTATTCTAGTTCTTGAGTTGTATACTCTAAAAGCTTTGCTATTAAGAGAATATCCAACTAAGAATCCTTCATCTGCTTTACCATCAAACTTTCCAAGATGGTCTAAGGTATTCAGAATTGTCACATGACATCCAAAAGGTCTAAGAAATCCTATTGCAGGAGTTCTACCTCTAAAAAGCTCATATGATGTTTTATTGTGAGATTTGATAACCAAAACCCTATTTTGAACATAGCAAGCAGTATTAACTGCTTCAGCCCAAAAAGTGATAGGCAACTTAGAGTCGGCTAACATGGTTCTAGCAGCTTCTATAAGAGTTCTATTTCTCCTTTCAGCAACACCATTCTGCTGAGGAGTTCTAGCTACACTAAATTCTCTCCTTATACCTTTTTCTTTGCAGAAGTCATCCATAACTCTATTCTTAAACTCTGTCCCATTATCACATCTAATGACTTTTACTCTTTTGTCTACTTGGTTTTCTATCTGAGTAATAAATGTCTTAAGAATGCTAGAAGTCTCATCCTTAGAAGCTAAAAAGAAAACCCATGTAAATCTACTATAGTCATTAGTAATAACAAGACAATATCTTTTATGCATCATACTATTAACAGAAGTAGGTCCAAATAAATCCATATGAAGCATAAACAATGATTGATTAATAGAGTTAAAAATTTTGGGCTTACAAGTGGCTTTGTGTTGTTTGCCTTTAAGACAAGCAATGCATGTTTGGTCATTTTCAAATCATTTTTGAGGTAAACCTCTTACCAAACCATTCTTAACAATCTTATTTATGGTTTTGAAGTTAATGTGACCAAGCCTCCTATGCCATATCATTGATTCATCCAATGTGGCCTTTGCAACAAGACAAGTTAAAGCCTTTTTAGGAACAATGTTCTTCATATCAACATTGTACATGTTGCCCTTTCTTGGAATTCTAAGTAGTACTTGACTTTCATCAGGCATCTTAAAATCAGAAGAAAGTACAAGACATTCAGTGTCAGTAAAAAGAACTTTGTTCTTTTTGTCACACATTTGTGAGACACTAAAAAGATTATACTTTAGCTCTTGTACATAGTACACATCTTCAAAATCTAAATTTACAGTTTTAATTGTACCTTTACCGGAAATTTTGCCACCAATACCTCCTCCAAAGCTAACATATCCTCCATTTATTGATTGAAAATCTGAGAGATAAGACATGTTGCCAGTCATGTGCCTTGAACATCCACTATCTGAGTATCCTTGATCCTCTTGTTTATCAGTTGAATGTTCCTGCACAAAAATGAGGAATATTAGTTTCCTTTGGGGACCCAAGCCATTACTGACTTGGATCTGCCTCGTGCATCAATGTAATTTAATTTCTTAAGAATGGTTGATGCACCATTGGGTTTAAGAACCCAACATGCTGAGGCCTTAACAGCATTTGCCCTGTTTTCCCAAGCAGTAGTATGAACTACATGCTTAGCAGTAGAAACTGCTAGCTTTGTAGTTGTTCCCTTTGGTTTCCAAACTTGTTTTTGGACCACTGCTTTTGATTGAATGGGCCTTTTAACAGTTGTAGATGCATGATTGTAAGTTGTTTTTGCACCTTTAACTGTTTGTTTTGGGTAAACAGTCTGAAATGGTCTAGTAGTATGAACTGCTTGCCTAGCAGTAGGAACTGCTTTTGAAACTGTTCTGGGTTTTGTTCTCTTAGAATTAGAGTGAAAGTGAAATTGAGGAGTATGCCTTTTTAAGTTCACTCTATTGTTTGCATACCCAGATACCCATTTGTTACAGAAAGCTGCAAGATGATCAAAACTACCACATGTGTAACAAGCTTTGTTATAAAAGGCAAAGTCATCACCTAATTGGTGAGACTTGAGGTTATTCCAATTTCTATGGTTACCTCTGGGCTTGTTGGTGGTTCTATATTGTTCACAATATGTAACTGATTGCCTAACATGTTTAATGTTTGATTTAGGCCTAACAGCATCTATTTTGACCACTTTAGGAACACTTGTTCATGCTTTCTTAACAACTTTAGGTTTAGACATAACCTGTTCATCTTCATCATCATCAGATACCCAGTCTTCAATGACTACTCTATCTGATCTTCTATCAGAGGACACCTTGTCCTCAGGAAGTGAAGTTTTACTTAAACTTTCACTTACTTTCTTAGGTTTATCAACAACTAGCTTTGTTTTTGGCTGTACACCATATTGTAGCTCTGGTTGTTGAAATTCAGCTACACCTGAATTTTCTAGGTCAATCCCTGGGGGTTTAGGGATTCCTCTGTAAGGGGGTGGGACAACATTATATCATAACCCTCACTTGGCTCTATTAATCACTTGACATTCTATCATGTTGGTTACACCTCTAGAAGCATGTTCTAGTGTTTCTACAGTCAAGTGAATATTTCCATTTTCCTTTTTGATCCTATCATAAGCCTCTCTCAAAAACTTAATTTCATCATCTCTAAAGAATATGTCTTGTCTAAGAAGAGCTTTGTCATCAGAAAAAGCAAATTCATTTTGTTTGTAATGAATGATCTGCTTCTCTAGGGATTCTAAACCACATTTATAATCTACTAAGTCTTGTTGAGTTCTGCTTAGGACTTTCTTTTGATCATCATAATGTTTGATTAAAGTTTGTAGTTCTGAAAGAGCTGTGCAAGTATTAGAACAAACTTTATGATTTTGTACCTCAGTAGAGAAAGCCATGGGTGCCATCTGTGAAGAATCTTCTTCTTCATCTGTCATGAAACTCCAATCAAAACCTAGCCCATCAATAGCTACCATACCTTTTGAGTTTGGCTCAGAAACCTCCCTTGTTTTGGATGTGCTTCCAAAACCTCTATTCTTGCTATCTTGCTGCCTTGGCCTTCTACATTCTCTTGAGAAGTGCCCCATCATGTGGCAGTTATAGCACTCTATCTTTGACTTGTCAAAACCAGTAGTATCATTGTTGCTGATTGTGAGCTTCTTCCCCTTCCTTTGATAGAACTTCTTGGCTCTCATGCTAAGAAGAGAAATTTGCCATTTTAGGTCCATTTCCTCCAGATCATCATCATTGATCTCTTGGAGGTCTTCATAAGTGAGCATGGACCCATCATTTCGACTTGTGAGAAATACACAACAAGTCTTTTCATCCAAAATACCCATGGTACTGCTTGATGAACTAGCAGCACCAACACCATCAACAACTTTCACCTCTTCACTTGGATTTGAGGTACTAGGAGATGACATAAATGCCATGTTCCCAGTATTAGAACTAGTACCTCCATTTTTCTTCAAATCTTGTTCCACAATCTTAAAGTTGCTATACAAATCTATTAGTTCCATGGTATCAAGGTCTGGCTTATTCTTCCAGACAACAACATGTATAGCCCATTCTTCTGGTAAGCTTCTCAGAAATTTTGAGTTTAAATCTTCTTGAGGTATTTCAACCCCAAGAATAGCAAGTTGGCTCACAATATTCTGAAGCCTATTAAACATGTGGTCAAGAGATTCATTGTTGGTAGAGGAGAAGTTTTCAAACTGCTGCTTGAGCAGAGTCTTGTGGGTTTTCTTGGTGGCTTCATTTCCACCATACCTGGCAACAATAGCTTCAAATAATGACTTGGCATCTTTGAACTTGCTGAAGTTTAAAAGTTGATCATTGGGAATGGTCATCATTAGCATGCTTCTTGCCTTTAGGTCATTTTTCTTCTTTATTTTGTCTTCTGCAGATGTTGGGTGCATCTGTAGAGTTGTCACCACTTTGCCGTCCACTGTTGATGTAGTGGTTGTAGGCTGGTAAGAGTTTCCATCTTCAATAATTTCCCAAAGTGCATAGTCTTGCACTTGGAAATATTGCTCTATCCTCAGCCTCCATATCTCAAACTCATTCTGTTTGAGCATGGGTAATTTTGCAGCAACATTGGTCTGAATAGATTCAACGTCCATTTCTTCTTCTTCTTCTTCTAAATAAAAGATATCAACCTGCTCTGATACCAATTGAGGGGATTCGATACACTTGAAGGGTGTTAGTCCTTTGTGACTTTGTGTATATGATATGTTTGAGTTAATATGATTAAGTATGCGGAATCTACTTAACCACACTTAGAAGGTTATTTGGATATGGAAATGGAACAGTTATATTTGTTATTGAACAATGAACAAAGAAAGTTTATCATCAAACGATTCAATATTATTCAAAATAATACGAGTGATCTTCACTATCACTAGGGTTACAAAACCTTGAATCTTAATGTTTCTATGACTTGAGATATATCGTTGTGTTTGTTCTTTTTCTCTTAACAGATATTCTAGTTCTATTCTTTTCACAAATCTAAGTCATTTTTTAATATCTAGTCTAAGATCTCCCTTTTATACAAACAAAGGAGATCATTACAATTATGATAAGTCTTGTCGAACTACTTGCTAGCTTATGTTGAGTGTGTCAGTAGCTAAGATACAACATGTATCTATGTTTACAACTTGTTTGACTGACTACAAATCAAAGATATTATCTACCGTATATACTTGACTTTTATACACAAATATCTTTTTATACTTATCCAACCAACGTGACACTTATCCATCCAGCAGTAGTATAAGTTATACCAGCAGTAGGATCAACCAGCAGTACCTTCTTTGTACTAGCAGTACTAACTTCAGTTAGTACTGTTAGTTATAACTTGAGAGGCTTTAGATATACACTAGCAGTAGGAACTATTAGTGTATTCTTCTCAGCAGTACTAACTTTGCGAACTTGTAATTCCCAATACTAATCTTCAGAATATTTAATTCCCAACAGATAGGCTCCGAAAATAGGCTCCGAGTTGATGCTCCGACAGGCAGTCAGAGGCTCCCTCCCTGCTGGGCAGAAACTTCTGGAACATGGGCTTGGCCCATATTTAGTTAGTCCGAGCTTGAAGGTGCAATCTTGGGGGCAAGTTAGGATTAGGGTTTTCACACTTATAAATACCCCTCTCATTGTAATTGTAAACGGGAGTATCTTGAGTGTGTGCGTACAATCAATAATAAATCTCACTGGTTTGACCCCATGGACTGCCACGACTACCCTGGTCGTGGATACCACGTTGTATCATGTGTCTCTTTACTTTTCGCAAGTAGTTGTTTGTGTTTCTTTGTTTGTTAGACGGCTGTGCAGGTGCTATATCCACAACAGCTACATGATCGGCAAGACGTCCGTTCAACTAATTATAGAGTACAAATCACGAACTGTAAACCTAAAGCTCATTTATACAATTGATATGAACTCACAATGTCTAATGTTTATAGTTACAAACAAGTATCCTTGTACAATTAAGATTACGATTCTTTATTAAGGGCAAGTAAATGACGCAAAAAGAAAGAATGCATGAAGCGTACAAAAAAAACATATAGATTACTCATATTCGATTAATATGGTCTCACGTTAAAAGCACACTCGATCGATAGAGATCCAAAATCACTAGTTAAAATGTTAATCATGTACATCCGTCGTTTATGTCTCAATCAAAAACATATTAGTCATGTATAATCAATATCTTTTTTGAACTTAAAAAATTCTATCTGAAACTCAATGAGTACAAATGTACATAAAACGTACTGCCTCCATACAAATCATAAAAACTCGATTTTTAAGTCACCCATTTAAAAAAAATTCAAATTATAGATGATACTACCATGTTTAAGGAGACCATCAAGAACAGGAACAAGATATACGACATGAAATCGTGTTTCTTGGAACTTTTTTAACTAGATTGCATAAATGAGAAATTTGGCATAACTTCACCAATAATACAATGCAGCAGTTGTGAGTGAAAATCTTGGGCAAATTCAATGGTTCCAGATATAATTTCTGACTTTTGCTTTTATTTCCAAATAATACTACAATAGTTTATTATTTATACTGTGTTGGGGTGTGGTAACTAGGAGCAAGAAGACTTTTCTTCATTGGTGATAAATGTTTCTGGTCTTCATCATTCATAAAGAATTGGACCAAGAGTTATTTGATGATGGGCTACTTTTATCCAAACCTATCAATATAGTGTATATCTAACAATTTGGGTAACTAGTAGAGAGAATCATGACTCATAAAGCTTCAACTAGGTGGTTATAAATCTCATAAATTTCCTTAAATGTAGCATTTCGTTGCACTTGTTAGACAAAACCATGTAAAAAAGATCTGTTTTGTTACAAAGTTTCCAAAACTATAAAGATAGTCACCTTTGGTATTCGTTTATATGGAAAAGTCACTCTTAAAGATAGTCACTGTTGCCCATCCATTGTGCATGTAGTATATGTGACCCGTACGTTTTTGTATCGCCTTTTTTTAACCCCGTTGAAGATAGTAAATAAGGATGATAAATATCAAAATGACTTGTACATTTACGTTTTTAGTGAGATGCTCCTCAACCAAAAAATTGTGTATTCAAGTTTCAGAAACAATCCTGTGAGATATTTGTAAATATTGTGAAACTATTAATTTGCCTTATGAATGTATCTATACAAATTGTGTTTGTTTGTAATGAGAATGACATAATACATCATTTTAGTATTTGTCCGCGTGTCTGACCATGTTTTTTGTACATCGCATATCTACTTTTCAAACTTTAAGTATTGCATTTACAATTCTACTTGAAAGAATGAAGCACAGAAAGCTAAAACTGCAACCATCATTTGGCTATGATAGATTTTTGGAAAGTTTTATTGATTTTGCTTGCATCCAAACTTAATACAGTAACTAATCTTTACTATATATAAAGGAAAAACACATATTCTTGAAAGTGAAAAATTAAGAAAACTATATATGAAAACCACAAACTTTTATTATTATTTTCGTTTATAACCCATAACCGATATTATTTTCATTCAGTTTAAATCGTGTTTAATCTCCAAATTATTAAACTTTTATTATTTCGTTTATAACTCATAATTTTTTTTATCACTATAACTACTTGGCGCTATAAAATCTCATAGCTATATACGGGTACTCGTCTAATAATATTAAACATGTTTATGAAATAACGTGTAAACCAAGTTCATTGTACACAAATAAAAATTCCATAGTTGTTAAAATCGCGATCCTGATCATAGGATCGTACGATCCTACGATCCTACATATAAAAAACGAGCAGGATCGTAGTAGGATCTTAATTTAATCAGGATCGGTCTAGGATCGTAGGATCGTAAACGATCCGATCTTACCCCAAGCCCATGTTTTTATCTCAAGTGGAGCAAGATCGGTGTAGGATCGTAGGATCGCACACAGGATCGTAGGATCGTAAACAATCCGATTCTACCAAAAGCTCATGTTTCTTATTGTTTTTTCTTTTATCATCCATTTAAATTCATTTATCATATATAAAATATTATATAGAAGTATAAAACTACAACTCTTATACAAAAATATATACATTTTCATAAGATCTTATGATTCAGATCCGATCCTACGACTACGATTTTGTAAAGCCGAAAATGATTTTGGGTAGAATCCCGATACAAATTCCCACAACGAATGGGCCATTTAGTCCGACGAGGATCACGACCACGTGGGCCGCCATAAATGTTGCTGATTTTATCACGTGGGCCCACATGATTTGCCTACCCATCCTATGAGTTCACCAAAACTGTAGACCTTTCATCTCCAATAAAGTACCCGGCATCCACTCTTATTTAATCTAGGCGAACTTGGTTTGTTCAAAGTTTGTTTGATCCGTATAATAAGAGATCATTTAGACAGTAATGGAAGCGATCAAGCAGGTTATAAAGAGATCGGGTGCACAAAAATTAAAACTTCAACAGAAATATAAGGGTATACATTTTCTGGACCAGGTACGATTAGAAAAAATTGGAGTTTTTCTTATGAAAATTAACGTTACGAAACATTATTTCATCGGGGTCTCGTGACATCGCGAGACACCCTCTACTCCCGTCAATACGTATAGATATTAGTGAATCTCTTCCAAAATTATTGTAAACCACTAAAAAGGTCACATTTTAAGTAAAACTACATCAATTACACCTTTAATTTTCAGAGAAAACCCAAAACTTCTAGTTCTGACGATTAATTAGTGTTTTTATTTAGTTTTGTCAATAATAATTTTAGTCAATAGTGGGCAACTATTTTAACTTATCTATCTACCTATTCAATATGCAAGACATCCTTATCGACTGTATACACTCTAAACAATGACACATAGGATGAAAATAGTGTAACATTGTTTTCTATTTCACTATCCTTTGACATAAGAAACATTGATTAGTAATGTAAAGAAACGAGGAATTCCTGTCGCGTATTGCGGAATAGTCAGTTTAAGTTTTAAATTATTTTTGGCATATTTTTTAATTATTTTTTTTAGTATATGGTGGTGTGGCAAAACCATTATGTAATACGTTAATTGGTCAATTTTAAATGGTGAATAATGATATGTAAGTTTAAGGTTTTCTGATGGTACGACTATATTTTAAATAAAGGGTTATTAGCACGAAAAGGTATCATACTTGTCACTTTTTGTCATTGTGTGTAGCGTACTATTTTTTTCTCATCTTGACACCAACTTTTTGAATTCGTGCTATTGTTTGTACTTTGCGACTATTTCAGCCATGAAAATGATCATTTTACCCATCAAAATTTGAAAAAAGTAAGGGTAAAATGGTCACAAAGTACACACAATAGCACAAATTCAAAAGGTTGGTGTCAAGATGGAAAAAAAATAGTACGCTACACACAATGACAAAAAGTGGCAAGTATGATGACTTTTCGTGCTAATAACCCATAAATAAATTAGAAACAAAAGTCGACGGAAATAATATGTAACTAACTTTTATATAAATTGATAAATACATTAAACAATCAAAACCAATTGAGATGGTGACATTAGCATCATCAACCTCACCCTCATCATTTAACGCAATGGTCTCTGGGAGCCTGAATTCTTTTTCCGACGTGAATATTACTGAAACTTGAAATAGGACATGCATAATTCATCAATCAGAGTTTGAAATCCATACGCTTATGACATTGCTATAAATGCTTTTGCTATGTCTTCTCATCCGGACTTAGTTTAGTAGAATAAGTGAAAACACTCTGATCGAGCGGTTCACCTTCCGTTTGAAGTGGCATAGCATATGTTTTCTAAACTTCTCTCTGAAAACTTGGATCCATTTGGTGCCCAACTCCGCGACATTTCTGTTTTTTAGGTTTTCAGCCAATTAGCCACAAATATCATAAACTTTGTTTCAATGGAACATTGTTGTCTTTAATTAAAGCTGAGGATGATGTTGAAGCTCTTCTTCTGATGATACCTTTGCTATGGACTTTATTCTTGAACTCTTGAGTAGTATCTTTGAAGATGAATATTGAGATGACAACTAATTGAGTTTGCTCCCCCTCAATTAAACCATCATTTGCAGAAGTTTCTTCACAAACTTTTGAAGTTCTTGAATCGGCTCCCCCTCAAACTGAAAATCTCTTTAATAGATTCAAACTTGAAAGTTATGATTATTTGTTTGAGGTACTTGATATCAACAATTTATTCTCTTCCTGTATCAACCAATCAACAAAGGTCCAAATGATAACACCAAGTTCGAACCGACCTACCCTATTGGAAAATTTGAACAAAGTAACTGACCATGGTATATATAAAACCTTAAGCTTATGGCCCTTTTCATGACTTGTAAACCCTGGTATATTCACATTTCACCCTCAATGATGCTTGTGATTTATTGGAAGCATCATGAACATGTGTAGGCCTAAATAATTTCCATGAATAAGATGTTGAATATCGAAAACTCTTTTATAATTACCCTCTTTATTATCTCTTTTTTAAGTGTAGCTTGAAAAGGTCTTTGAAGTTTAGCAAATGAAGCATCTCGAAATACCAATAATCTCGTGATATGATAAGGACGAAGCTCGTTATATGCCCAAACCTCTTGATGAAAGACATGTTCAACCTCGTGGGAGCAAAAGTTGTAACACCTCTCGTAAGACCTTGACCTCTTGACAATCTCGTGGCTTAAAGTAGTGGCAACCTCTTGAGTTAATCTTATACTACGATCTTTTGAAGAATATTGAAAATTAATTTCGTTAGAAGCTTGAAAACAACGATCGCTTGATGAAGTTTGATAAAATACAATCCCGTGATTTAAGCTTGCACTAATTTGTGACTAGAATGTTGTGACCAACTTGTGACTTAAACAAGTACACAATCTCGTGAGAAACGCCCAAAATGAAGACTTAATAACCTCGAATAATTTCTTACATTCTATTTTTCATATTGATAATTCAGTCGAGTTAACCAAGCTTAAAAGTAGCTATTAACTAATTAAGTTTGAGGTCGTCTCCAAAATGAAGACTTAATCGAACTCAAGTTGATTTCTGAATATGTCACCTTTGTCGAGTTTGAGTTTTGTTCATCATTTTAAAATAAAAAGTTAAAAACATGATGTGGGAAACATGCATGCGTATCATTGCGTTAGGTCGTAACAATTTTAAAAGACAAGTGTACCACGATTGACTTTTTTTTTTTTTTTAATATATATATTTAGTTTTAGTTGGATCCAAATCATAACTTTATTTCTAACAAATTTTTGAACTGGAAACAAGATTCAAGAAATAAAGATGGCGTTGAAAGTATATTGTGATCGAATGTCACAACCATCTCGTGCTGTTCTCCTCTTCTGCAAGTAATTTTACTATTTTACTTCCTTCACTTTTGTCATAATTTATTATCTGACCGGATAGCAAGTACTAAAGATTTGGGATTTATTTCAGTGTTTAAATTCATCTTTATCTATAGTGTGTTCTTGCTTCCAATGTTTTAAAAACCGGACTGGACCGGCCGGTTCGACCGGTTCAACCGGTGTCCGGCTGGTCGGCCGGTTCTTTAAACCCCGGGTTTTTAGAGGTACCGTTCTATGGTTAGAACCGGCCGGTTTTTCCGGTTCAACTGGTTTTGAAATTTTTTTTTTTTTTTGAATTTTTTTTTATAATTTTTATGATGATGTGTATACTTTAATGGTATTTTTTTTTGTTTGTGAACATTAAAACACATTATTTCTTTAAAATAAAAAATAAAATACATTTTTTTTAAAGTTTAGTAGCATTTAAAAAAAAAAAAAAAAAAAAAAAAAAACCAAACGGTTGAACCGGCCGGTTCGACCGGTGTCCGGCTGACCGACCGGTTCGACGAAAAATCCAGTTTTTAAAACATTGCTTGCTTCTTGGGATTCTTTACTAAAAGATGGTATAGTGTTAATCTTAGTGACGGAACACTATAAAGGACTTGGTGAACAAAAATTTTGCATCATAATATAAGGGCTTTGATTAAAATGTAAGTGTACTTTTCATGTATTAATGACGTAACTACACAAGAACCATGAATACATATTTTTGGGACCGAGTGTATTTAAGAAAAATCGAGCTCTTTTTATGAAAAATAACACTACGAAAAAGAATTCCATCGGGGTGTCGTGACACCACAGGACCCCCTAGTTCTGTCACATCTAATTTACTTTACTATCCATGGAAGCTGAACATTTTGGTTTACGTGTGAATATTAGAACAAAATTTGAAAGTTTGAAACAATAAAATAACACACCTGTAGTTCAGTTACTTAGATGAGACATGAAGTACATGACTATTTATGGTTTAGTCCTTTAGTTTGAATAGGCTGCTAAAATATATATGTGTTTCATGTTGAATCTGTGTTTCTTATATATCTTTTTGGATGTTATTTGAAGGATAAATGGGATAGAATTTGAGGAAATGCAAATAGATATTATCAATAACAAGCATTTGACTCCTGAATACAAAGGTATGTTTGATAACAGCTGCATTAATATTGCATCGAATTGTGCTTATAAAGTTGAAAACTTATAAGATGTGAATATACATAAGAATCTTGTTTCATGCAGCAATAAATCCAATGTGTCAACTTCCAGCAATAGTTAATGGAGGATTTAAGCTATTTGAGAGGTTCATTCTTTGACTTCCTTTGTTTTGAAGTTTAAATTGAGCATACATCTTTATTGTTACACGTCGCCCGAACACGATTCAAGTAACTCGTGTATCAAAACGGGTTTGGCGGGCTACCATTTTAACCCAATATAAGGTTATGGTGAATAAATTTCGAATAGGTTGGTGGTCGACTAGTTTAACTCAAACACAACCCATTTTTTATACGGCTTAGATGGGTCAACCCATTTTAACCCAACCATATACATGTATTTTTCTATAGGCAACTTCTACCCCTACTTTTGTCAAACTGACCTTAACGCAAGATAATGATTGAGAAATTTCTTTATTGCCACGCATAATTCTTTATGACAAATGACCCATGAATACAGAAAATGTTTGGCAATAGATTTAATATATTGTTTGTGATT
This sequence comes from Artemisia tridentata subsp. tridentata, assembly GCA_021014915.2. Lineage (NCBI taxonomy): Eukaryota > Viridiplantae > Streptophyta > Magnoliopsida > Asterales > Asteraceae > Artemisia > Artemisia tridentata. Next base: position 267,069,188 of record CP139506.1, on the reverse strand, counting down.
TGCAGTCATGCTATTCTTATCTATCTCTCTTGTGCATTTCCGGAAATAGCTAGTCACTGGTGAGCAAGTCTTCTTCTTTATCAGTATAAGCACTAGACAAATCTGAGCTTTATTTACCACCATAGTTTGTAACATTTGTAATATTATTCTTTTCATAGGTATCCTACTGATATTTCAAAAAGATCTAAGATTCATTCTGTTTTAGATTGGCATCATACCAATTTACGACGTGGTACAGGTAACAACTATATCTAAAAAATTTCAATTTTCCTAATGGTTTTTTGTAGAAGTCAAAGACACAAAAGAACTTGTATTAGATTACTGAACTTTGGGAATTATAGGAGATTAATAAAAAAATAAACATGTGAAACTCTAGGTACTAAACGGCCCAAACCAACTAGGTCCAAATGACAACACCAAGTTTGAACGAAACAAACCACGGTATATATGCCTTTAAGCCCTTCTTCGTGACTTGAAAAATTCGAACAAAGTAACAAACCACGGTATATATGCCTTTATCCCTTCTTTGTGACTTGTAAACTCACGGTATATAGATTTCTCCCCCCATGATGGTTATTATTTATCAGGAGCATCATGAACATGTGTATAGTAAGCCCAAATTTATTTCTGTGAAGAAGATGTTGAATATCTAAAACTCTTTTGTAATCACCATCTTTATTATCTCGCTTTAAGTGTAGCTTGAAAAAGGTCTATGAATTTTAGCAAGTGAAGTATCTCGTAACACCAATAATCTCGAAAAGTTGATGATCAAAAATTTAAGAGTGAATCTCGTGATAGTACCACCTCGTAACACAGAATATGAATGAATCTCGTACCACCTCGTAACTTACGAGGTCCTATGGTACTTGCCTTTTCGAACCAAAAATTCCGAAAAACACGATTTTTATATGTTAACCAACTATTCTAAACCGATAAAGACTTAAAACGAACCTATATGAAGCTTTAAACACAAGAAAAATGGAATTTGAACGGTTAAATCTCAAAACCCAAAATTTTCATTTGAAAGATATTAAGCTATAAAGTCGGTTAGAACTCGTGATAAACACACCAATAAGCACACACGCCACTAAATTTTCAAACCAATAATCAACCCGGCTTTAATGCCAATTGTAGGATCGAATATTTCTATATATGGATGAAGTTTTAGTGATTGAGAGGTCGAATCTATATACAAGCTAACTATATACAAATATATATGTACACGAGATAGAGAGTGAGAAAGAGTTTGGTGAAATTGCTTATGATAAGATTTTATCATGCAAGACGCACCTCACTAGCAAAGACTAGTGGGGGTATATATAGTTTAACCTAAAACGAAAGTACGAAACAGTATATATCAAACTATTCCAAACGTATCTTTCTAACCTAGCAAACTAGGTTAAATCACGATAAATCTAACCGAACAATTTAACCTAATGAATAATTTGGTTAGATTTAATAGGGTTATATACCACGTAAGTATTCAAAGACAAAACTAAAATCTTTATTATATGAATTGCTAAACTATTGGGATTACAAGAATTTAAATAAAAAATAAACAGACGGAAACCTATGTACCAAGTGGGCCTAAACCAACGAGCTTTAAGCTCTATTAGAACACTCGGTGTGGTAACACAAAGTTAAATTTTAACAAACTGTCACATCAGCTTTAACCTTTTCACCTTTAACTAAAAAAAAAACACCCCTTATCATAACTCACCTTAACTCACCTTTAACTCAACTATTTTCAAATTCAACCCCTAAACAAAAATTAATACTTCATTTACAAAAAAGTGGTGGATTGAAATATAGTGAAAAACTGAAAACTGAAAAGTTGTAAAAGGAAAAAACAAAATTATAGTGTTAAATTTATATTCCCTATGTTACTAATCACGTGACCAGTCAAACAAAAGAGTTTTACTTTATACTCCGTATTTCACACAACCAATCACAGATAAGAAATATGTTACTGTTCATCTTCCTTATCTTCCTTCTACCTCATACACGACTGTTCCTTTCCGGCGACTGTAACATTTATCAAAACTGGCTCAGCTGTTTACTGTTCCGTTTATCATGAACCAAGGGGGTAGAAATTATTATTATTATTATTATTATTATTATTATTTATTTATTTATTTTTTAATTGCAGCTAGCCTTTAACGTCACGTTAAGGGGTTAACGTGGGGGCGTTAATGCACCCTTAACGCAACTTTCCGGTGTGGTTAACGCACCTTAACGCACCCCATGTTAAGGTTTAACGCACCCCTCGCTTTACCCACACCGTGTGCTCTTAAAGTAATAGTTTTATCATATACTCTAGTTTTTATTTTGTGCTTTCAGTCGGACTTGTTTTCAACACTATTGTGGCACCACTAAAAGGCCTCCCTCCAAACCCCGAAGCAGCGAAGGATGGTGAGAAGTTACTTGTGAAGTCTTTGTCTATGTTAGAGAACTTTTGGCTTGAAGATGGACAGTTTTTGGTTGGAAGTTCTCAACCATCGATAGCAGATATAAGTTTAGTTTGTGAAATCATGCAACTTGAGGTACCAATTTAATTATTTAACATGTTATATTTCAGGTTTCTAAGTTGAAGATTTGATCTTTTTCTTTTAGTTTTGCATCATAACAAATTGTTTTATGTGTTTAGCTTTTAAGTAAGAAAGATTGTGTTAAGCCCTTACAAGAAAGTTGTTCAGTGGATTGAAGATACAAAGGGTGAAACTACACCTCATTTTGATGAAGTTCACGAGGTTCTTTTTAATGTCCAGAAAAGAATTCGAGAGCAAACACAATCTGGTTAAAAAGGAATTGTAGGCAAAGTTGTGAGTGGTGAAATCATGACATATTACTGGGTTGATTATCTGTAAGGTTATTATATTCTTGTGTATGTAATCATTGTAACAATTCTATAATAAGAAATGATGGATATGTCCAAAGTTAATCATACTATGTCATCAGTTCATTTCGAGACCTGTTCAGTTTTTCGATGGGTCTCTAGGGGGTATACATGGAGCTATGTCGACTTACGTATGTCTCGTTGACAAAACGCACTTAATCTTGTTAGGTCTAGGTGCTTTTCTTCTAGTATTCAAGGCTCTTTATTTGGGGTGGGGGGGGGGGGGGTCCATGTGAAAATCATATCGAGACCGGTTTAGCTATATATCAGCTCCTAAAATCAATATCGAGGCATGTTTATGAGTGTTTCACTAGTCTTGCTTTATATACACAGACCGGTTTTCTATCAATAAACCGGTCTCTATTACTTTTTATAAAAAAGAAATTTTCTGAATTTTTCCACAGCAACACACAACACACAGACAAATCCAGTTTCCAGTTTCAAGCAGTACACAAAAAACTTTTGATCTATAAACTACCAAATAAATCATACATTCTAGAAATTCAACTAATATACCATAAACGTCAATACATATATTCCAGAATTTAACTTAGATGATTACGAGTTCTAGCGCTAAACGTGTACGTTCCAAGATGCCTTCTACAAAAAAGTAGTTCGTACATATCATCTTAACTTAAATACTTGAACGTACAAATGCCCAAAACAAAAGACAACGACATAACCAACAACTACCTATAAATTAGGGATGGTGTGGAAAACTGAAAGGGGGGGGGGGGGGGGGTGGTTTGATGTTTTTAATGTTTTTTAATTTTATTATGAAAACCTTTGTTTATTTTTAATAACTTTAGAATATCTTTTATAAATAAACTTGTAACTTATATGTTTATAAGTATTCTTTAAATTGTTGTAAAGTTTTGGTTTCTGAATGGAGTTTCAATTTGATCTATATGTGAAGTCAACTTCTAATTATTACTAACAGTTATATACGCCTATATGTTATAAAAGTAATGACGATATAAATAAAGATGTAAGTAAGAGATGGAAAGATCTAACCGAGACACGAGGGATTTATAGTGGTTCGGCTACAAGGACACCTTCCTTGCCCTACTCCACTCCCCGAGCACCAAGCTCGAGAGTTTTCTTCACAACTTCAATAAGCTCCCTTATGGCGGAGAAAACCGTACACAACTTTGGCTTACACGGGTTTAACGACACAAAGCTAAATGTCGAGTTCTAATCGTAGCTAGAACCAATCTCACAACTTCACAACACAACTTCTTCACAACTTATTCACGACTACTTCACAACGGCTTCACGACTGCTTCACGACATCTTCACGACTTCAACACGACCGCTACACAACCTCTATGCTGCGGCTTCACGACTTCAACACTATGTCTTCACGACTAAGACTTTACGACTTCAACATGACCGCTACACAACCTCTATGCTACGGCTTCACGACTTCAACACTATGTCTTCACGACTAAGACTTCACGACTTCAACATGACCGCTACACAACCTCTATGCTACGGCTTCACGACTTCAACACTAGAACTTCACGACTAGGACTTCACGGCTTCAACACGACCGCTACACAACCTCTATGCTACGGCTTCACGACTTCAACACTAGGACTTCACGACTAGGACTTCATGGCTTCAACACGATCGCTTCACAACCTCTATGCTACGGCTTCACGACTTCTAGGCTATGGCTTCACAACGGCTTCAAGACTTCTCTACTTCACAACTTTACAAGGCTTCTACTCTACTTCCTTACTCCACAACTACTTATCCACCTTCTTCACTACTTACACACTACTCTAGCCTAATCACTTATGTTTACAACTTATATACACACTTTACACAAATGAATGAAAGATTTACAAAGTATACAAAACAAACAACTTGAGTAACAAGATGCTACTAAGTTGTAATACTTCTAGTCTTGATTGATAGAAGTATTCTTCTTTTGCACTTGGATGGTGGAAGCTTGGATCACTTGGAAACCAATGCTTAAGATTACATGATCAAAGGTTTTTTTTTTTTTAGATATGAAATGAGATTTACAACAGAAAGTTTTAGTGCAAAAGGGTGAGTAAAAATTCAGGGGAAGGCTGGTATTTATAGGCAGAAAAACTGGACAGCTGGAACCTACAGGAGCGTGGCCGGCCCCCTTAAATAGGGGGCGGTCCCCTTAATTTTAAGGGGGCCGCCTAGTAAAATTAAGGGGGCCGCCCAAGGTGTCCGTTGCCCAGATTTGTCCTTTTGTGGGGAAGGTTTTTCTGGAACATTTTAACTGATTTTGGTTAAAAATTTGAATTCATATTTTTATAAAAGATTAAACATATTTATTTAATACCAAAAATGTTTTTCAAAAATATATAAAATGTTTTTGATATTTTATAAAAAATCTAGTTATTAAGAAAATGTTCCTTTGATCATATAATGCATTAAGCATTAGTTCATTCATACCTTAAGTGATTTTAGTTGTAGAAGTGAATATTTACAACTAAGTACTTGTTTAATTTATATGTTTATGTTTTAATGAGTTTACATTTTGTGATCATCAAAACATAGAGATATGAATAAATATTGATAATGTTTTTAGGCATTTATTTATGTCAACAGATGGCAAAAAAACCCGAACCCGACGGGGAAACCCGAACCCGACGGGGAAACCCGAAACCCGAACTAATTGGGGCAGGGCGGGGCATGCTAATCGGGTTACGAGGCGGGTTTGGGGATTAAACGGGGATTTTAATCGGGTTTAGGACGGGGAGCGGGATATCCTCGCCCCGCCCCACCCTGGCCGATTAATATATACATATATACAAATATTACTCTAATATTGTTAGTATTTACGTAATAAAAAATATTACTCTAATATTGTTAGTTTTTTAATATTTGTAAAAATGCAAAATTGTGATTATAGAAACTCTTTTAGTGACATATTTTTAAGTTTTAATTTTTGGCGGTATAATTTATCATTATTTATGCATAATACTATCGTTGAAAACTTAATAAGGCTTGTTTGTAATTGATTATTAATAGGTTCGTTATTGCTAACGGTCTAAAAATAACAATAAATGTGAAATGGTGCGGTTTTGGTCGATAATTGCACCCAAAGAGGACACCCAGATAAGATCCCCGATTAATACGGGGCGTGTTTGGGGGACAATCACGCCCCAACGGGGCGCCCCAATTAGATCCCCGATGGGGATCGGGGCGGGTTTGGGGAGAACTTTGGTAATCGGGTTTGGGGATGGGGATGGCCGCCCCGCCCCAAACCCGCCCCGTTGCCATCCCTACTATAAATAATGTTAATCTAATTGGACATAGCTGATGCCACTTTTCGACAATGTCATCTTCAACCAGATTCATGGAGAATGGACGATTGTCATTGATAAGGATTTATTTGGTACATTTTTAAGGGGTCATTTAAGCCTAAAATCATATTAATATGATCAAATATTGCCTCAAATCGTTTCTTTTTGCATTTTAGGTACTTGGGACGGAAAATCTAGAAATCGGCACTTTTTGGGTGTATTTGGACGAAGAAGTGAAGAAAACGACGAAGTCACGAAATTCTGTCAGATATGGAGATATGACGGCCTCATACGCTACAACGTGACGCCGTCACTTGTTGCTAAAGCTAGATTTTTGGTTCAAGATCAACAAGAGACGCCTCAGATGAATTCTGGAGATCTACAACCTGACGGCGTCAAGTGTTAATTGAAGATGAGAGTCACGTGTTAAGCTAACAAGAGACGGCGCAGACACTTACTAAAGGATGGCGTCAGACATAACGTGACGGTGTCAGAGGTTACAAGGTGACGCCGTCATAACGGCGACTTGCACAAGACGAAACCCTAATCAAGGCGAGCTGACGGCGTCAGAACCTATAAACTGACGCCGTCAGAGTTGTAATCCTATATATACTTTCGTATGTTTTCATTAATTCTTGTAACATCTTGGAGTAGGGTTTTGTGGACGAATTTGGCAGCTTTTGTAAGGGTTCTACAGCCCCCAAAACACATGTTTTATTGAAGATAAGTTATTCGTTTAATCATTCAATATGTCTATGTGTTGTTTGATTACTTGTTTATCTTCTCTTCTCTTTAACATGCTAGCTTAAGTTTATTTGTGTTTGCTTAGATCTAATGAAACCTAGTTGTGGAATATTGATTTGTCGTCTCTTGTTTAGTTGATTGCTTTGCGTTAGGCTAAGAAAGCTGGCTGACCTCTTATATGTAACTAGCTTGAACGTCTTAGAAACGCAACCGTAGAGTGCACTATTGGTTTTTCTCGTTGTATTTATTGCATGAATTGCGGCTTGTAGATCCTATAAAACTTAATAAACTTTAAGGTTTTTAGAGGAGACTAAGATTTATAGAGTTGGGGACTTTGGCACCTCCCCACGACCAATATTAAGGAATACAGCGCTTCAACTAAAACATGGACATGACAATTCGACAGATCAGTAGGAGATAACTAGGGAGTAATTTAATCTAAGTGAACACGTTTTTCCCTATCATAAGAAGTCACCAGTTTACCTTTCTCGTTAATTAGTTTAATTTCAAGTTATTATTAGTTTTGGGTTAGTTGAATAGCAACTAATTCCGCTCACTCTTTCAAAACCTGAGATTTTTACTGCTTTCATAAAATATAAAAAAACACAAAAAGAATCATCGTTCACCTCTTGACTTATCTCGTCATACATCTTGATCTAACGACACTATTCCCCTAGATAACGAACTTTCCTCCGAGTCTTACCTATACTACACTACAACGGTTAGGTACACTGCCTAGGAGGATTGTAAAACTTCTTGTGAGGTTTCGCAAACTCCGCATCAGTCATGCCAAGGGATCTACATGTAAAAAAGGTATATACGATATGTTGGGAGTTGTAACAGAAAACATTTCTAGAACAAAAATGCTATCGATTTTTTTTTTCTTTTTCTAAAATAATACTCAATCTCACATCCTAAATGAAATAATATGTTATAAAAGTAGTCCCAAATAGGGACAATCCAAGATTAACCTCTAATAGGTTAATATCGGACGGATGTTAAACTATATATTCATTTATTGTTTTTTACTTAGTTTTACTATATGGATGTTACAAGAGTATATGCTTTCTTAAAAATAATTGGAAATAATACCTTACTTCAACAAATCGTAAGTCAAGCTATCCTAAATATATTTTGTTCGACATACATGATTTCCCGCAGATGAACCTAAACATATGATAGAAGATTCACATAAACCAATTAGCTTCAAAACTCTAAGAAAATAAAAGAGTAATCTGTATTAGTAAATAATAATTTGATGATTAAGATGTATTTAATACCTTTGCTGCATAAGATTTATTTATACCCTTGATGAATAAGATATATGTAATACCTTTGAAATCTGTAGTTGGAAGTTAGAAAGAAGTTGAGTAGGTAGTTGTTTGTTTAAGATGACATTGCATGATTTTTTTTCACACACCCAAAATCTGTGGTTGCAGCAGAATGGAATTCCGGGGGCGTGATGCTCATGGTCAACAAAGTACAAGGAATAAAGAACGACCTCTAAGTGAGTCATTTTAAAACAAGCGTTTGATTTAAAGTTAACGTTTTACAAAACATAGTTATCAGAGTTAACCATCAAAATGTAAGATTTAAATACATAACCAAACGCTAAATAATGTAATAAAATCTTCATCATGATGTGCTTCCAAAATGTGACTCAAAAGTGCTCCATACAAGAGGTGTATCATCATCAGCTAATTACCTGAGAATACACGCTAAAAGGGTCAACAATAATGTTGGTGAGATCATAGGTTTAAATAAACAGTAATGCGGACCACAAGATTTCAATAGCAGACAATTAAAACAAATATAATGTCACAGCCAAAAATAATATATACAGTGCCTAAGCTCATGACCCTGAAGCTCGACGTAATGGTATGCAATCAAGCATAATAATAATAATGCCCCAAATAAGTGTTTGCCAGACACTCGGAAATAATCCGAATGATATGCGTCCGTTTGACAGGTTGGCGCGACCAACTCGGACGGGGTGTCAACCCAAATAGATCTATTCATAACATCCGCGCTCACTCGCAAGTAATTAACGGTTCATGATTCAAAAGGGGACTTTAATGGCAATGCGGTAACTTAGGCAAAGTAACAGTTTTTAGTACTTGTGTCCGTATGTAAAAACAAGCAGTGTATTCCCACCCCGAGGGTTTAGAAATCATGTATAAATGTAAAATCGGGGCTATGAAACTCACCTTAGCAAAAGCAATTCCCGATTGGTAAATTTGTAAACGGCAACGCGACCTAAATAATACATATGTCTTAGGTTTGAAAACAAGGCCATGCACGCAAGTTCATACTTTACTTTATCACTTGTACATGTTGTTGTAATATTTATCGTCAAAATATAGTTGCGTCAATTTGATAATTTATTTAGAAAATTACCACTTTTTAGAAAACGTATCTTGTAAACCTCGTGATCAAATTTTAGTCGTCAAGTTAATAAGTATTTCAAAAATCTCTAACGTGCCTAATAAGTGTATATAAGGTTCTACCATTTTCGTTTACGCCATTTTAGCCAAAATATACTCTAAAAGGTCCAAAATCCACTCCAAATAATCCTAACAGCTTTTCTAATAGCCAAAAATATAGGCTGTCAACGTATATGTCGACGTAAACATTCGTTAGGCCATAACTTTTGCGTCATAGCTCCATTTCTTAAGTTTTACATATCCCCGCGAAGGTATTTAAGTATACTATCGGATTTTTAAGGTCTCAGCTAGTCTAGATACCATTTAACATCAGTTTTTATTGCTCAAATTTTCTAACAGCTTTGACAATTTTTTGAAAATTTAGTTTTCGTCGTCTAAATTGAAACTAGCGTATTTTTTTCGTTATAAGCCAGTTTTAACTCATTCAAGCGGCTACGTTTTCGTTATTGAGTCTATTTTCTATATTTCTAGCCTAAACTTGTTACTAAGTTACTGAGTTTGCTGTATTAACCAAAACGGAACAGAATCATTTTTAAGAATGCCAAACTATTTTTCCAAATCTTCTAGTTATTTTAACCACTTAACAACCACTTCAAATCTAGTCCTAGTTCATCCATCAACTTCTCAACTTAATAATAGTGATCTAACCATAAACCTAACAATATTCAAAGGTCCATCTGTAACACCCCGAAAATCTGACTTAGCGGAAGCATACATGTTAACTGGGAGTGCTACGGAAATGGAAATCACAACACAAGGTACCGAAGAACCAATTACAAGGTTTAGAAAGATGATTTCATTTATTTAAATCAAATTATAGAAATACTTAGTTTGTAAAGATTATTTACAAGTTACTGGTCCCTAAAAAACAAGTCAATTTCAATAATCAAAATTTTTATTGGTTAAAGTATAGGTCTGCCGCCTTGCCAATCCTTGCCACACTTGCATACTCTAGATACCTGAGAAAAACATGCTTAAAAAGTCAGCAAAAAGCTGGTGAGTTCATAGGTTTCAGTTAAAAACAAATATATCAAATTTATAACATCAGTTTCATAGAAAAGTCAGGTATATGTTTTATTACGCTAGCTCTAAGTTCATATAACCGAAGCTTTAATAGTTCTGCATGCTCTAGAACATGTAAATCATAAAAGCCCTAGCAAGTGTTTATCCCAGACACTTGAACATTGACATGGTATACGCTCGTTTGCCTATCCGGTCAAACCGAACGGTGACGTTACTCCCAATAGATCTATTTATAACATTCACGCTTCCTCTCTGGAATTAACGGTTCATGAAATTCGGGCAGTAGGGGACATATCAGGCTTAGGCAATCTGCGTAATAACTTGGGTATAATAGTATTTAAGTCCACAAAATTTAGTTTAGCATGTTCTCACCCCAAAACAAGTAAAAGTAAAAATGGGGCTATAAACTCACCTTTAATGGTCTGAACAGTGAATGCTGTGAAACCAGGGAGTGCACGACACCAACACGCAACCTATATTAAATAATCATGTCTTAGTTTCAAGTATTAAATTTAGTTCCTTACAGATTCTAAATTTCAATGTTTTAGTGTGTTTTAGTGTGTTTAAGTTGTTGTCACTTTTTGTGGCGGAAAATGTGGTTACTATGGTCTCTCCTAAAGGTTGGGAGGTGTAATCCTACAATTGTCCTAAAGTCATGGTACCTGAAGGGTCGGGAATACCTAATGATCTAAAGTATGAATGGATTAAACCTAATTGTGATATGTATATTTATTCACCTGTATTGTTTGTTAGATTCGCCTATGTTGGTTTTAATAATATGACTTAATATTTGTGAATTTCATTACCTAATGGTTTCTACCCGTTAACTTGAGTAATTTAACTAGTTTCCTTATTATGATCCATTTACACAACATTAGTTTAAAGTTTTATGTTCGACTAATCTATTCAAGTTATATATATTTTAGTGACGTTCATTTTTAATTTATTTGGTTATTAATATGACGAATATAAGAGCTTACGTATTTTTTATATATATCCTGTCATGTTTTATGGTATAAAACTATTGTGAAATTTATTTTGACATAATTACCTTCACTACCCAATTTAATCTAGTTTACATATATATGTATATTTACCTATCCTCCTAAGTGTACGTAAAGTTAATCGTTTGACAATGTGTGTGTATATATATATATATTAGTCTAGTTGTTTAATTGTCTGAGTCGTGTTTATCATTTTCGGCTATTCAACCTTTTTATACATATGTTAGTGTGACTAATATTACATTTTTAAGTCTCGGCTATACTTGTATCAACGTGACCTTAAGTTGATTAATTTTTGTCAAGTATTTATAGTTGCCTATCCAAATTTTATAAGTAATTGAATTTTTGTATCTCTTTTATGTTCCGGCTATTACATCTTTTAAAGGCTATTCGATATAAACTAGTTTGTACGGCTATTGATTCACTTTAGTTGTTTTCGACTACTTTTGTATAACTGTGATTCATTCTCGGTTATTAATACTAATGGTACTAATGGGCTGCGGCCCATGGGGTTCGGAGAGGGGGAAATCAAGTTACTAGTGGGTTGTCCTTAAAGCTAATCCTGATGGGCTATATGGGCTATACACAGGCCCATATTTACAGGCCGGTCTATAATTTGTCAAGTGGGCTCCTAGTGGGTTTTTAGTTGGGTTTGTTTGCTAGGTTTCTTGGCCTGGTATTCTTACTAAGGCTATCACAGACTTGCACCAAGTAGCCACTTGGTGAAGTCTTCCTGAAGTGCTTTGTCTCGCAACCATGATGGGTTTCTCATCATGGTCTCGGCTCTATTTGGTTACCCATTTTCGAGTACTACTCGACTTCAAGTTTTTGGGTTCTAAGTGGTGACTGTTCATTGATTTTTTGACCCCTCTTTAGGTCGACTTAGTGGAGCTAAAAGCCTCAAAACTTAGTTTCCTCTTGTCTCAATTTTTCTACTTCCTTGATTGTCATAAGGGTTACTTTTGTACAAGTATTTCCTATCCTATATAAGTTTCGTTGAGGGTGTTTTGATGCTATTGTGTTTCGGTTTGGGTTCCTATGTTAAAGTGACTCGTTTCATACCTTGAACCGAGACACAATCCACATGGTAGACCTAATGGTTGTTAACTAATTCGTCATGACTTATCAACACTAAATGACTACTTAGCCACGCTATTTTAGTCACAGTCCTCCACGGGTTCGAATCCACGAATTAGTGGTTCATTTGTCCTCTAAACGTGGTGTCATTTCCTTGCCTATTCGACCACTACTTTGCACACTTGGGAAACAATTCAAGCCATTCTACACTAACCTCAACCTCCCTGATGCGTTTCATTTAAGATGTGTATATTATATCCTAATTTCACTCAAATTTTAAATTTATAAAACACCTTTTTACCGATTATTTAGAAAACACATACGAGCAAGTATACTCGTTCGTTTGTGGTATGGTTTGTGGTAAATAAGGATCGTCCCAAGAGACTAGGCATTTTAGTTTAAGCAATTTAGATAATAGCAATAGAAATAGTACTCAAGATTGTCACGCTCTAAAGCACTTTAAAATAATTAAACAAACAATGGTTTCAAATTAAATCAATCAAACAAACAAATACATGTTTAGGAACAATGACTAATCGCGATAGAATGTTGAACATGTTTGGGTGAAACTTAGAAGGCACATGTCAATTTTCACAAGGTTTTCTAGTCAATGGGTAATATCAAGAAAATCAAAGTTTCTACTAGTTTCACGGGTGAGTCCTTTCGGCCAAACCTCATCCCATTACGCTAGCTCTTTTGTGATCAAATGTATGAAAAAGATGATTAGTTACATTAGTTCTTACGAGTCTTTTCAACCCAATCTCGTGATTAAATATTTCCGAATTCATTTAAAAACTTGTATACTTAATATTTGTCAATTATCTAATACCAATCCATTTGTGCACCAACTTCTTGGAATAAAATAATATTAGAAATCATTTCAACCTTTAAATCCAATAATGTTTAACCAACAAGTTTTAGAACACGAATTATATTTAAACAAACTCATGAAAATAATCACTTTCTCTAACCGACTAATCATTCAACATTCATACGAAAGTCACATCATTCCCAAACAAGCATCACAAATTATTCCATAACAAGCGTCATCATCAAACATAACATTTCATTCAACATCAAATGGTTCAACATGATTAATTAAAGTAAAGAAAGTTACCCAAAGCAAGAATACAATGAGTAAATAAAGAGTTATAGCACTCCTTAGGGCCTCCAATTGAACAAGAGAATCTTCCACCTCTTCTAGTAAGTATCTCCAACACTTTCTTTGTTTCTACTTGGGATCTTCTTGAGAATGGCAGAGATTATTAAGCTCTTTTGGGTTTAGTAAGTAATGTGATCAAGTCCCTATGGTGTAAGGCTTGATTGTAAGTGTTGTTTTTTTCATATGGGGTGATTAGGGGTCTTATTTAAGCTTGAAAATCTCCTCAAAAACTGTCTTAAGCCTTTAATAACCATAAAAGAAAGGAAATGATCAGACTCTAGTCATTATGGTAGTTAAAACTAAGAGTTAATGCAACTCTTCATCTCAGAAAATTCTCAACCCACGGTTCAATCTTGAACCTGCGGCTGGGACGTCAGACTTGAACCTCAGGTTGAGTTTTTGAACCTTGGGTTTGAATCTCAGCTTCAACCTTGGGTTGAGATTGATCTTGCACATGAATTTCAACTTTGAGCTAGCATATAACTTCAACTTTTGACATACTTTTTAGCACTTAATCTTGACTCCATCTTTTCATCCTTCTCATGTACAACGGAAATAATCATATCATGAATCAATATCTTTGATGACGATCTTTTCTTGAATATTTACTTGATTTCATAGCTTTTCTTCGTCATTCTTTGATATTTCATTGTACCTAGACTTTAACACATCTTAACAACTTTTAAGCGTAAAATGATCATAAACATAACTAAATAATATACAAATACATACAAATAACGCGATTAAAACATGTACAAAATGAGCGTTATCAAATCTCCCACACTTAAGTTTTGCTTGCCCTCAAGCAAAGTAATCTTTTGAAAAATTGTTTTCCAATAGCCAATAATCATGATTGTCTAAAAATTTCACTAATCTTTCTTATTACCAAGGCAAAAGATCAAAAAGTGATTTTTTCCTTTAATATGTGAAATTTAAACGACATACTCGATCAAGCTAGATAACACAACTAAGCTCCTCACGAAAAGAAAAGAATATAATTCACTCGCACTCATTTCTTTTGTTGGAGGTATATTTCACTCAATTGCTCAGTCATGATTTCATTTCATACCATAGGCTTGTACAAGTATCAAAACTAATCCAAATCATGTAAGAAATAAATCAATTTATCAAAGAGTACTTTTATTCGGGCTGAAATGTTAGGCTAAGGGTTAATATTAACTTATGCTCAAATAACTACTGTACAAATATAATAGGTCGCTAACAATGAATTCTTGAATAGTTAAACAACGGATGGTCACTAGGTTGTACCTTGGTTCGCTAACAACGTTACTTGTATAACGGATGGTCACCAAAACACGCACTAGCTCGCTAACAACGTTTTTCAACTATTCAAAAACCGGATGGTCACTACAATATTCATACAATCGATATCTTCACAAAGCAAAAAGGGTTATGATAAGACATGGGATTATTTTAGTGGATACAATAATATACAATAATCAAGTCAAATACCAAAAATCACTTGTTGCAAAAACAATCGAACCATGTATCCCCAAATGATTATAGCCTTCATAACAAATCTTTCCTTTCTCCTTTATTTCATTCATCGATCACCGTACATAAATATCACGTCTTAGCATATTGGCTAATCGATACCTCCAAAAGTACTTCATCTTCCTTCATAATCATAATTATAGCACTTTGGCTATTTATATCTCTTTTTTTTTCTTTTTTTTTTCAAACATCTCTTTCTTACATCACATCTCCCCCACACTCTGGATGAGCATATACCTCAAAAATACAAATAAGAAGTAGCTACCTTCGTCTTCGTCAGAAAGGTATATCCGAAATACAAAGTGTAAGCTCATAATCATCAAAAACTTCTCCTGGTCAACAACAAGTAATTCATCGATTTGACTTGACTAAAAAGGTTAGGCTAAAGATTTAAAGGTGCAAAATCTTTTTTTTTTCCTGGATGTAACAAAAATGAAAAGATAGGCTCAGAGGGTGAACTAAGGGTATCTAGTGCTAAAAGTGAGCACTAACAAATGGGTCCATAAAAGGTGGTTAACTAACCGATGTGGCTAGCTAATATATATCAATATATGTAAATGGAAGGCCATTTGGTTTAATCCTAAGTTGCCTCTTATCATTTATATCACACGAATGTGACCTTACTTTGGAATTCGTAATGTATGACAAGCACAAGTTCTAGAATCAATTCAATCACCGGCACACTCATAGCAAGAAAATAGAATTTAAGCATAGAAAATATATGCTTCAAATGATAGGCTCAAATCCTTACATATTTGTAGAATGGGCTAAAAATGCACAAGTAATGTTATCAATCCTAAGAACAGATCGTTTCACTTAACCGAGATACGTTAAAATTTTCAAATTGCCATTTTATGCTATTGAAAAATTTCAAGTTGTTTCAATTATATATCATCTTTTATGTGTAAAAACAACTACTTCCTTAGGGGCAATAAAACAAATTCCAAAATAATCACAAAAATTAAAAAAAAAACTAGATCATTTTCACTATTTACTTCCCTCCCCCACACTTAAGTTTTGCATTGTCCTCAATGTGAAAAATTAACTTCAAAGTAAAGGAAATAGGGAAAATAGAATAGTAAATGATATCACCGAGAAATCATGCGAGATCCATATTTGGTGTTCTAACGCATGAGTTGGGAACTCCAAAATGTTCCAACCATATGAACGAGCAATGATTTCTGGTATCTCAAAACCTGAAAATAAACAAACACACGAAAAAAAAACAAAAACAAACAAACATGCAAAAATAATAATAAAAAAAAATTGCTAGATAATCCTAATTAACATTAAGAAAAAGTAGTTCTAAAACATAAGAACATTAATAGACCTACATAACATAATAATAATAATAATAATAATAATAAAGTACGAAAGAAATAGAAAAAATTGTTCATCACACATCATAAACCTTGAATGATAATCATAATCATTCATCTTCCATATCGTCACCTGGATAATCAACCAACGTTCCCAATCCAAAATCTCTCGACGATGTTCCAGCTTCATAACCTTGTGTACCTAAATTAGAAGAATAATACCCCGTGAAACCTTCCTGGTTGACATTATAACCTTCATTATCATGAAATGTGCTAGACGTTGGGTAAGGTACATGTTCCGATGGATAAGGTGTATATGGGTATGGGTAAGGTGGAACACTAGGTGGTGCATACGTCATTGGGAATGAATATGGTGGTTTACTATGCTGTCCTAGGTGTGTGAGAATTGGTGCACAATAGTCCAATTGGTGTCCAATCCTCATCAAACTCATATCCTTCCATACTTCTCTTCTCTCTACTTGTGGCAAATTTGCATGCCAATCACCCCAACTTGAATTCAACCCCGAAGATTCTCCCATATTTTGTTGTTGTTGTTGTTGTTGTGGTGGCGGTGGTTTACAAATCAGATTTACAATTGTCTCGACCAAACACATCCTATCATCATCAAGCAAATCTTTCAAATTTTTTTTGTCAAGCTTTTCACACTCTTTTATCACCGTTATCCTTTTAAACTCATCGGGTGTATCATACCCCAAACTCGTTCCAATTTTAGTCACATAATGGCCCCCATTAATAAAACCGTGCTCCGAAATAATAGTTGCTCTTTTTGACAAGTAGACCGCCAAAGTCCATACCACATTCATCTTCCGATTTGGTTCCATAATCATCTCAATCAACCACAAGTCCGGTTGATGAACTTTGTCTTCACTATTGCCCCGGTGCAACAACAAGTTCACAATCATTTTGTGTAAAAGCCGCGCCATCAGTAAATGTATTTCCGTCTCCTTTAGCCTTCCACTGTTGGGATCTCCGATCTCGCTCCATATCTTTGTAACATCATACTTCGGTGGTTCTTTTTCCAACTTACCTAGGTGTTTCGCAAACTCTTCATGGTTAAGGTCATTCTCATCATACAACCCAAGCAATTGCCCAAATTGTGGCAAAGTTAACGCATGATCATTCCCACACAATCTAAACCAAATACATTTTTCCTCCATAACGTCATCCATCTTCACCTCTTGGTTAAAATAGATGGTGGAAAAGAACTCTAAACACCATTCTCTATAGATTTGCTTTTCATTGATTCTAAACGCGTACTCCAAACAAAAATCTTCAAAAACTCCGTTATCAGACTCCGTATTTACCTCCCATAATTTCTCAAGAGTTTTATTGAGGTTATATTCTCTCATCAATTTCCAACTCACTAACTTTGGTACCGCAATCTCTTTCCTTTGTAACTTTGCTAATCGGCTACTATAACAAGCTCTTGCTTCCTTACTTAGTTTACTCCATCTCAAATGTTCACTCGTTATTGGCATGAGGTTAAATTCTCTCGCTTGACGACCTTTCCTAACGTGCAAAGCAACCAACAGGTTCTCCTCTCCTTGACGAACACATTTCTATAAAACAAACAAAACAAGCACACAAAATGTTGGAGCTAAAGGTTAACTTGTAAGATAAATTAGCAAAACAAAAACAAAAATTTTTTTTTTTACAGGAGGGGCTGAACCACCGCGGTTCAGTTTTGAACCAGCGGTTTGGCTTCTTTTCTAATTTTACCGAGACTTGAACCGCCGCGGCTCAAATCTCAGCCGGCGGTTCAGTCTTTTATATGTTACCGAGGGTCCAACCGCCAAGGTTCAATTTTGAACCGGCGGTTTGGGCTGGTTTCTGGGTGTCTCAACCGTTGGCCTGGTGTATCCAGCCGGCGGTTCGCAGCAGCGAATCATTACAAAAAAGAATTTTTTTTAGCTTTTCCAACTTTTCTACATTTTACTCCTTCCTCCATTTGCTTATTAGTGCTTATTCTAAGTGCTTAAACCTCATATTTTCCTCACTTCTCAGCCTCAAGAATCTTAGAATTAAATCAAAATCAAATAAAGTAGTGGTCCATATAATTAATCATATAGCATACAAACACTAATTCATAACCATATACCACAAGAAATCCAATCAATCTTGATTTAAATCCTCAAAAATTCGACATCCATGAACCCTAGATCTTAAAACATCAAATTCTCCTTCAATACTTAATCAATTCATCTAATTCTACTTGCAATCAATCCTTACATCAATCCTCTAGTAAACCCATCACATAATTTTAATTAATTCGAACTCTACCAAATTCGCCCAATTCAAAACCCTAAAAATCAAATTCGAATTAAGAATAATGCAAAGTAATCGGATGGTGTTACTTACCCTTTTTGATGCCATAGGATTGCTAGAATCTTAATGTGATAACTAAACTTTAATCTTGGAATGATGAGAATGTTTGTGAATTGTGGTGATTTTTTTTTTTTTTTTTTTTTTTTTTTTTCCTTGCCACAAATGAAGACTCAACCGTAGGTTGGGTACTTCAACCGTGGGTTTGGTTTTCTACCGCAGGTTGGTAAAAATGTTTAGTACGAACCCGTTTCAAAACAAAAATGTTCCTTCATTTCTTGATAATTTCAAATCATCACCACAACTTAAAAACACTTCCAACATTTCCATCGAACTTAAATTAAACAACTACATAAACTAAAACAACTTAAACTCAAACTTAAATACTTCTTATTAATCATAGCTTATAAAGCTTAAAAGCTAAAACTCACTCAACTAACAAAGAAGTGCAAAACATAACAAGATCAATAAACGATAAATAAACATGATAAAACTCATAAGAGACAAAATGAGCAAAAGCTTAGTAATAAGCTTCTTATTCTTCCACATGCTTCCTTTAATCAAAATAATTCCCAAACCATAGAATATCCTCCGAATGAAATTTCCTGAAAGAACTCTATCAGTTTCCTTTGTTTTGAACTCACGAGTGAAACGTCGTCCACCCGGGCTAGTAATCTCTATCTTAGTGTGCCAATCATTATCTCCTTCAACCTTTTGATATTTGCTATACACATCCGATGTCCACTCAATATTTTTAAGCTTAATTGGCATAGAACCAAGGAAATCAACCATCTTCTTGTACACAATAATGTTTTTTGAAAGGATTGAAGTAATTCTCCATAGCCAATGCTCGTTCCATATCATCCTCAATATGTTCAAACGATGGGGCTGTTTTTCCATATTTTAGGTTACCTTCATTATCATGGCTAATATCAAACACATCCAACCAATCTTTTTCATCTGATTCTTCATCCGCTAGAACTTTGTTTCTTTTCTTGGCGTGGTAAATCCTTCTAGCTACTCCATCATCAATTTCCATCGTTCCTTTGCCATTATCAATTATTGCTCCAATAGTACTCAAGAATGGGCGTCAAACCAACATGGGTGTCTCTTTATCAATAGGTACATGCAAAATCAAAAAGTCACACAAATAGGTTTGGAATCCTATTTGTAATCTCACATTCTTCACTTTACCATAAGCCTTTGCCATGGTATTATCTGCCATTAACAAAACATCATTGGAAGGACAAGCTCTTCCCAACTCCATAATCTTATAAAGCTTATAAGGCATTATACTAACACTCGCCCCCATATCGGCCAAGGCGTTTATTGCAATGGTTCCATTCACTTTAAGTGGAATAAGGTAGTTCCCCGGATCTTCTTTCTTTTTAGGTAAGCCTTTCTCCATAACCTTCTCCTCTTCTTCTTCTTCAATTACACTCTTCTTATCAAGTTTCATTTTCTCCACTGAAATTTCATCTAGCAACTTCCTATAATGAGCATAGTGTTCCAACACATGAAGTATTGGTTTCTCATTTAGCAATTCCTTGAACTTTGTAGTAATCTCCTCAACACATTTTGCTTCATCAATGGGTTCTTTGGTTGGTGTTTCTTTTGGTGAGGGTGTTTGGTTAGAAGAACTTTCTCCTTTGATTAGTGTAGTAGGTTGTGGTAATGACGACGGTGAGGGTATAAGACCTTTGAAAGGTGGGTATTTTTGTTTCAAACGATTAACCAATTAACATCCTTATCATCTTCATTTTCACAAGCCTCTTCCATTTGTTCAATTAACCAATTAACATCCTTATCATCTTGTAATTCTCCAACCTTAACTTGCATTTCTCCTAAACCAAAATCAATAGTGCACTTTGTTGCTACCAAGAAATTTCTTCCAAACACAACGGAAGGGTCCGTAGTGTCTTCATACTCATCAATAATCAAATCCATAGCAAAAGTATAGCCATGAATGTCAATTTTAACATCCCTTGCTATCCTCCTATTATACTTGTCCACTTCATATTTTCCATCTCCAAACTTTTCATAGAAAGCATAGGTCACATAACTATCACTTTGTCCAATGTTACATTCCGCATCCCAAGCTCCTAAGCCTTCTATTCCACAAGGTGTGGAATACCTTGTTAGACCCGTATCCCGGTTATGAATAGGCCCCACCTTAGATGGGAGATGCTAAGGACTTTACATGATTGGCCAGTCAAGGAAAGTTATGTTATAGTCAAACCCGATAGTCAAAGAATGTGTAATGTAGTTATGGAAAGTATATGTGGCCAAAGTAGAAAGAAAGAGAATTAAGGGGCTAATGTTATAAAGTGTTGAATGTGTTATAAAGTTAAGTGTGGCCAAATTAAGAGAGAAAGGACTTAAGGGACTAAGGTTGCCATCTAGGCAAACTTGCATCTTATCTAAATAAATCCAGGAGATTCTAGTATTCTCCATAAGTTTCAAGAGGTGTTTAATAGTCCGGTTCTAAGAGAAAGAAAAAGAGAGGGAAAGGTTAGTGTCGACTTAAGGAGAAGAAGAAGATAAAGAGCAAGTGTCCATAGCCCTTCTTAGCAATGATTCCCTTCAAGTAAGTGTTCTAATTTATGAGTTAATGATGGTTATTAAGGTAAAGGTTAATGGGTTAGGTGGGTTTTCATCATATGATCTTGATATGATCATATGATGATATAGAGATGATGTTGGGTAAGTCTAGATGGGTTTTATAACCCTTGATTATGATATTTCGTGTTAATGAACCCCGATGTTATGGTTATGGTTAGGAAGTAAGAGTGATGATGATGATTGTGATGATAAATGATGAAGATGATGATGAGGAGGTTATTGAGAGACTTAGCTTGGAGCTAAGGTAAGTAAACCGGTATAATGTAAAGTTATATTGACTTCTATACATTATGTGTTATGTGGATAATGTGTTAAGGTTATGGTTGTTTAGCATAATGGTAGTTATGTGTAAGAGGTTAGGTTAGTGGATGCGTTAGATGAGGGGGAAGTAAGGAAAAAGGAAGGTTAAGGTTTAAGTGGCTAAGGTATGTGCTTATGTTTATTGTTGTTGGATTAATGGTTGTATAATGTGTAATGTGTGAATGAAGTATAATGTTAAGTTATACCCATTTTACTTACTAAGCATTCGTGCTTACGGTTTAAGTGTTTAATGTTTTGTAGGTTCGTGTGATGATATGGCTTGGGCTAAGGATCAATGTTGGTATGCGAAGCATAGAAGGTTTGATATGCATAGGAGCTTAGGTAGAATACCGAGCTCGAGTATAAAGTTTATACCCCCATTGGTCTTTTATTGATTTGTAACATGAAGCCAAGTGTCAAAATGTATATTCATGGAGTCCTAACGATTTAGGAGTCTAACGATGTGTCGAAATGAGTTTTAAGTGTTTTTAGTAAAAGTTAAAGGGGCATTTGGATTGTATGTATTTTTACCCATTTTGGGTTGCAAACGGGTCAAGTGTTATTGAAACATGTTTAGTATGTTAGTATAATGATTTATGAAAAGTTTGGTGTAAAACGGAAGTCATATGGGTGGTATGTAGTGAAATGGGTCAAAATGAGTGTTTTGCATAACCCATCAGTCTGGGATCCCCCTTTAGGTCCCAAAGTATGGACCTAAGTGTGGATCCAGATTCCAGTTTGGGATCCCCCTTTTGGTTCGAATTCTGGACCTAAGTGTGGATCAAGAGTAAATTTGCATATTCCTAAAATTTGCATATTGGATCCACCTTTTGGTTCATGATTGTAGACCTTAGTGAAGGTCAGAGAATTTGCATATTGGCGGTTGGGCTGTTATTCCCAGAATTTGCATATTGGCGGTTGGGCAATGATTTTCAGAATTTGCATATTGGTTCGAAAAATCATATCTTTTAAACCGTAAGTCGTCACGGGTCGTGCCACCCGTCGTTTTGAAGGTAATTGAGTTTACTTTCATTTAAAAATAGTTTCAAGGTCTGAATGTCCATAGATTTTTGTCAGTTGTCAAAAGAGTAACAGGATGTCCGAAAAAGTCAAGCGTTTCCGCGTGTAAAATTCAAAGTTTTTGGTCAAAGTGGTCAAGGGGCGTTACATACCTCATACTTGGTTCATTATATTCTCTTAACTTAGCACGAGTGAAAGTGATCACCCGTGGCTTTTTCGGTTCATATTCTATACGTTCAACTTCCTTTCCCTTCGCTTGCAACTTCACCTTTTCCAAATCAACCATTTTCTCCATCCTAGCCATAACATCTCCGTCATCCATCAATTCCATTTCCAAATTGTCCAAATAAGTCGAAACTTCACTAGGTGAATCCATAACTAAAAATAAGCTAAACATTCATAGACAACACATCCAAAACAAACGTTAGGGGTTAGTAAAAAAAACTAAGTTATTCGAAAAAGAAAACATCATAAATTCTAAAACTATTCTAATAAACTAAATAAACAATTACTTAAACAAATAAAAGGTAAATAAATAAAAATAAATAAAATAAAATAATTTTTTTTTAATCAGATATGGCGGTTCACACCCAAACCGGCGGTTTGGGTTGTGAAAAAGTTTTATCGAGAATCAAACCGCCGCGGTTCACATTGGAACCGGCGGTTTGGATTTGCGAAATTTTTATCAGGACATGAACCGGACCGGTTCAGATTTGAGCCGACGGGTTCAAGTTTTAAAAAGTTTTTACGAGGCTTCAGCCGGACCGGTTCAGGATTGAGCCGGCCGGTTTGTAGAAAATTTTTTCAAAATTTTTTTATATTTAAAACTTAACACGACAACCAATAAACATAAAATTAAATAAAAAAAAATGAGATTAACACATGGAACTAGAACATAGCAATCAAACACTTAACAATCATTAACCAAATAAACCAAACAATCACAAAAACAAACAAAAACTCTAAAAATCATGCAAGAACAAGAACAAACTCTATACTACTATTTACAACTAAACTAAACTAAACTAAAAAAAATAGTAGTCCCCGGCAACGGTGCCAAAAATTTGATGGTGACGATGCCGGAATTATCATGCAAGCAACACAAACAATATATCAATTAAGAAGACAATCAAACGAACAAAGAGCACAACAAACAAGTCCCTGGCAGCGGCGCCAAAAACTTGATGCTTTTCGTTTAAGATGTGTATATTATATCCTAATTTCACTCAAATTTTAAATTTATAAAACACCTTTTTACTGATTATTTAGAAAACACATACGAGCAAGTATACTCGTTCGTTTGTAGTATGGTTTGTGGTAAATAAGGATCGTCCCAAGAGAATACGCATTTTAGTTTAAGCAATTTAGATAATAGCAATAGAAATAGTACTCAATATTGTCACGCTCTAAAGCACTTTAAAATAATTAAACAAATAATGGTTTCAAATTAAATCAATCAAACAAACAAATACTTGTTTAGGAACAATGACTAATCGCGATAGAATGTTGAACATGTTTAGGTGAAACTTAGAAGGCACATGTCAATTTTCACAAGGTTTTCTAATCAATGGGTAATATCAAGAAAATCCAAGTTTCTACTAGTTTCACGGGTGAGTCCTTTCGGCCAAACCTCATCCCATTACGCTAGCTCTTTTGTGATCAAATGTATGAAAAAGATGATTAGTTACATTAGTTTTTACGAGTCTTTTCAACCCAATCTCGTGATTAAATATTTCCGAATTCATTTAAAATCTTGTACACTTAATATTTGTCAATTATCAAATACCAATCCATTTGTGCACCAACTTCTTGGAATCAAACAATATTAGAAATCATTTCAACCTTTAAATCCAATAATGTTTAACCAACAAGTTTTAGAACACGAATTATATTTAAACAAACTCATGAAAATAATCACTTTCCCTAACCGACTAATCATTCAACATTCATACGAAAGTCACATCATTCCCAAACAAGCATCACAAATTATTCCATAACAAGCGTCATCATCAAACATAACATTTCATTCAACATCAAATGGTTCAACATGATTAATTAAAGTAAAGAAAGTTACCCAAAGCAAGAATACAATGAGTAAATAAAGAGTTATAGCACTCCTTAGGGCCTCCAATTGAACAAGGGAATCTTCCACCTCTTCTAGTAAGTATCTCCAACACTTTCTTTGTTTATACTTGGGATCTTCTTAAGAATGGCAGAGATTATTAAGCTCTTTTGGGTTTAGTAAATAATGTGATCAAGTCCCTATGGTGTAAGGCTTGATTGTAAGTGTTGTTTTTTTTCATATAGGGTGATTAGGGGTCTTATTTAAGCTTGAAAATCTCCCCAAAAACAGTCTAAAGCCTTCAATAACCATAAAAGAAAGGAAATGATCGGACTCTAGTCATTATGGTAGTTAAAACTAAGAGTTAATGCAACTCTTCATCTCAGAAAATTCTCAACCCACGGTTCAATCTTGAACCTGCGGCTGGGACGTTAGACTTGAACCTCAGGTTGAGTTTTTGAACCTTGGGTTTGAATCTCAGCTTCAACCTTGGGTTGAGATTGATCTTGCACATGAATTTCAACTTTGAGCTAGCATATAACTTCAACTTTTAACATAATTTTTAGCACTTAATCTTGACTCCATCTTTTCATCCTTCTCATGTACAACGGAAATAATCATATCATGAATCAATATCTTTGATGACGATCTTTTCTTGAATATTTACTTGATTTCATAGCTTTTCTTCGTCATTCTTTGATATTTCCTGGTACTTAGACTTTAACACATCTTAACAACTTTTAAGCGTAAAATGATCATTGATATGTGTCTAAATACACATATATTTACCTTGTTTAAACCCACATAAACAGTCAAAAACACTTTGAAAAGTCTCAAAAAGACAGAAAAATATTTAGACTGTGTTTTATTCATAAATTGTCAAATCTAGTCCCTAGTTATTCAAAACATGGAAATTTTTCATAAAAGGCCCTTAAGGATTTTCAAGTTGTCAAAATTAGCCTTATAAAGTTCAGTTTTGCAAAATGGCAACTTTAGTCCCTGAAATTTCAATGATTGACAGAATTTACCCCTGGACATTTTAAATTGGAAAATTAACATTTTTGGTCCTTTGGTAAATTAAAATTGTCAAAATTGGTCCTTATAACAAACTTTGGAAAGTTGTCATGTTCAGTCCCTAAAAATCCAAATGTTACAACATAAGTCCCTAAACTTTAAACCAATTCCAAAAATAACCTAAACCTTTAACTTAAACCCATTTCACTATCCTAATCCTTAAACCAATTTAACCCATTAAACCCAACACTAAACACAAGCCCAATAACCTAATAGCCCACTACCCCATTTAACTAAAAACCCTCGGTCAAACATTCAGTCAAACCCACAAACCCACCATCTCCCTAAAACTAAACGCGCCAATACCACCATAACAAAACCACCTCTGACAAAAGCCTCCCTCCCCCATGCCTTTTTCTGGAACACGCATCCAACCCCCTCCTTAGCTATCACATGTTACCAACCTATCCCACGTGCAGAAAAAAGATAAAAACCCACCCAAGTGGTTTCCCGCCAAAAACTGAATCCAACGATTCAGATAGTGTGAAGATTATCCAATGGTTGGGATTAAGTCAGAAGAGTGAGAAGATAGCTTTGGAAGTGTTATAAGAAGAAGGAAGACAGAAGAAAAAGTCTGTCCTAGTTTAGACCAATTCGTAGTGTACTTTAAGTCAAGTTTTTAGTTAAAATCGTTTTTCTAGTTCTTAAGCTCTCAGTTGTATTTTTAAGTTTTCTTTAGTTAATTTAAGTTCATTTCAAGTTAATTGTTTCATTTTCAATCATTTGTAACCTCAATTCGAGTTTAATCAAAGTTTAAGACTTTTCCTCGATTCGTATTAAATTGCTTGAGTTGTTAGAGATAAGTTAAAAGCTTCGATACGAATGGTATAAGCTCCTATAAGCTTGTGACTGCTCTTTGTTACATTATTGTTGTTCAAATCGGTTCTAATTTCAAAAGTCAAAAAAGGGTCAAACTGGGTAGAAATCGACTTGCACTGTTCATTTACCATTGGGTCGAGTTTGTTTAAGCTTAATTTAGCTTGTGTAATCTGTTTTTGGCATGTTCTATTTGTTTTGAAGCTCATTGCAGGTTAAAGGTGTGGGACTGCAGTAACAAGGCAGTCAAACTGCCTCAATAAGCTCCCTTAAGCTCGAGCTTCTTTTGGACCCTATTTTGCACTTCAACAGGTTCTAACATTCCCCTATTAAGTTTTCATTCGAGTTCCATATGCTTGTTCTAAGTTCCATACAAAAATCAGTCAACCAACTAGTGTAGCAGTCTTATCAAGTGCTGATTCAAGCCACTTTCTGGCTTATTTAATTAATCTCATGGTATGATTTTTGTTGTTTTTAAAAGCTTGTAGTACAGTCTAAAAGTGTAGCATCTGGTATCTCACAATTTGGCTCATTTAAGTACCTTAATTTGGTCTTAAAAATCACCTAGTCGACTGCCAAATGCCCTGCACACTAGGCCTATAAGCAGACTGTCTGTTCCATGTGCTTATTTCCCAGCTTATTTGTGGCTTTTAGCTTAAGTGGTAGTTATAAAAAATGATCTTTTTCATGTGCTAAATAAGTTTGTTTAAAGAAAATTAAAAAAAAAATAGTTTAAAAAAAAAAATAGCAAGCAAGGTTCGAACCTGGGTTTCCTGGGTAAACAAAGCCACGAACTTACCAACTGCACTAGCCCTCATTTGTTAGTTATATTTGTAGAATTATTTATTTAACCAATGTTTTATTTTCTATTTTTAGCTTATTGTATCCGTAGGCTTATTTTCAGCTTATTGCATAAGCAATTTCCACTTTTCTTATTTTTATTAACTCTAGTTTGTCATTAAGTATTTACTATAATTTTCTCAGACTTTTGTTAATTGTCTAAGTATTTTTAAATCATTTATTTCTTAAAATAGTTTTTAATTCGTATTAAATAAAATATAAATAAAAAAAAAAATGTAATTCTTTTTTACAAAATTTTCTTTTATCATTTAGGAGTTTAGAAAAATAGTTTGGTACCCGTAGAGTTTTTATTCCATTATTTTGACGTTTTTAGCTTCGTTCTAGTTCCCGTTTTTCGTTAATTCGCGTTTCTTTTATTCCAATTGCGTTTTTAATCTCGTTTGTTTTCTTAAATTGTTTTTCTCGCCTTTTAAATCGTTCTTATTTTATGTTCACATATCGTAGCTTAGAAAACCAAAAATCCCTTTTTATTCACCATTCAAACACGTGCACGATTCGAGACCACAGAATTCCATTCAGCCTTCGTTGGGGATAACGACCTCGGGTTACATATTTCCTTTGTAATCTTTGGAGAAAAATAAAATGTGTTGATTTCGACAAATCAAATTTTGGCGCCGCTGCCGGGGAAGGCTGACGCGAATTTTTAAATCTCGTTTATCGTTGTGTGTTTTGAATCTTCGTAAATATTCTCTTATCAAAAACCCAAAAAGATTTTCTGTTCAAAAATTTATTTTTCCTTTTTCGTTTGTGTTGTACAAAATGTTTTTCAAAAACCCAAAAATATTCATCTTTACCCTCCTACCCTTTTTGATTCTTCATCCCTTTACCCTCTATCCTTTTGATTCTAACTTCTCCTACCCCTCTTGTATTTGATTCTCATGGCGTCTCTCGATGACGATTTCTTTGAATCAAGGGCCTTTAAGATCAACATTGAAAAACTTCAGGCCTTGTCAAAAATTTCGAGATGTCGTGTTGATTCTGGACCATCGATTCCTATTCCCTCTCCGGTGAGGGAAATGGAACGAGAAACCGGGGTGACAAAGGACCATGTACTTCCCTCTGACATTGGAAGTGCTAACTACGTCCAACCCGCGGTTGTCCAAAAATCTGAGCCCACAATTGCTCACAAACCGTCAAGATTTGATCCTACCCTTTCCCAATTTACGGTTAGGAGAAATCGTGCAGAGCTTAGGGCGGTGACTAAAAAGAATGACTTGCCTAATCTTAACATTTCTCAAGAACAAGAACCGGGGACTAAAACGGAAGTGGTGGAAATTGCTAGCTCTCAGAGCACACCACTTGTCCCACCTCCGGATTTCTCAAAATGTTCTTCGAGACTTGATAGTCATTCGGATCACCATGTTGGTTTTGTTGATTCTTTGAATGAACCGATTCCTTCTCTTAACTCTCAAATGGAATCGTTTATTCCTTGTGTCGGTTGTGGTGAGCCTCTTTTTGGTTCACCATGTCGCTGGTGTACGTGTGTACAGTGTGGTAATGATATTCGGAACGGGAGTTGTTTGTTTTGTGGTTCGAGGAATTCATTTGATTATGATCCTAATCCGACCTCATTTCACGACTCCTCAAATTTTTCCTACTACCCACCACAGCCCGACCTATCTTCGTATAATCAACATAACTCATGTGAATTTTGTGGAGGTCCTCACCAAGGATTTGAGTGTCAAGCTGGAAACACTTTTGACACTCAGAATTACCAGACTCCATATTATTCACCATGCCAGTCACAACAATCATATTGTTGTGAGTACTGTGGAGGTCCCCACTTCAGCTCTGATTGTCAAACAAGGAATCCATTTCCTTGTAACAATTATGACTATCCGTATCAAGACCAACCTCCACAGTGCCAAATGAATCAAGCAACTCTTCAAGAAACTTCGCAAGACCTTTGTCTAAAGGCTCTTGAGGTATTAAAAGAACTTAAGGAGGAGTTGAACAATACAACACTTCATAATGCTCCCAGTATTTCTTGTGTATATTGTGGGGGTCCTCATGATGATTATCAATGTCAACCTTCTAGTTTTGACAAATCCCCACCCCCGCAATTTTCATTAATTCTAAATTCACATGAGAAATCCATGGCGGAATTATTGACTAAAGAGCAGGCTGCTAAAATAGATTCCCATGATGCCTTTGAAAAAGCTGTTAGGGAATCAATTGCAAAAGAAAAAGCAGCCAGATCGAGCTCTCAATTCCGTTTCATTCCTGATGACAGCGATGATGAAGATTCTATTCAAATGAAGGAATATCACAAGGATTCATCGAGTACATCAGTTGAAATCCCACCAGTCCAAAAATCACAGGGAGATAAGAGTATGCAAGAATTGCTAGCAGAAGAACACATGAAAAATATAAACTCTATGTGTGCTAGTCTTTCTTATCTCCCTCAGTCTGAACTTATCGCACCCGAGATTCACACTCACTCTCTTATCATGGGGAATGAGCTTCTTGACACTGTTCCTGAAAAGGAATCGGACGAATTCATAAAGTCTAGTGTTGAGGACCTTGTTCCAATCCACAGAGAGTCACAGGGGATCCTCGAGCATTTGTGCGATATCCCTCTTCCTCCTCTTATCTTCCAAATTGATCATGATGAGATGTTCTCCGATTTTACTGATGACGATTCGTTATCTTGTGGAGACATCGTTTATGTGGAAGAATTACCTTCTGAGCTAGTCAGCTTAGAAGAAGAGAATGATGAAGAAACTGACACTGAAATCCAAGATGAAGCCCTTCGCGCTACATTATTGAATGTCAGTCTTCTCATTTCTAAAATCGAGGCTTTCAAAGAGAAACCCATTTCGTCTCCTATCCCCATTAAGGATAGTGATATTTGTTCCGATGATTCTATACCGGAATTTGAAGCCCTCACTTTTGATCCTATGGGAGAGAAGATTAGTGGCAGTACCACTTCTCATTCTCAAAATTCTCTCCCCGATTATGAATCATTTACCATTGAGGAGTTCGCTGGTGAACTCACTCACATCAATTCTGAATATGATTCATTCTCCTTCGAGGAGTTCTCAGATAAACTCACCCATATCATATCTCCGTCGGAGTGTGATAATTTCTACTTTGATCTAGACACACCCGGGATATGTCTTGATCAAACGTGCTTAACTGATGAGATTCATGAAAAAATGAATTCTCCTATTGAGGATGAGGAGTTAGTCACGATCTTTGTCATGGTTTTCTTTCTTTTCTTCATATATTATGTCCCATCTCCTGTTCTTCACTCCTTCAGGAATGAAGACATAATCTTTGACCCAGGCATTTTCATGTTTCATTCGTGAGCCGGGTCAGTACTTATCTCATCGGTGTGGAACTTTCACGTACTTCAATGTTTGTCCAAACATCTTGAACGAAAGTCCGATGGAGATTGTCGTTTCCACTTGCTTCCCCAAGAACCAATGAATGCGGGGTCGAGTCAAGCTAAGTGACTCGGTGAACAAAAATATTAGCACACCATATGGGTTTTCACCCATATTTCTGACTTCTTTCTCTTTTCTACCACCTAAGTGTGGGGGAGTTGTCCCTGCTGTTGTATATATGTAAATTTTTCTCGCAAAAAAAAAAAAAAAAAAAAAAAAAAAGTATGTATATATAAAATATAATGGCTATTAAGTATTGCCTTTTTACGTTCTAAGTGTCGGCATAATAGCCGGTACTTTGAATATTGAGGGCAATATTCAGTTCTAAGTGTGGGGGGGAATTCTAGCGAATTTTATCATATTTACCCTCTAGTACCCCCATTTTGGCCAAAATTTTTAAAATTTTTAAATTTTTTTTTTTTTTTTTTCTCACTTAGAACGCAATAAATGGTTATCAGTCCACCATGTCTAACACACAAAAGGATTGGCTAATCCCGGAGCAAACGGCTCTGGGTAAAGATTTCTCAAATCCGTTGACGGCTTGCAATTTGCCCAAAATTGTATGGTATTCGACTCACCATATCTTTTATAAGTGAAGAGTTGGCTAGCCCGCAAGGTTATGGCTTGTGGTAAAGGCAGTGGAAAACCATAATTGGTAATCAGCTCACCAAGATGTTGACTTTGTCCATCAAGAGTTGGCTAGTCCAGAAGCAAACGGCTTCTGGTAAAGACAAATCAAACCCGTTGACAGCTGGTGGTTTGCTCAAAATCACATGGTTATCAGTGTACCATGGTTCTTACTTGAACTGAAACATTTGGCTACTCCAGAAATGATGGATATCTGGTAAAGAGAAAAATCCATTAAATTTTCAAAAATATTGCTAGGGACTAGCAATAGTTTAGTGTGGGGGATTTGATATGTGTCTAAATACACATATATTTACCTTGTTTAAACCCACATAAACAGTCAAAAACACTTTGAAAAGTCTCAAAAAGACAGAAAAATATTTAGACTGTGTTTTATTCATAAATTGTCAAATCTAGTCCCTAGTTATTCAAAACATGGAAATTTTTCATAAAAGGCCCTTAAGGATTTTCAAGTTGTCAAAATTAGCCTTATAAAGTTCAGTTTTGCAAAATGGCAACTTTAGTCCCTGAAATTTCAATGATTGACAGAATTTACCCCTGGACATTTTAAATTGGAAAATTAACATTTTTGGTCCTTTGGTAAATTAAAATTGTCAAAATTGGTCCTTATAACAAACTTTGGAAAGTTGTCATGTTCAGTCCCTAAAAATCCAAATGTTACAACATAAGTCCCTAAACTTTAAACCAATTCCAAAAATAACCTAAACCTTTAACTTAAACCCATTTCACTATCCTAATCCTTAAACCAATTTAACCCATTAAACCCAACACTAAACACAAGCCCAATAACCTAATAGCCCACTACCCCATTTAACTAAAAACCCTCGGTCAAACATTCAGTCAAACCCACAAACCCACCATCTCCCTAAAACTAAACGCGCCAATACCACCATAACAAAACCACCTCTGACAAAAGCCTCCCTCCCCCATGCCTTTTTCTGGAACACGCATCCAACCCCCTCCTTAGCTATCACATGTTACCAACCTATCCCACGTGCAGAAAAAAGATAAAAACCCACCCAAGTGGTTTCCCGCCAAAAACTGAATCCAACGATTCAGATAGTGTGAAGATTATCCAATGGTTGGGATTAAGTCAGAAGAGTGAGAAGATAGCTTTGGAAGTGTTATAAGAAGAAGGAAGACAGAAGAAAAAGTCTGTCCTAGTTTAGACCAATTCGTAGTGTACTTTAAGTCAAGTTTTTAGTTAAAATCGTTTTTCTAGTTCTTAAGCTCTCAGTTGTATTTTTAAGTTTTCTTTAGTTAATTTAAGTTCATTTCAAGTTAATTGTTTCATTTTCAATCATTTGTAACCTCAATTCGAGTTTAATCAAAGTTTAAGACTTTTCCTCGATTCGTATTAAATTGCTTGAGTTGTTAGAGATAAGTTAAAAGCTTCGATACGAATGGTATAAGCTCCTATAAGCTTGTGACTGCTCTTTGTTACATTATTGTTGTTCAAATCGGTTCTAATTTCAAAAGTCAAAAAAGGGTCAAACTGGGTAGAAATCGACTTGCACTGTTCATTTACCATTGGGTCGAGTTTGTTTAAGCTTAATTTAGCTTGTGTAATCTGTTTTTGGCATGTTCTATTTGTTTTGAAGCTCATTGCAGGTTAAAGGTGTGGGACTGCAGTAACAAGGCAGTCAAACTGCCTCAATAAGCTCCCTTAAGCTCGAGCTTCTTTTGGACCCTATTTTGCACTTCAACAGGTTCTAACATTCCCCTATTAAGTTTTCATTCGAGTTCCATATGCTTGTTCTAAGTTCCATACAAAAATCAGTCAACCAACTAGTGTAGCAGTCTTATCAAGTGCTGATTCAAGCCACTTTCTGGCTTATTTAATTAATCTCATGGTATGATTTTTGTTGTTTTTAAAAGCTTGTAGTACAGTCTAAAAGTGTAGCATCTGGTATCTCACAATTTGGCTCATTTAAGTACCTTAATTTGGTCTTAAAAATCACCTAGTCGACTGCCAAATGCCCTGCACACTAGGCCTATAAGCAGACTGTCTGTTCCATGTGCTTATTTCCCAGCTTATTTGTGGCTTTTAGCTTAAGTGGTAGTTATAAAAAATGATCTTTTTCATGTGCTAAATAAGTTTGTTTAAAGAAAATTAAAAAAAAAATAGTTTAAAAAAAAAAAGTAGCAAGCAAGGTTCGAACCTGGGTTTCCTGGGTAAACAAAGCCACGAACTTACCAACTGCACTAGCCCTCATTTGTTAGTTATATTTGTAGAATTATTTATTTAACCAATGTTTTATTTTCTATTTTTAGCTTATTGTATCCGTAGGCTTATTTTCAGCTTATTGCATAAGCAATTTCCACTTTTCTTATTTTTATTAACTCTAGTTTGTCATTAAGTATTTACTATAATTTTCTCAGACTTTTGTTAATTGTCTAAGTATTTTTAAATCATTTATTTCTTAAAATAGTTTTTAATTCGTATTAAATAAAATATAAATAAAAAAAAAATGTAATTCTTTTTTACAAAATTTTCTTTTATCATTTAGGAGTTTAGAAAAATAGTTTGGTACCCGTAGAGTTTTTATTCCATTATTTTGACGTTTTTAGCTTCGTTCTAGTTCCCGTTTTTCGTTAATTCGCGTTTCTTTTATTCCAATTGCGTTTTTAATCTCGTTTGTTTTCTTAAATTGTTTTTCTCGCCTTTTAAATCGTTCTTATTTTATGTTCACATATCGTAGCTTAGAAAACCAAAAATCCCTTTTTATTCACCATTCAAACACGTGCACGATTCGAGACCACAGAATTCCATTCAGCCTTCGTTGGGGATAACGACCTCGGGTTACATATTTCCTTTGTAATCTTTGGAGAAAAATAAAATGTGTTGATTTCGACAAATCAAATTTTGAAAACATAACTAAATAATATACAAAAACATACAAATAACGCGATTAAAACATGTACAAAATGAGCGTTATCACTCCCACAGGTTCGAACCATGAACCTGGGGTTCCTAGGCATCTCGAACACATCTCAACAAGGGTCTAGTGGCCTATTCGATTTCACAATAATTCCAAGTTCATGAACCCATTTCTCTTGGGGGTTCGAACATACACAACCATGAACAATCTAATCCTACCAAGGTGATTCCTATACTTTTCTAACGACAACAATAACCATTACCAATTTACCAAGATCCTCCAATCCTGGGATTTCCTCATTCAGTCTAAACTAACATTCAATACTTAAGTTTTCTCCTCAACATCAATGGTGTACCTAGGTAATATATCGACATAAACTACAAATCTACCCTAAGTTTTCTCATTAAACTAATGGCGTTTCCCTAGGTATCAATTTGGTCGAACATAATAACATCAACACTAATTTTTCTTAATCATTCGATCTAAATCCTCATTATGTACGATTCTAGAAATTAAATAACATAAACTAAATGGATTAATGTTAACCTTACAATGATTTCCTTAGTGGATGAACACTGGATGACCTTCAATCCGAGACCCAACTGCTCCAATATCACCAACCCTAACCTCCAAATCGAATCACAGTTCAACCCTTTTCTTGAGAACTTCTCAGATTTTTGGTGTGTTTTGATGATTGTGTGATTCGAATCCATCTTGGAGGCGCGGATTTAAGGAAGATACTGGAGAGTAACTTCATATGGTCTTTCGGATTTTTGGGTGAATAACCTTACTCTTTTGGTGTGTTATCTCTATTCTTATGGTTCTTTAACCTATGTTGGCTCGTGATCTATGAAGAAGACAAAGTTTCTAGTCAATGGAAATTAATGGTGCCTGTGTTTTAGATGGTGATGGTTCGGTTTTCATGGGGAAGAGGATGGAGGCGACAAAACTAAAGGGAAAGGTTACAGATATATGGGATTGTGTGTTAGTGGAAGGAGGGATTTAATTATTTTTTTTAGGAATGGGTATTTTATTAGTTAAGGTGGGATAAATTAATACCCGCGTCCCGCTAAACTGTGTCAAATTCGGATCCGTTCTGGAACCATTTCTAATTTGAGAGTTTATATTCCTAGAGTCGTTATATGATACTTGAATTTATTCCTGAGTCCTTAATTTTTCACTAACATTTTCTAATTTTCTGTTTTGTTCCTGGTTTGCGTGTGGTGTCAATCCGTGTGAAACTGGGATAACTTCCCGTTTCAAAATCATGAGTAAATCATGAAATGTGTTAATTTCACTGTTCCTTGGTGAGATTTCTGGGTGTAAATATGTGCAGGTTTGTTTCCCGTTATAATCACATAAGGCCAAATCAGATAGTTCAGTCACAATAAATGAATTGTTATGCATTTAATATTAGGACAAATTTACCATTTGTCACATCCTCCCCATCTTAGGAACGAAAACCGTCCTCGGTTTTCACTCAGATATACCCGAAGGGGTTTGGGTTCTGGAGGTTCTAGTGCTTTCTGGTCCTACTCTTCATATTTCCCAGGGCTCGGTGAGTGCCGGGTGTAACTCAAGGGTCAAGATGTGCCTTGAATGTCCTAAGGTGCAGGAGTCTCTCACAATAACTATTTCTATCAAGGCATGATCCTTCCTGAACTAAACATAGGTGATCAGGCTATGCTTAGTTGAGGACTGATGATGCGATGCTAGGTTTAGTTATTATGATATTTGGTTTCTAATGGTTTGGTATCACAACAAGTCGTCATAAGTGCACAAATAAATGAACAAGTCTCAAAAGTGATGGGGGTAAGAAAAGACGCATCGTAATATCTTAATTCCAAAGGTCAAGGAAATTCACTACAGAGAGGTTCGTACAAAATACTATTACAACATGTCTCTTAAGGAGTACAATTATTCGGGAAATTTATGACCTAAGGAAATCTAGAGGTGAACGTCATCATGCGAAGAAAGAGTTCCAAGCTGTAAGTCCATTCATCCTGCTATTCGGGTTCTGAGTAACCTTCACACTTCTACTTCTCGGTCCGGGGCAAGCAGTCCTATAGTGCCCAATTAGTCCACAATCAAGGCAAACTGCGGTGGTGAGTTTGGCGTCAATTTCATGAGCAAAAGCCTCGCAGTTCTTGGTTCGACGGCCGACTACTCCGCAGTTTCCACACTTCAGAGGACAAGGTTCGTGATGATGAAACGGACACACATTGCACTTAGGCAGATTTCCAGCATATCCCTTATTCATGCTGGTGCCTGTAGCAGGGGTACTAACACTTCTCCGAATATTGGAGTGGTCTTCCCATTTTCTCTTAAGTTCAGCTGCTCTTCCGGCATCTGTCCTAGCTGTGGGTCTTATTGGCTTGTGGGTCACACTTGTGGGTCCTTGGGGCTTAGCAGTCCTGGAGGTAGCGTCGTCCTTCTCTGGAATGGGAAGAAACTTCCTAAATACCTTTCCCTGAGCTGAGCTTCTGTCTGGCTCATCTCAGGGCTCATTGGTGCTTTCCCTTGAAGGTGTGCAGTTGCACTGTCTCTTTGCACCTTGGGATTCCAAGACTCTTCCTCCATTCTTTTGGTTTCATTGTAGGTGCAGTACTTCCTACGCACTAATTCCCTAAAACTCTCCCAGGACATTGCAACATCAATTCCCATGGTCTTTAGTTGGTTATTCCACCAGGTCTGAGTCTCATCGGTATAGGTGAGCGAAGCATATTTTACACTATCTTCCTTTGTGCAACCACCTGCTTGGAGCATGGCTTCCAGCCGGTCCATACATCTTATCACCGCAGCGATTCCTTCAGCTCCATTAAGATTTCCAGACATGGCTTTTTGAAATTCTTGATAAGTATCAGCGAGGTTGTTATCCTTAGGTTGGGAGCTTCCGATCTCAGCAGTTGTGTTGTGGGTCTTAGTTGCGGCTAGGGTTGCTGCAACACGATGATTAACTAACATGTCTAGCATGGCTGGGTTTATGATGAGCATGTTTGCTCCGTTTTCAGCTGAGGTAGTGGCGGCGATAGGTTGGTCATGCACGGCATTGGCTATCCCTCCTATAGGATTCATCTATTCCATAAAAGATGAAAACGTGTGAGATCTTAAACGGAGGTCCTATGTTTCACAATTTGATAAACACATCCTTGAAATGGGTAGGTCTCTAGGGGAAAATACTGGAAAGAAAATATAAATAAGGTCCGTGTCCTTGCTAATATCCTAGAGTATACTTTGGATGTCTATCTGGGGAAAACTTAGAGTCTAGTAACAAGCGAAACTTATGGTCTTAGGTGTATGTCCTACTTCAAATCTTGTTCGAGAGGCATTTTGTCTCAAACGGCTTAATCCACTGTCCGAAATAGATGTATTGGTCTAAATCATACTTTCCTAATGAGGGTCTTGGCTGAAATTTCCTTTAATACCTTAAAGTTCTTAAATGATTTCTGCTTATGATTCAAGTCTCATAGTACACTTAGCGGTCTTACAGTCTGGACTCCTAAGGTGTTCCTGGTGTCTTAAAGGCTAGAGATATCAAGTTGTATTACCAGTGAACCCTACCAAAACACATTATGTCGATGCCTATAGTCTGGGTGATGGCGTTGAACTAGTATCCTCGAGGTTTGTTCATGGTGTTCAACAACGCGTTGCTAGAATTTCCTTATCATAGGTTTGTTTGTAATTTCTAAGGGTTCAGTGGAGAGATGGATAATTCAAATCCTATGCTAAAAGTCTGGGTCATTTTGTGAGTCCTTAGGGTTTCTATTAAGTCACTAGTTAATCCTAGTAAATTTCTGGGTTCTCAAGGGTTTCCTGGTCTACTTATTTTCTTTTCTTGCTAAGGTCTTTTATTTGTAGCTAAAATCTTATGAGTCTCATGGACGAATTATTTCCTTTTTCCTCTCCTGAGAGGGTATGATAGTGCCTTGTGACGTCCAGGGTATAATGAAAATATTGCTAAAAGTCCTGGTTCTATGGGTAAGGTTCGTAGTCCTAAATTTTGTCTTGAAAGGACGATGTTGACTGCCTCCAGCAGTTATTTTGTCAGCTTAACGAGATATGACGCATAGAGCTTCATCTTGGTAGAACCATGTTGATTGTTGCTAGCGATCGTCCAGTCGGTTCGTTCAAGTGCGCAGTGTATCG
Source organism: Artemisia tridentata subsp. tridentata (assembly GCA_021014915.2). NCBI lineage: Eukaryota > Viridiplantae > Streptophyta > Magnoliopsida > Asterales > Asteraceae > Artemisia > Artemisia tridentata. The sequence goes on along the minus strand of CP139506.1, from coordinate 267,030,548 downwards.
TACGGAGGGAAGGCTTAAGGGTCTGAATATAATCGTCACGATCATTTAACTCTTTTTCTTATAAAGTCATAATGTGTTCTAATCGTCTACGGGGTTACGATATATCTAGTTGTTATCAAACTTAGAGATCGGTCAGCTTCCCATTCTTGAGTAAAACCGTCAAAAATCTTAGGTATCCTTTCGGTAGTTTAAGTTGAGCTTTAACTGAAATCTAGCTTAGCCCTACAACTCATCAAACAAGATCTGTCATGCGATTAAACTAAACAACAGTTTAAGCCCAGTAACAACTGGATTTCAGCTTAATCTCACAACTCATCAAACAAGAACTGTCATGAGATTAAACCTAACCTTAAACTACGTAACAACTTGAATCTAACTTAACTTCACAACTCATCAAACAAGAACTGTCATGAAATTAAGTTTAAATGTCAAGTTGTAAGAAGAGGAACTTAACATTTTTGAAGGGTTTATGATGAGCATGTTTGCTCCGTTTTCAGCTGAGGCAGTGGCGGCGATAGGTTGGTCACGCACGGCATTGGCTATCCCTCCTATAGGATTCATCTATTCCATAAAAGATGAAAACGTGTGAGATCTTAAATGGAGGTCCTATGTTTCACAATTTGATAAACACATCCTTGAAATGGGTAGGTCTCTAGGGGAAACTACTGGAAAGAAAATATAAATAAGGTCTGTGTCCTTGCTAATATCCTAGAGTATACTTTGGATGTCTATCTGGGGAAAACTTAGAGTCTAGTAACGAGCGAAACTTATGGTCTTAGGTGTATGTCCTACTTCAAATCTTGTTCGAGAGGCATTTTGTCTCAAACGGCTTAATCCACTGTCCGAAATAGATGTATTGGTCTAAATCATACTTTCCTAATGAGGGTCTTGGCTGAAATTTCCTTTAATACCTTAAAGTTCTTAAATGATTTCTGCTTATGATTCAAGTCTCATAGTACACTTAGCGGTCTTACAGTCTGGACTCCTAAGGTGTTCCTGGTGTCTTAAAGGCTAGAGATATCAAGTTGTATTACCAGTGAACCCTGCCAAAACATATTATGTCGATGCCTATAGCCTGGGTGATGGCGTTGAACTAGTATCCTCGAGGTTTGTTCCTGGTGTTCAACAACGCGTTGCTAGAATTTCCTTATCATAGGTTTGTTTGTAATTTCTAAGGGTTCAGTGGAGAGATGGATAATTCAAATCCTATGCTAAAAGTCTGGGTCATTTCGTGAGTCCTTAGGGTTTCTATTAAGTCACTAGTTAATCCTAGTAAATTTCCAGGTTCTCAAGGGTTTCCTGGTCTACTTATTTTCCGTTCTTGCTAAGGTCTTTTATTTGTAGCTAAATCCTTATGAGTCTCATGGATGAATTATTTCCTTTTTCCTCTCCTGAGTGGGTATGATAGTGCCTTGTGACGTCCAGGGTATAATGAAAATATTGCTAAAAGTCCTGGTTCTATGGGTAAGGTTCGTAGTCCTAAATTTTGTCTTGAAAGGAAGATGTTGACTGCCTCCAGCAGTTATTTTGTCAGCTTAACAAGATATGACGCATAGAGCTTCATCTTGGTAGAACCATGTTGATTGTTGCTAGCGATCGTCCAGTCGGTTCGTTCAAGTGCGCAGTGTATCGTACGGAGGGAAGGCTTAAGGGTCTGAATATAATCGTCACGATCATTTAACTCTTTTTCTTATAAAGTCATAATGTGTTCTAATCGTCTACGGGGTTACGATATATCTAGTTGTTATCAAACTTAGAGATCGGTCAGCTTCCCATTCTTGAGTAAAACCATCAAAAATCTTAGGTATCCTTTCGGTAGTTTAAGTTGAGCTTTAACTGAAATCTAGCTTAGCCCCACAACTCATCTAACAAAAACTGTCATGTGATTAAACTAAACAACAGTTTAAGCCCAGTAACAACTGGATTTCAGCTTAATCTCACAACTCATCAAACAAGAACTGTCATGAGATTAAACCTAACCTTAAACTATGTAACAACTTGAATCTAACTTAACTTCACAACTCATCAAACAAGAACTGTCATGAAATTAAGTTTAAATGTCAAGTTGTAAGAAGAGGAACTTAACATTTTTGAAGGATTGATTCAATTTTTGGATCGCTTCCAAATAAACAACTACTTGGTGGGGTTGTCTGACGATGGTTGGGGGTTGTGGGTTTCCTATTGAAATAGGTCACTATTGGGACTAGGTAAACTTCTTATGATGTCTAGGTTGAAATTGTTCTCGTTGTGACTAATATGGTTGCCTAATTCTCATATTTCCATCCTATGTAATCCTTTGGGTTTTCTTGGGATGTGGTAGGTGATTTAGCTTGCGGTAATAATTTAAGAATTGATTACATGGTCTGAAAATTATAAGTTCACTAATAAGGTCCTACACTAACTGAGAACTACTCAGTTAAATAAGTCACTACTAATCATAACTAAGACTGGCTCCTGGTCCTATCCATGATGTCACTGGGAGCGAGGGATATGGTATCTCTGGGCTAACTGCTATCTCATCTTGAGCTCTCCCTGAGCCCTCTCCAATCTCAAAAGTACTAGGCACATCCTCTAGCACTATGCTGATTTGGGGCACAGCTACTCTCTGTCCCATCCCCGAATCTGAGTTAGCATCATCTCCTGTACCCTCGACAGGAGTACTCTCATCCACAGTCTGTCCTACACCCTCTACTGAATAGGAGTCATTGCTTCTCCTAAGTCTCTGACGTAGGGGTAAGTGGGTAGGTAATGCTAGGATAGTAGGGGCGTCTATCTGTGAGAGTAATGACCTATAACGGGATGGAGACACTAAAAGCATATGGGTAGGGTTTTGGGTACTCTCCGCAGTGTGGGATAATGGTCTGGTAGATGGGCGTATGATTATGCGTGTCGTACGGCGAGGGGTAATCTGGGTAGCTGGTGTGGTATGAGTATGTGATGGTGGTGTAGGCTCAATGGTGTTAGGGTTACGGTGATCTCGAGGCATCTGTGTGCTGGAATTCTTTGAGCCTGGTGAATTCTGGGTGATGTCGTGGGAAGGCATAATCTGTGACAAAATGGTATATGTGTGCAAGTATCTTAAAATAATAACTAGTGTGGGTCAAGTGTATATGCATACATATAGTACTCATAGTAAACTTAGTATGTCACAAGTTATATCATGCAGTCAAGTTAAAATGAACCTCAAGCAACATGGCAAACACTTAATATGTCACAAAGTATAACATGCAGTCAAGTCAAAATAAACCTCAGACAATATGGCAAGCAAGGCAAGCGGCGGTCATAGGGACTTGTTTTTGAAAAAGTGGTTATAGTTTAGGTTTTATATGTACATAACTATAACCTAGGCTCTGATGCCAATCTGTAACACCCCCAAAATCTGACTTAGTGGAAGCATACATGTTAATTGGGAGTGCTACAAAAATGGAAATCACAACACAAGGTAACGAAGAACCAATTACACGGTTTAGAAAGATGATTTCATTTATTTAAATCAAAGTATAGAAATACTTAGTTTGTAAAGATTATTTGAAAGTTAATGGTCCCTAAAAAACAAGTCAATTTCAATAATCAAAATTTTTATTGGTTAAAGTATAGGTCTGCCGCCTTGCCAATCCTTGCCACACTTGCATACTCTAGATACATGAGAAAAACATGCTTAAAAAGTCAGCAAAAAGCTGGTGAGTTCATAGGTTTCAGTTAAAAACAAATATATCAAATTTATAACATCAGTTTCATAGAAAAGTCAGGTATATGTTTTATTACGCTAGCTCTAAGTTCATGTAACCGAAGCTTTAACAGCTCTGCATGCTCTAGAACATGTAAATCATAAAAGTCCTAGCAAGTGTTTATCCCAGACACTTGAACATTGACATGGTATACGCTCGTTTGCCTATCCGGTCAAACCGAACGGGGACGTTACTCCCAATAGATCTATTTATAACATTCACGCTTCCTCTCTGGAATTAACGGTTCATGAAATTCGGGCAGTAGGGGACATATCAGGCTTAGGCTATCTGCGTAATAACTTGGGTATAACAGTATTTAAGTCCACAAAATTTAGTTTAGCATGTTCTCACCCCAAAACAAGTAAAAGTAAAAATGAGGCTATAAACTCACCTTTAATAGTCTGAACAGTGAATGCTGTGAAACCAGGGAGTGCACGGCACCAACACGCAACCTATATTAAATAATCATGTCTTAGTTTCAAGTATTAAATTTAGTTCCTTACAGATTCTAAATTTAAATGTTTTAGTGTGTTTAAGTTGTTGTCACTTGTGTGGCGGAAAATGTGGTTACTAAGGTCTCTCCTAAAGGTTGGGAGGTGTAATCCTACAATTGTCCTAAAGTCATGGTACCTGAAGGGTTGGGAATACCTAATGATCTAAGGTATGAATGGATTAAACCTAATTGTGATATGTATATTTATTCACCTGTATTGTTTGTTAGATTCGCCTATGTTGGTTTTAATAATATGACTTAATATTTGTGAAGTTCATTACCTAATGGTTTCTACCCGTTAACTTGAGTAATTTAACTAGTTTTCTTATTATGATCCATTTACACAACATTAGTTTAAAGTTTTATGTTCGACTAATCTATTCAAGTTATATATATTTTAGTGACGTTCATTTTTAATTTATTTGGTTATTAATATGACGAATATAAGAGCTTACGTATTTTTTATATATATCCCGTCATGTTTTATGGTTTACAACTATTGTGAAATTTATTTTGACATAATTACCTTCACTACCCAATTTAATCTAGTTTACATATATATGTATATTTACCTATCCTCCTAAGTGTACGTAAAGTTAATCGTTTGACAATGTGTACATATATATATTAGTCTAGTTGTTTAATTGTTTGAGTCGTGTTTATCATTTTCGGCTATTCAACCTTTTTATACATATGTTAGAGTGACTAATATTACATTTTTGAGTCTCGGCTATACTTGTGTCAACGTGACCTTAAGTTGATTAATTTTTGTCAAGTATTTATAGTTGCCTATCCAAATTTTATATGTAATTGAATTTTTGTGTCTCTTTTATGTTCCGGCTATTACATCTTTTAAAGGCTATTCGATATAAACTAGTTTGTACGGCTATTGATTCACTTTAGTTGTTTTCGACTACTTTTGTATAACTGTGCTTCATTCTCGGTTATTAATACTAATGGTACTAATGGGCTACGGCGCATGGGGTTCAGAGAGGGGGAAATCAACTTACTAGTGGGCTGTCCTTAAAGCTAATCCTGATGGGCTATATGGGCTATACACAGGCCCATATTTACAAGCCGGTCTATAATTTTGTGGAAAACTAGAAGTGGGTTGAATAGTTTTACGTCTTTTTAATTTTTATTATGAAAACTTTGTTTACTTTTAAAACTTAGATTCGAATTTATATGAACTCAACTCTTGAACAATATGAACAAATATAAATATAAATAAGCAATGCAAGTAAGGTAATGAAATGAAATGAAAGATAGAGATGGAAAGATCGAACCGCGAGACAAGAGATTTATAGTGGTTCGGCTACAAGGACACCTTCCTTGCCCTACTCCACTCCCCGAGCACCTAACTCGAGAGTTTTCTTCACTATGTCAACAAGCTCCCTTATGGCGGAGAAAACCTTACACAACTTTAGCTTACACCGGCTTAACGACACAAAGCTAGATGTCGGGTTCTAATCGTAGCTAGAACCAATCTCACAACTTCAACACGACTTCTTCACAACTTATTCACGACTTCTTCACAACTTCTCGCACACCTTCTTCACAACCTAGCACGACTAATCTACTCTTCTACTTCTTCACACCTTCACTACTTACACACCTTGACCTCTTCACAACTTCACTACTTACACACTAATCTAGCCTAACCAAATATGCCCACACTTATCTAACAAATATACACAACTTATACACAAATGAATGGATGATTATACAAGCAACTTAGGTAGCAAGATGATACTAAGTTGCAATACTTCTTCTTTAGATGTTGAAGGAGTATTCTTCTTTTGCACTTGGATGGTGGAAGCTTGGATCACTTAGAAACCAATGCTTAAGAATATATGATCAAAGGGTTTTTAGAAAGGATTAGAAGAGATTTAGAACAGAAGGTTTGGGGTGCAAAAGGTGAGAAAAAAGTCCAGAGATGAACCAGTATTTATAGGCAAATCTGAGAGCCTACAGGAGCGGGGCGGTCCCCTTAAATAAATAGCCGGCCCCCTTAAAATTAAGGGGACCGCCTAGTATAATTAAGGGGGCCGCCCTTTCTGAACGTTGCTCAGATTTGTCTTTTTGTGGGGAAGGTTTTTCTGGAACATTTTTGCCATTTTTTGTTGAAAATTTGAATTCATAAATTTATAAAGGATTAAACATTTTTTATTTAATACCAAAAATGATTTTCTAAAAGATATAAAATGTTTGTGACATTTTATAAAAAATCTAGAGATTAAGAAAATGTTCCTTTGATCATATAGTGCATTAAGCATTTGTTTATTCATACCTTAAGTGATTAAGTTGTTAAAATAGATATTTACAACTAAATACTTGTTTACGTCATAATTTTTCGTTTAAGGATTTTACATTTTGTGATTATCAAAACGTAGATATATCAAAAAATATTAATAACGTGTTTTGGCATTATTTATATCAACAATCTCCCCCTTTTTGATGATTACAAAATCTAAACTCATTAAATTGAAAAATTAATTTTTAGACAAGTATTTAGTGAGTTTATATCTACTTCTCCCCCTTTTTGTAGAATCAAAAAGGTTATGCCGACAAGTTTTATAAATAAAATTTGTCGGGACGAAAACTCCCCCTTGATGTGTACTCCCCCTCGTTCGAGGGCACCAAGGAGACGAGCTATGGAAATCTTGGCTGCAAAAACAAGTTAAGAACACAAGACACATATATGCATAGCAAAAATATTTAGAACAAACAACTAATCATATTTATACATTCAAGATGATCATGTGTAAAACATGAATCATCATTACATCACATAAAATAAGGATTACAACATGAGTAAAAGATACTAATGATCCTAATTATTGCCAAAAAGAGCGATTGGACTTGCTTGCGACACAAAATGGTGAGGGATTTTATTTTGGGGCGGAAGGCATGTGAATGGGACTTAGTTGTATGATGGTGAAGGAAATGGAGCGGGTGGAGTGGATCCAATGATGTTATATCGGGTTAGAGGAGGAATGGGATGAGGACGAGTAAGAAGATATTCGATCCAAGAAATATCTTCACTCAAGTGGAGAATTTGTTTTTGAAGAAAGATGCAACAAGGGCAATAGTGGGAGTGGTTTGCAACTTGATCCAAGTTGAGAGAGTGGGGTAGGCAATTTTTCTAGGGTGAGGATGGAGGTTGTCCTTTGTTGCGTTGTGCAAGGTGCATAGCAAGGAGATCGCTAAGGTCGTGGATTTGGTTAATCTCTTCATGGAGCTTTTGATTCTCCATGGCAATATGGTTTTGATCATTTGTTGGGAATGGATGAAATTGGGGTGAGTGGTTTGAGTTTAAGTTTGATGTTTGACTAATGTGGTGATGTTTGACTATCGTACTTTTACCCCCCCCCCCCTTACACTTAAGATGAACATTGTCCCCAATGTTCAAATAACAAGATGTAAAAGTATAAAGTAAAAGAATGAAATCAAATACTCCCCTGATTCGTTTGGTGGATAATGAAGTAACATGGTTAGATCTTCTTCCAAAGTAATGTTGAAGCTCCATGACTAATGCATCGCCATAAGCTTGATCCATCAAACATTTCCTTGTCCAAAATAACCTGTTAAACCTGAGAAAACAAACACGAAAACCTGCATAACATCGGCGGGATAAATCTATATATATAAGGATATAATGCTTGTGGAATGATAATTTTTGCAGATTCCTGGAGATTATAAGTTGGAGATTTTAATAAAAACTTTTTATGAAAACAAAACTTTCAAAAATTTCTGAAAATTAAATCTGACGCCGTCAGAAATGACCTGACAAAAATTCTCATTTTAAGTTTCCGAAAAATTTCTGGAAAAACCTTTACCTTACTTCCTGGAATTCCTGCAAAACATCATTATGACTCGATACAAGCATTTGACTCAAACAAATACTAATATGCATGCTTATATCTCATTGTTATCGTTCATGTTCAATCTTGTTCTTAAAAACAAATTTGGATTTCCCTTACACTTATCTTTTGCAAAATACCTTTATATGTAGTTAAGACGAAGTTAAAAACAAAATAAAGCATTTTCACAATTTATATTTGAGACATGAACAGTAAACAAAAAGAATAAGAAATGCATACGGAAACAAATAAAATTAAATAAACAAACAATCAAACAAATAAAGCAAATAAAGCAAATAACGCTTGGGTTGCCTCCCAAGAAGCGCTTGTTTTTGTTCGAGTCATGAGCCTGACTCTACCCTTATTTAATGGATAAAGGAGAGGTTTTTCCTACACTTAGGATTAAGTGCGGGTGATAGTAGCGATACACACCAGCTCGGTAGGAGTATGCCACGTGAGGAAAGAGTGGTGGATGAATTATATGCTCAAAGGGGTGTGCTCCTTTCATCATAACCTTGCCTAGTTCACTTTGGTCAATGGGTGATTTTGAGTTTCCTCCTAAAAAGGGATCATCTTCTATCAACTTCGAGAGACTCCTAGTTGGGAATCCATCTTGACCTAATAAACCCGGTTTAAACCCATAATGTTTCTTGTGATCAATCATAAATGGGTGATGTAAGTATGTAAGGTCATGGTTCACTCCTATGTTAGCTTTCTCTCTACAAGGCCTAGAGTCTACTACCTCCAACGTAAGACTATCCGGACTATATGGTTTGATAGGTTGATCGGGACCTTTTTCAATTCCTAAATTCACATCTAAGGATGGAAATTTGGGTAAGGGTCTCGGTTGAGGCTCCGGTTCATCAAAACTAGGAACTTCCATAGAACTAAAAGAAAGGTTGTGACTACAATTATTCAAACCTATTTCTTCTAGTTGTGTTTGGTCCAAGGGCTCTACCTCTATTGGGGTTCCTATAGTCTCTTCTACTTCTTCCGGGTAAGTCACGGGTGGTGTGTATGCCTCAAGTGATGGTGGGACTTGTGGGGTACTTGGTGGGCTTGGGTTTTCTACTATATCCTCCATCTCATTAAGATCACCTATGTGTTCATCTTGTATTATGGTAGTGCCTAACCATGACATGCACTTAGGTACCTCAACTCTACCCACCTCATTCCTAAACAAACCTTCCGATTGATTTATCCAAATACCAAATAGGTCTAAGCTTGCATTTTTTGGGTCACATGTTCCACTTCTTTTTTGGGCGAGAATCTCAAAGATTTCCCATGCCTCTTCATCACCATAATCCCACATTTTCCCATCTTCCATATTTTCAATCTCCTGCTGGGTTTGGCGGTCGATACGAGTGTAAAAGATTTGAAGTGGAAACAATAAGTCAAGACCATGATAAAAGACCTTTTTTAATAAGTATTTGAAACAAGTCCATGTATCGGAAAAAGATTCACCATTATGTCGACGGAACATAAAGATGTCATTTTGGAGTGGAAGGGGTAGATTATGTAGTGGATTCACGTTCTCCATAATGGTGAACGGAAGAGTCAATGGAAATTTCTTTTACGAACAAAGACACAAAGAAAAAGATAGACTAAAGAAAATCCTAGAAAAAGAAAATAAAAATCTCACTAGAAAGGAATCTAGCGAGTAGACCTAATAAAATAAAAATTCAACCTAAACAATAACTATTCCCCGGCAGCGGCGCCAAAAACTTGATGCGTGGTTTTGCAACCTTACAACAGGTTTTACCTCTCGAGGGATCTCAAGAGGCTTACAACCCCACCAGGCAGTGTACCTGACCGATGTAGTATAGTGTAGTGGTAAGTACGGGGGATTGATCGTTCTCCACAGGGATTAGTGTTCGTTAGGTATGAAAGACTACTCTAATAGGTCTAAGGGTTGAGGAAGATTCTTTTTTTATGTTTTTTATATTTTTATGAAAGCAAGTAAAATCTCGGGTTTGAAAGAGTGGGCGGAATTAGTTGCTAGTCAACTAACCCAAATTACTACGAATGCAAATAAAATAAATAACTGAAAATAAAAAGTTGGTGAAAACTTAAGTGTAGAGAAATGTGTTTACTTAGATTTCCTTACTCCCTAACTATCTTTTACCGGTTGATTAGTGTGTATTAGTCGCGTGGATGACGGGTGTATTCCTTAATACCAATCGTGGGGTGGCGTACGTACTTCCCCAACTCTACAAGCTCCTACTTCACTCCTATGTCGAGCCGGCTAGGAAGCTCCTAACATGGGATCACTAGAATTCGCTTGTGCATTAAATACAACCATAAAAACCTTTAGTACGCATTTGGTTCATGTTTCTTAAGACGTTCAAGCAAGTTACCGAATAGGAAGTTAGCCAGTTTTCTTAAGCCTAACATAGATAAACAATCATCCAATACAACTAATAACACATTAATAACCAATAATCAATAGCTAGGTTTCATTAGATCTAAGCAAACATAAGATAAATCTAGCCTAACATATTAATCAAAAGACAAGAACAAGATAGAATCAAACAACACATAGACATATTGAATGATTAATTGATAACTTATCTTCAATGTAACATGGAAGATCTCAAGGCAAAAAGCCTTGAAAAAGATGCTAAAAATCGTCTTAGGGTTTTCTCCCAAAAATTCCACACTAAGTTCCACACTAATGACAAAAAATTAGAAAACTATATATAGACTTTTGGATCTGACGGCGTCACATTATGGAGTGTGACGCCGTCACCTCGCCGCTTCTAGGGTTCCCGGATGACCTTCTTGACGCCGTCCCTCTTTAGCTCTCCAAAATCCGTTCTGGCTTATCAAGGCTTGACGCCGTCAGACCTTGAACGTGACGCCGTCCCTCTCTAAATTAAGCCGTGACGCCCTTGATCAGGTTAAAGCGTGACGCCGTCAGAATTCACATGCAATTTTCACTGGCTTATCATGAGTAAATTTCACATCCACCTTTTCTTGCCAAGCCATGACGCCGTCTGGAGTAAATCCTGACGCCGTCAAAGGTAACTTTTAGCCGATTTTTGAGACTTTGTCGTTTTCTTCACTTTTATGCTCCAAAAACGTCCAAAATGCCTCCTTTTCCAGATTTCTCCTCAAAAGTACCTAAAATGACAAAAGGAACGATTTAGGGCAATATTTGATCAAATAAATACGATTTAGGGCTTAAACGACCCCTTAAAAGCGGTACACTTTTCGCTTCATCATCCCACTCTTTGAGGCAAGAAAGTATGTAACATATTATTAACTATGCATGCAAGACATATTAATTAAGCAAATAAGCAAGCAATTATATCTAGCAATCAAGAATATTGAAACAATTAATCACATAAGGCAAGGGGGTAATAGACTAAAGGCACTAGAAACTTAACAAGAAGATGATGGAACAAAAGTGGAGATGTTACATGAAATTTTGTTCTAGTGTGTGCCTATATGCAACAAATGTGGAGATGTGATTGTTTCGACTCCTAAATGCAAAAATTTCCTAAGAAACAATCCAAAGTCTCCTTGATTTGATTTTGCTCAATATATGAATATCAAAGATATATATTAGGTTATATATTTTGACAATTCATGTGAGATTTTATGCATGAGAGAAAAATATTTTTAGCATTATTCAACAATGCAAGAGAAATGATTTTCATGTATTTTCCTAGATGTGAGAATGATTTAAATAAAATGGATTGGGTTTTGTATATAAATATGTTTATGCAAAAATAGAAGTGTTTCCCAATCTTTAATTTTGTGCAAAATAGATTCCTAGACACAGATGAGAGGAAGGGAGAAAAAAAATTCTGACAGATGGCCGGTCCCCTTAAATAGGTGGGCGGTCCCCTTAAACTTAAGGGGGCCGCCTTTATGAATTAAGGGGGCCGCCCATCTGACGATTAAAATTTTACCAAAAGTGCAGAAAATTCAGTCAATTTGTTCCATCATTCCTAGGCCTAAACGTAAGTGGTTAAAGAGTTCGCGCTTGAGGGGTTTAGTGAATATGTCCGCTATGTTATCTTCCGATGCAACCTTTTCTATAGATATGTTTCCTTTTTGAACGTTGTCGCGAAGGAAGTGGTGGCGTATTTCTATATGTTTAGTCCTAGAGTGTTGAACGGGATTTTTACTTAAATCTATAGCACCTTTGTTATCACACATAATTGGGACATTATCTAACCTAATGCCATAATCTACGAGAGCTTGTTTCATCCATAATGCTTGTTGACATGCCTTTCCAGCACTTACGTATTCGGCTTCTGTAGTAGAAATAGCAAGAGCGGTTTGCTTCTTCGAAAACCAAGATGTTAGACAATATCCCATAAACGTGTAAATACCGCTAGTGCTTTTTCTATCCACGTAGTATCCCGCATGATCCGAATCCACATAGACGATGGTTTCTACGCCGGATCCCTTAGGATACCATAATCCTAAGTGTATAGTGCCTTTAATGTATCGGAAGATACGCTTAACTGCTTCTAGGTGAGAGGTTTTGGGATCCTCTTGAAAGCGAGCACAAAGGCAGACACTAAACATGATATCCGGTCTACTAGCCGTTAAGTATAGTAAACTACCTATCATCCCTCTATACTTAGTGTTTTCTACGGACTCACCTTCTTCATCTCTTGTGAGTTATACTTCTGTAGACATCGGTGTTTTCATAGGCTTAGAGTCTTCTAGTCCAAATTTCTTAAGCATTTCCTTAATGTACTTAGATTGATTAAAGAATATTCCATCTTCTAATTGTTTTATTTGTAATCCTAGAAAGAAATTTAGTTCACCCATCATACTCATCTCAAACTCATCATGCATGATTTTGGCCAATTCATCACACATATCCTGACAAGTCGATCCAAATATAATGTCGTCGACATAAATTTGGACAATGATGAGATTTGGGCTTTTCTTTTTCGTGAAAAGTGTGTTATCTACCATTCCCATGGAATAATCATGTTTAATAAGCAAAGCTTTTAATCGATCATACCAAGCCTTGGGAGCTTGTTTGAGTCCATATAAAGCTTTCTTGAGTCTATAAACATAATCAGGTTTTGCGAAGTCAATGAATCCTGGAGGTTGTGCCACGTATACCTCCTTATTGATAAAACCGTTAAGGAATGCACTTTTCACATCCATTTGAAATAACTTAAAGTCTAGGGCGCATGCATAGGCAAGGAGTATTCTTATAGATTCTAATCTAGCTACGGGGGCATAAGTTTCGTCATAGTCAATTCCTTCTTGTTGATTATAACCTTGGGCAACTAACCTAGCTTTGTTCCTAGTAACAATTCCGTTTTCATCTAACTTATTTCTATATACCCATTTAGTTCCTATGATGGTCATATTCATGGGATTTGGGACTAGTTCCCAAACGTCATTTGTCTTAAATTGATTTAGTTCTTCTTGCATAGCCATTACCCAACTTTCATCTTTCAAAGCCTCATTTATGTTCTTTGGTTCTATTGTTGAGAGAAAACAAAAGAAGTTATTTTTATCTTGAGCTTGTGATCTAAGTGTTCTTTGATTTAGATTTCCTATTATATTATCTATTGGGTGTGATTTAGATTCCTTAATATTTACTATTTCATTTTCTCATAGTGTTATATTTTTATTATCATCACCTAAGGGTTTAGTTTTACTAACCTCAATGGCTTCTTCTTCAACTAGGTCATCATCTTCTATAGGCAATGTTTTAGGTGGTGGTGGAGTTTCATCAAATGTTACATTCAAGGACTCTTTTACTTTCATAGTGTGTTTATTAAGTATTATATAAGCTTTACTATTTTGCAAATACCCTAGAAAGATTCCTTCGTACGACTTAGGATCAAACTTAGTAAGGTAATCTTTTGTATTGAAAACAAAACATTTGCTCCCGAATACCCTAAAGTAATTTAGATTAGGTTTTCTACCTCTTAACAACTCATATGGGGTTTTTCCTAATATTCGCCTAGTTGAGACTCTATTTATTATATATGTTGATGTATCTACGGCGTGACACCAAAATTTTTGTGGGATAGATTGTTCATTTAGCATTATTCTACTCATTTCTTGTAAGGAATGATTCTTTCTTTCTACTACCCCATTTGATTGTGGAGTGCGAGGAGCGGAGAAATTGTGAGATATTCCATTTAAGTCACAATATTTTCCGAACTGCACTTCATTATCAAATTCCCGACCATGGTCCGTCCTAATAGATACTATAGAACATCCTAGTTTGTTTTGAATCATTTTACTAAATATTTCAAACTTATTAAAGGCTACGGTTTTATCACTTAAAAATCTAGTCCACGTGTATCGTGAATAGTCGTCTACAATTACCAAGGTATAACGGTTACCTCCGTAACTCCGCACAGCGGATGGACCAAAAAGGTCCATGTGTAATAATTCTAGGCATCTAGAAGTGGAGACTATGTTCTTAGCTTTATGACTAGCATGTGCTTATTTTCCTATTTTTCATGCATCACAAAAATGTTGATCATGTCTTAGGTTTGGCAAATTTCTAACTAATTCCTTAGAGGCTAGGGATTGTATTTGTTGCATATTAGCGTGACCTAATCTCCTATGCCACAATGTAGAGCTATCATCTAAGGTTGCTAGACATATTTTATCTTCCGGTTTATTTCCTAGTTTCATGACATATACGCCACCTTTCCTAATTCCTCTACCTATGACCTTTCCGTCCTTAACTATTTCGCTATCTCTATCGGTAAAGGTGACTCTACACTTATTATCACATATTTGTCCTATACTAAGCAAGTTGTATGTTAAATTATCTACATGCTCAACATTTTCAATAGTTAGAGAGTCTTGAGAAATCGTACCTTTGCCAATGATTTTACCACGAAAGTCACTACCGAAAATAACGTTACCTCCGTTGTAAGGTTTGTAAGAGGAGAATAGCTTGCGATTCCCCGTCATGTGCTTCGAGCATCCATTATCCTTAATCCATTTGTCAGGCTCCAAATTTATTCCTAGGCATATTTCATCCGTAGCTTGAGCTACAAGACATTTTTCATCGTTTGCTTTGTCCGCCTTGTCTTTGTCGCTATCACTCCATGCTCCACTAACAAAGGCGCTTTGGAAATCATAACCCGGTGGCTTCGGACATTCGCCAATGAGATGGTTTAGACTTCCACATCTAAAGCACTTTCTTTTCCCGTAGTTATCATTCCTACTTCTTTGAAGCGATCTTCTTTCATCTCGTGGTTGTCTTGTGAATCTTCCTCGTCTCTTAAAGAATTTCTTGAACTCTCTTACGGCCATTGCATATTCTTCGTCTTCACTATCGTCACTTGAATCGTCATCATCACTAATTTCCTTTTTGACTTTTAGCGCAAGTGATTTTATTTGATCTTTCTTGCTCTTGACCGTTTCCGAGTCTCTCTTTATAATTTCTTCATGAACCTTCAAGTTGCCGATAAGTTCATCAAGCGATAACGTCATCAAGTTTTTCGATTTTTCAATAGCCATGACCTTTGCGCGCCATTTTGGATGTAATGCCCTAAGAAATTTCCTTACACAATTTTTGCTAGAAAAAGTCTCATCAAGTGCTTTTAAACTTGTAATGATAGTATTAAATTTAGCAAATGCATTATCAATAGATTCCTCTTCAGGAATTGTAAATTGTTCATATTGTTGAACAAGAAGATCAATTTTGTTGTCTTTGACTTGACTATTACCTTGGTGAGTGACTATTACCTTGGTGAGTGATTAATAAAGAATCCCAAATTTCTTTTGCGGTTTGACACATAAAAATTCGTTCATATTCTTTGCGTGGTAATGCATTATAAATTACCATTTTAGCCTCATTATTTTTTGCTAGTTTCCTTTTCAAATCATCATTTTGTTTTTCAAAAGGTACAATTTCATCTATTTTAGTTAAAGGATTATTTTGAGTAGGGGGAAAATCACCATAGGTAATAACATGCCAAAGATCAAGATCTTTTGATTTCACATAAGTTTCGAATCTATTTTTCCTATAAAGAAAACCATCACTCTCGAATAGTGGTGGTCATTGCATAGATTGCCCTTCTAAATATTTTTCGGATTCCATAGATCGTTTCAAGTTTTAAAATACAATTTATTTTAAAAATCTTGTTTGACCTGGCTCTTGATACCAATTGTGGAAAACTAGAAGGGGGGTTGAATAGTTTTACGTCTTTTTAATTTTTATTATGAAAACTTTGTTTACTTTTAAAACTTAGATTCGAATTTATGTGAACTCAACTCTTGAACAATATGAACAAATATAAATATAAATAAGCAATGCAAGTAAGGTAATGAAATGAAATGAAAGATAGAGATGGAAATATCGAACCGCGAGACAAGAGATTTATAGTGGTTCGGCTACAAGGACACCTTCCTTTCCCTACTCCACTCCCCGAGCACCTAACTCGAGAGTTTTCTTCACTATGTCAACAAGCTCCCTTATGGCGGAGAAAACCTTACACAACTTTAGCTTACACCGGCTTAACGACACAAAGCTAGATGTCGAGTTCTAATCGTAGCTAGAACCAATCTCACAACTTCAACACGACTTCTTCACAACTTATTTACGACTTCTTCACAACTTCTCGCACACCTTCTTCACTACTTCTTCACAACCTAGCACGACTAATCTACTCTTCTACTTCTTCACACCTTCACTACTTACACACCTTGACCTCTTCACAACTTAACTACTTACACACCTTGACCTCTTCACAACTTCACTACTTACACACTAATCTAGCCTAACCAAATATGCCCACACTTATCTAACAAATATACACAACTTATACACAAATGAATGGATGATTATACAAGCAACTTAGGTAGCAAGATGATACTAAATTTCAATACTTCTTCTTTAGATGTTGAAGGAGTATTCTTCTTTTGCACTTGGATGGTGGAAGCTTGGATCACTTAGAAACCAATTCTTAAGAATATATGATCAAAGGGTTTTTAGAAATGATTAGAAGAGATTTAGAACAGAAGGTTTGGGGTGCAAAAGGTGAGGAAAAAGTCCAGAGATGAACTAGTATTTATAGGCAAATCTGAGAGCCTACAGGAGCGGGGCGGTCCCCTTAAATAAGTGGTCGGCCCCCTTAAAATTAAGGGGACCGCCTAGTATAATTAAGGGGGCCGCCCTTTCTGAACGTTGCTCAGATTTGTCTTTTTGTGGGGAAGGTTTTTCTGGAACATTTTTACCATTTTTTGTTGAAAATTTGAATTCATAAATTTATAAAGGATTAACATTTTTTATTTAATACCAAAAATGATTTTTCAAAAGATATAAAATGGTTGTGACATTTTATAAAAAATCTAGAGATTAAGAAAATGTTCCTTTGATCATATAGTGCATTAAGCATTTGTTTATTCATACCTTAAGTGATTAAGTTGTTAAAATAGATATTTACAACTAAATACTTGTTTACGTCATAATTTTTCGTTTAATGATTTTACATTTTGTGATTATCAAAACGTAGAGATATCGAAAAATTTTAATAACGTGTTTAGGCATTATTTATATCAACAAATTTGTCGAGTGGGCTCCTAGTGGGCTTTTAGTTGGGTTTGTTTGCTAGGTTTCTTGGCCTGGTATTCTTACTAAGGCTATCACAGACTTGCACCAAGTAGCCACTTGGTGAAGTCTTCCTGAAGTGCTTTGTCTCGCAACCATGATGGGTTTCTCATCATGGTCTCGGCTCTATTTTGTTACCCATTTTCGAGTACTACTCGACTTCAAGTTTTTGGGTTCTAAGTTGTGACTGTTCATTGAGTTTTTGACCCCTCTTTAGGTCGACTTAGTGGAGCTAAAAGCCTCAAAACTTAGTTTCCTCATGTCTCAACTTTTCTACTTCCTTGATTGTCATAAGGGTTACTTTTGTACAAGTATTTCCTATCCTATATAGGTTTCGTTGAGAGTGTTTTTGATGCTATTGTGTTTCGGTTTGGGTTCCTATGTTAAAGTGACTCGTTTCATACCTTGAACCGAGACACAATCCACATGGTAGACCTGGTATGTGCTTAAACACATACTTTTATTTGACCAAAACCGGACCCAAATAGACCAAAAACTAACCAAAATGCCAAAGATATTTGTGTTTTTGTGTTTGTTTATGTAGGAACGGATATCGAGAAAAAAGGACAAAATCAAGCAAAAAACCAGGAAAACGAGCACGAGATTTGGAAAAGATTTAAAGCCGAAGCCAGGAGAGATATTTTTGCCCAAAAGTCAAAGTCAACCCTCAGAGTTCCACCAAATGACAAAATAAGTCCTTGGATCAACTTTGAAAAATTGGCAAAAACAGTCCTGGAAATTTCTGAAATTACAAAATTGGTCCTTAATTATTTCACTTTACAAATCCTAAACCTTAAAACCTATTACCCGGATTTTAATAAACACAAACCCAAGTCCATAACATTCAACCCACAGCCCAAGCCCAGCAACTAAACCCAAAACCCGGATACCCGGTCAACTCCCACAAACCCGGACCGGTCAAAGGAAATAAATAACGGTCAAACAAAGAATAAATAAACAAACACGCGCGCCCTTTTCCCCATTCTTACCCAGAAATTTCACTATTCACATGAACCCTAATCCTTTACCGTACAAAATTACCACAATTAAGGGTATGATTGTCCATTCATTGGATGCCAGAGTGTCAGAAAAGCACAGAAGCACACGAATGGATACGTGGCAGCATTTCATTGGACCGAACACCTCACCAAATTTGATCTAAGGGTCGTGATTGATGAGATGATAATCATGGATGATCTGAGGGTTGAAATGGAATCAAAGAAGCACAAATGAGCCTCGGATCAGTGACATGACAAAGGGCTAGAAGGTTCATCCCTCGGCTATAAATAGGACCTTGATTTTCAGTGTTTGTAGGTAGTTTTTAATTGTAGTGTTACTCTGTTAAATTAGTTTATGCTTTATAGTTTTTAAAATTCTCTTGTAACTTTGAAGTTTTTTTTATTAATGAAAGTTCAATTTTAGTCCTATTTTGATTACTGCTCTTTTTCATTTGTTATTCTGTTATCAGCTTATTATACTTATCAGTAGCTTATTCTTATCATCTCTAGCTTATCTTAATTTTCCTTTCTCAAAGTTGTTTATCTTATTTCAAAAAGTCCAAAAATATTGAAAAAACACAAAAAAAAAAAATAAAATACAAAAATAATCAAAACTCCAGCTTCAATAAGCTGTTTTACCATTTGTATAAGCTTATATAAGCTCTATAGCTCATTGTAAGCTTTTGGTTAAATCAAAACAGTTTTGAATCTCAAAATACCAAAAAGTCAACAGAAAGTCAAAGTAGCAGTCAAATAAGCTAATGGAGGTGATAAGCTGATTCTGAGGTGCTTATTAGGTAATTTCTTGCTTAATTAGTTAAGCCTGGGTTGTTTGTGGCTTCTAAGATCATTCCAGTTCAGCAGGAACACTTGTGAGTTTCAAAGTCTCATACTAGCTCATTAATTGCTTATTTTGTGTTAAGCCTTGATTACTGCTTATTAATCCTTTGTTTCTGCTTTTCTAGATTACAATTAGCATAGTTGATCATAGTTTAGAGTAAAAATAGCTTAAATAGAAGAATTCTAGTGTAAACTTGCTTTTTCAGTTTAGTTAAGGAGTGTTTGGATTAGATTCTGTTAGGTGCATATCCGTTTGTGTACTGTAGTTTTGCCTATTTAGCTACTTTAGAGTTGCTTTAAATTAGTGTTATTAGCTGTTAGTAGGAGTTTATAAGTTTATTATGAGTAATTTGGATGTTTAGAACACATAGGTGGAATATTAGAGGTTAAACTGCTTCAATAAGCTCCCCATTAAGCTGAGCTTAATTGAGACCCTTTTTTGGCATTTCAGCAAACCTTTTAGTGGTTAATGTCAGTAGGCAAGATCTGGTTTGGATTAGTTTAGAATTAGAGGAGTTTTGCACCACTTTTCTATTTTTGCTGTCACAGAACTTTAGTGCAGACCCATGTGTTTCAGCTGCTGATCTAGGATTATTAATGGCTTAATAACTTAAGGTTAGGGCTTAATTTTTGGTTTATAATCAGTACATATAGCAAACTTTAGGTTCATAATCTGGGATTTGAATTTTCAGCTTATTAAATAGCTTAATTAAGGGCTGCAAATTGCCCCACTAGGCTGTTCCTAGTCTGCAGTCAGATTTAGTTCATTGGTCACTTTTTCCATGGGTAATTTTGAATGAGCTTTTGATTGTTTCAATTGATCATTTTCAGTTTTCTAGTAGCCTATAGTATTAGCTTTTAGATTCTGCCTTTGGTTCCCCCTAAGGAGCTTTTGATTAGCTTTTAGAGTGGCTTGAAATAGGCTGTTCAACCATTTTGATTTTGTCCATTATAGCAGCTGCTCAGAGCTTTTGGGGTTTATTCTATGAGCTTTTCTATTGTTTTTAAGTTGTTTTATGCTTGTGGTATTGTGTTTTTCTATATTTGAGCTTTTGGTAACTTTTGATGCTTTTTAGCTTATTTTAGAGCTTTTTAGAAAGAGCTTTTTCTCTCAAATAGCTTATTAGGGTTTAGATAAGCTCTGCTTTTATTTTTCCTAGCTTTTAAATATAATTTTAGATTTATCTGCTAAATTTCATATTTTTCCATTTCAGTTTACTATTTTTAATTCATTTAATTAGTTTAATTTGGTTTTTAATTCATAAAAAATTAATAAAAAGTCAAAAAAATATTTTTCTTTTTTTTCTAAAATTTTCTTTTTATATTTAGAGTTTAGGAAAAATTATTTTACATTTTTAGGATTTAAATTTTAGAAAATCACTTTTTATTCACGTTTTTAAAATTCGTCGCGTTCGTTTTAAATTTAAATTCGCGTTTTTAGATTAGTGTACTTTAGTTACTAGTTCCCTTAGCCTAATTAGTCGTTTTCATTTAATATTTCATTGTTCGTAGTGTAAAAACACCAATCATCTCTCTTTTAGCACACATTCACCACACTTTTCGACAACGTAACGACAACTTGAATTCAACCTTCGTTGGGACACGACCCGGGGAAAATACATTCGTTGCATTTTCCTTTGGAAAAATATATACTTAAAACGACAAATCAAAAAATGGCGCCGCTGCCGGGGAAGGCTTGAGAAGAGTTTGAATTTCGTTCGTTGGATCGTGTTTTGAAGACCCTTCCTCGGAAGTTTCTCGTTTTTTTATAAAAGAAAAAAAAATAATACAAAAAGAAAATAAATAAAACACTTTTCCTAAAGTGTTTTCAAAAATACCAAAAATAATATATCCTCGCTCTCGAGAGGGCGTTGTAAACCATTCCGAATAAACAACAAAAGAGATCGTGAAGTTAAACGTTTCTCAGATTATTTCTTTACTACAACCTATACACGGGGTTTAAGGAGATCTTGACATTAAATTGCAGACCGAAGAGAGATCCATTCTTCTTTCCCGCTACGCTGCGCGTAGTTTTGAAAGAAACGAGTACGGTTGATCAAACGATCACCAAAAAGACAATAATTCTAAATTTTCTTAAAAATAAAAATCCAAAAATATTTTCATTTTCAACTTTTGTTTTTGCTTTTTCTTTTTGATATTATTTTTGGTGTATGCACACCCGTTCTTCTTCTTCTAACCCTCTTCTTTCACCACTTTCAAATCCCGAGAGGATTATCCGTCAAAACAACCGTGTTCATTTGTCAACCGTTGAGGAAATGGCTAACAACCCAAACAATCAACACCCTCCGGTGGGTGTTAATGACATTCAGGCTCCCGACCTCCGTCCAATGGAGGAACGTCTCCAAACACCTTTCATTGGTGTTAGACGAGCCATCGTGATACCCAATATTCAAGCAAATCACTTTGAAATCAATCACGGGTTACTCAATCTTATCACGGGTATCTCATTTCACGGACTTGATCATGAAGACCCTTATGTTCATATCCGAAATTTCACCGATATTGCTGAAACAATTAAGATTAACCAAGTTGATTACGATGTCATCAAAATGAAATTGTTTCCCTTTTCTTTGAAAGGAGCGGCTCGAACTTGGCTAGAGAAAGAACCCCCTAATTCCATTTTAACTTGGGGAGATCTAGCTACAAAGTTCATCAATCATTTCTACCCTCCTTCCAAAACTTCTAGTCTCCGAACTCAAATCTTTCGATTTCAACAAGCTTTCGATGAATCGTTCAGCGAAGCTTGGGATAGATTTAAGGAGTTATTAGAAAAGTGTCCTAATCATGTCTTCTCTGACTTGCACCAAATTGACACGTTTTACAATGGGTTGAGTCTGGCCGATCAAGACTCCCTAAATTCTGCTGCGGGTGGAAACTTGTTAACTAGAAATAGTCAAGATGCTTTCACGATCATTGAGAATAAAGCAAAAGTGAGGAGTTCGAGAAACAAGATTCCCACTTCGAGTGCAAATAACAAAGCTAATGATGAAGTTTTAGGGGCTATTGCAATACTTGTTAAACAAGTTGAATCATTAACCAAAGCACAATCCTCTTCTCATCAATTTAATGTTGTTAATCAGAGTTGTGAAATATGTGGTGGTCCTCACCAATATTTTGAGTGCCCAGCCTCGGGTGGCTACACTCAAGAGAATGTGTATGCTGCTTCTGGAAATTTCAATCAAGGTGGTAATGGTTACCAACCTCAAGGAGACCGTAATCTCCTCAGCTACCGTTCTAACAATTATCTCGGACCACCCGGTTTCACCCAAAATCAAAATCAGAATGTGCCAAACCGCAATGTTCCATACAATCAAAATCAAAATCGGGCTAATCAGGGGAATTTTAATCAAGGGCAAAATTTTCAAAATCAGGGGAATTTTCAAAAAGGACTAAACCAAGGAAATTTTAATCAGGGAAATTTTCAAAACAACAATCAAGGTTTTGTTCAAAACAACCGAGGGCCAAATCTTCCAAACAATCTAAATCAAGGATTTGTGCAAAACCCATCGCCCTCGGATGAGTTATTAAAACAATTCATTCTTCAAAACCAACAACAACGAAAAAACCAAGAAGAGATGAATAAGATGATGATGAGTCAAATCAATGAAATTAACAAACGTTTAAATGATCGACCCTCGGGTTCGGGTACTACTTCTCTCCCAAGCAACACGATCGCTAACCCGAGGGGCGATGCTAAGGCGATCACGACTCGGAGCGGTGTTTCATATGATGGACCTACGGCTCCGGCTACCGCTTCTTCTCTACCTCCCAAGGTAGTCGACCGTGAGACCGAGGTGACCAAGGACACGGAACATCCTACTAACAACGGAGGAACCAACGACGTCCAACCTCCGGTCGTCCATCCATCTGAACCGAAGAATGTTAACCAAAAGAAATTCCCGTCAAAGCAAAACTTCCATATCCTTCGAGATTGAATGATCAAAAGCTCCGCGAAAAAGCTTCAAATCAAATGGAAAAATTCTTCCAAATCTTTCAAGAATTGCATTTCGATATAAGCTTCGCGGATGCTTTACTTCTGTTGCCTAAGTTTGTTTCCACCATCAAGATTTTATTGAATAACAAGGAAAAATTAATTGAATTAGCAAAAACTCCTCTGAATGAAAACTACTCAGCGGTAATTCTCAAAAAGCTTCCGGAAAAGCTTGGAGATCCAGGAAAATTTCTCATTCCTTGTGAATTTTCGGGAATGGTTGAATGCTACGCCTTGGCCGATCTTGGTGCAAGCATCAACCTAATGCCGCTGTCAGTATGGAAAAAACTTTCTCTGCCCGAATATACCCCCACTTGCATGACCCTCGAGCTTGCGGACCAGACCATAACCCATCCACTTGGAATAGCCGAGGATGTCTTTGTCAAGGTGGGGAAGTTCCATTTTCCCGCCGATTTTGTGGTGGTTGATTTTGATGCTGACCCCCGGGTTCCTCTAATTCTCGGAAGATCATTTTTGAGGATCGGGCGGGCATTGATTGATGTGTATGGAGAAGAAATAACCTTAAGAGTGGATAATGAGAAAGTAATGTTTAACATAAATCAAAACTCTAAACCGCTAACCAACAAATGCAACATTGCTACGGTTAATCAAAAATCTGATCCCGTAATTACTTCCAAAAGAAGTGATTCGATTCTTTCCAGATTTGCAGTTAAGAGTCTTTCTGAAAAACGTGTTGAGCTCAAGGCTATGAAAATTACTCCCGGTTCAAGCAAATGGTTTGCGAGTTGTTCCGCGGATGTAAAGAGTATCCTTGATGATAATGAACCAGATTCGGAGGTCACAACGGAAGTGGAGGAAATTGCTAGCTCTAAGAGCACACCACTTGTCCCACCTCCGAAATTGATTTATCGAATTGAGATTTCTGAACCAAACGTTTCCGACTCTTCCCATCCTTCTCCTCCGATTGAGGGAAGTGTTATCTCAAGGGAAGAGATCGAGGTGTTGTTTGATGATGCCCCAATTTCTCTGGAAATTGTTGAGCCCGATAGTGATCCGGGGGGAGATGTCTCGTTGTTAAAAATGAAAGTTGATGAACCATTATTTTCCCTTCCCCCGGAGGACGTAATTGATGAAGTTAAGGAAAAGCCGTCTGATCCTTTGGAGCACGAGCTCGAGGATGCTTTTCCTGAATATGAGAGTTTCATATTCGATACTGAGAGTAGTGGCAATCCCACTTCTCATTCTGATTTCTCTATCCCGGCTTTTGAAGCCTTCTACTTCGATATTGATCATTCGGAGGAGACGAGTAGTGGCAGTACCACTTCTCATGCTCATATCTCTCCTCCCGAATATGATTCATTTCTTTTTGAATTGAATGATCTTTATCACGAGGAGTTCTCCGATGAACTTTCTCTTTTGATATCTCCCCCAGAATATGATAAATTCTATTTTGATCTGGAGGAAGATACTAGTCTGGGGGGAGGTGTACCTTCTCATAAAGAACAAATGAATACGGGGCAAGTCTAAGCTTTCCGACTCGATACTAAACAAGCGCTTCGTGGGAGGCACCCCATGCTTATCCATCTATCTTCTTTCTTATTTTCTAATAAAACATGAAGAGGTCTTCCTCTTCCATATCTTGTGTTTCGTGGTTTTCTGTGATGTGTCCAGGATTTGCCCGAATTATGAAGACTCTCATGCTCATGGTTTGCTTCTCTCCACTCGAGTTTCATCATTCGTTGCTTATCCGATATCCTTAATCTTATCGTTTAACGTTTATCTTTGGCATAATTAATAAACGGCCTTAGGTTTATGTAGGAGAGCCCTTACCTTTAAGACATTGAGGACAATGTCTCGTTTTAGTCTGGGGGGGGGGGGGTAATCTTTCGATTTGATTTATGCCTTGCATTTTTTGCCGTTTACTCATGCAACCCCGTTTTTCCTCAAAAATTGAAAAAAATCCAAAAAATGAGAAAAATTTAAATTTTTTGCAAAAATATAATAAATTTTGACATTTTTGTTGACTTTCCGCTAGTGAGAGTAGGAATAAAATTCTGACTTGACCGGGCGTGTTGAGCCCTAGCTTGTTCCCTTAACCCTTTTATAATCTTTATGCTCGTGCTAGTCTTTTACACAAGGAGCTATAAAATGCGAATTCTTTTTAAGAGTTTGCAAGTTCCCGTATCAACTTTATATATGCATGGCTTGATTATTTGGCTAAGCATTCGCGGATCTCATTATTTAAGATTTTAAATTTGCGAAGAACGAGAAATGATAGAGTTGTTTATAAGTTAGATTGCTAAACGTGGAGTAGTTGGATCTCTTTAGAGCTCATCAAAGTTATTTGTGGTTTTTTGTTCCCATAAGCTTGTTTCACCAAAAAAAAAATATATATATAGTAATCTAGGAATAATTAAAGGTATTTTAGTTTTGGCGATAATTAGTTTTTATTTCTTCCTTAGAGAGTCCTTGCTTATGAAAGTTGGGTACACATCAAGGTACTGCCAGTGTTACGGTGTAATAGGCAACTGATTCCTGATAGTACGTGCTATTGTCTCTATTGCTATAAAAGCCGTAGGACTCGGGATTTGGCAAAATATGTAATGAATAATGAATAATAATAATAATAATAATCCAAAGCCGATAAAAGTTTTCTGTTTCCTGACGGTTCGCTCCCGTTGACTCAGACTTCAAAAAGGCAGAGGAAAAATATCCAAGGTCAAAATAAGACTCCCGATTCTTGACGGTTCGCTGCCGTTGTCTAGGTTGTTTAAAAGGCCGAGGAATAATAATATGTGCTTAATAATGAAGCGAAAAGTGTACCGCTTTTAAGGGGTCATTTAAGCCTTAAATCGTATTTATTTGATCAAATATTGCCCTAAATCGTTCCTTTTGTCATTTTAGGTACTTTTGAGGAGAAATCTGGAAAAGGAGGCATTTTGGACGTTTTTGGAGCATTAAAGTGAAGAAAACGGCAAAGTCTCAAAAATCGGCTAAAAGTTACTCTTGACGGCGTCACAATTAACATGGGACGGCGTCATGCCTTGGCAAGAAAAGTTGGACGTGAAATTTACTCATGACGGGCCAGTGAAAATAGCATGTGAATTCTGACGGCGTCACGCTTTAACTTGATCGAGGGCGTCACGGCTTAAATCATAAGGGGACGGCGTCACGTTCATGGTTAGACGGCGTCAAGCCTTGATAAGCCAGAATGGATTTTTGAAGAGCTAAAGAGGGACGGCGTCAAGAAGGTCATCCGAGAACCCTAAAAGCGGCGAGGTGACGGCGTCACAATCCATAAGGTGACGCCGTCAGATCCAAAAATCTATATATAGTTTTCTAATTTTTTGTCATTAAGAGAGGGCTTAGTGTGTGGAATTTTGGGATAAAACCCTAAGACGATTTTAGCTACTTTTTCAGGGCTTTTTGCCTTGAGATCTTCCATGTTTCATTGAAAGATAAGTTATCAATTAATCATTCAATATGTCTATGTGTTGTTTGATTCTATCTTATTCTTGTCTTTTGTTTAACATGTTAGGCTAATTTTATCTTGTGTTTGCTTAGATCTAATGAAACCTAGCTATTGATTATTGGTTGTTAGTGTGTTGTTAGTTGTATTGGATGATTGTTTATCTATGTTAGGCTTAAGAAAACTGGCTAACTTCCTATTCGGTAACTTGCTTGAACGTCTTAAGAAACATGAACCAAATGCGTACTAAAGGTTTTTATGGTTGTATTTAATGCACAAGCGAATTCTAGTGATCCCATGTTAGGAGCTTCCTAGCCGGCTCGACATAGGAGTGAAGTAGGAGCTTGTAGAGTTGGGGAAGTAAGTACGCCACCCCACGAATGGTATTAAGGAATACACCCGTCATCCACGCGACTAATACACACTAATTAACCGGTAAAAGATAGTTAGGGAGTAAGGAAATCTAAGTAAACACATTTCTCTACACATAAGTTTCTCACCACATTTTATTTTCAGTTATTTTATTTTATTTGCATTCGTAGTAATTTGGGTTAGTTGACTAGCAACTAATTCCGCCCACTCCTTCAAACCCGAGATTTTACTTGCTTTCATAAAAATTATAAAAACATAAAAAGAATCTTCCTCAACCCTTAGACCTAATTAGAGTAGCCTTTCACACCTAACGAACACTATTCCCTGTGGAGAACGATCAATCCCCCGTACTTACCACTACACTATACTACATCGGTCAGGTACACTGCCTGGTGGGGTTGTAAGCCTCTTGAGATCCCTCGAGAGGTAAAACCTGTTGTAAGGTTACAAAACCACGCAATCAAGTTTTTGGCGCCGCTGCCGGTGAATAGTTATTGTTTAGGTTGAATTTTTATTTCTATTAGGTCTACTCACTAGATTCCTTTCTAGTGAGATTTTTATTTTATTTTTCTAGGTTTTCTTTAGTCTATCTATTTTCTTCGTGTCTTTGTTCGTAACCATACCATCCGACATCATGAACAATGGTAATATCCTTAACCCACACAACCCACCACCACAACAACCACAACCACCTCCTAGAGCCCGTACTTTAGGAGAGTATTCCCGTCCTAGCCACCATGGCTATCGAAACACACCATTGAGCTCACTCAAGGAGCCAATATCACACCCTTGCGATCCGACACCATCCGGTTGGTGCAAAGCGGATGCGCATTCCATGGACTTCGTTCTGAAGATCCTAATCAACATCTCAAGGACTTTCTTAAAATCGTTGATTCTATAGACCTTGATGTTGCCACTCGAGAGACGACCCGATTGCGTCTCTTCCAATTCTCTTTGCGGGACCAAGCTAGTCAGTGGCTAGAACGTCAACCCGCAGGATCCATTACCTCTTGGGATGATCTCACCACTCGTTTCCTTGCTCAGTTTTTCCCACCGGGAAGAACTACCAAGCTAAGGAATGATATCTTGATGTTCCAACAACGTCAAGGCGAAACTCTCTACGAGGCATGGACTCGATTCAAGGACTTACTCCAAAAAGTCCCTCACCATGGCATAGAACTTTGGCTCCAAGTCCAAATCTTCTATGACCATATCAATCTCTCCACGAGGCAAACCATTGACCAATCGGCCGGTGGCAAGCTACGTGATCTAAGTGCGGAACAATCATGGGCTCTCCTAGAGGATCTTGCTCTTTATGACAACGAAAGTTGGAGTGATCCCCGTGATTTGAATAAAACGGTCAAGGCAATATCTTTGCCTTCTAACAATTCAAGCACTTCCGACCGTAGGATCATAGAACTTGAAGACCAAGTCAAGTTTCTCATGAAATCCTACGAGGCTCCTAAACCTTCAAACCAAGTGAACAAAATCACTTCTTCGTGTAAATTATGTAGTGGTCCCCACGACACTCGTGATTGCATGGAACTCCCCGAACAAGCTTTTGTGGACTACGCATCCTCGCGTACCGACGGAGCGGGAGACAAGTGGTACACTTTCAAACCCGAGCCAAACCATTACGGTGATACATACAACCCCTCATGGAAAAATCACCCGAACCTTAGGTGGAAACAAAACCAAAACTCGCAACAAACCAATTCTTCCAACCCACCTAATCGTTTCCAATCAAGCGGTTCCAACTCGAACCGTACTTTCAAAAACAATCCTTCCGGCGATGGTAGTACCAATAACTTTGAAGGATTGATTTCCCAATTTATGGCATCTCAAGAAGCTCGGATAGCTAGATTCGAGACCGAATTCAATCAACAACAAACTGAGATGACCAATAAAATTGACAACTTGTTGAAAGCCCTCAATAACCAAGTGCTATCACCTCCGCATAAGGACGCTAGGAACACAAATAGCGGACCCCAAGTCAAAGACCCTTCTTCATCCAAACATGTCCACTTCGTCAACGTTGTCACTATTAGACCAATCGATAGGAGCATGGAAGAAAGTGACAAGAATGAGGGTAGGATAGAAAGTGAACCTAAGGATGAGGATAGGAAAGTCGAGGTTGATAAGGAAGTTAGGACAAGTGTGATTGAGGAAGTAGATAATGATGAGGACTACTTCAATAAGCTACCCACTAAGGAAGAGCGCGCATATCATACAAACTTATTCGATGACCCCGAGACACCATACTTCCTAGGTAGACCAATCATAGAAATAGGCGACCCTTCTAATCTCAACATACCATGCAACATCGGACATCTACATGTGTGGAAAGCCTACATCGACCTTAGATCACCCATAAACATCATGACTAGAGCCCACTACAACTTGATAATGAAGAATCAACTTGGGTATAGGATGCTCCCTGACAAGGGTTGGATGAGTAACTTCACGGGAAGAGTTAAGGGATTACCGGTTTATGTAGGAAACTTCACCTATGTCACCGAATTTGTAATTGTAGAAGATATCCGCCCAATAGTCGATGCATCCTTGACTCAAGTGGTTTTTGGAAAACCATTTGTTGAGGTCTCTAGAATGACTTATGAACCTTCCTTAGGGATAGTTAGATTTAAGGATGAGACCGATGAAGTAAGCTACCAAATGCCATATAAGATAGAACAATTCCAACACTTGTCAAATGTTGAGAAGGAGCTCAAGCAAGCGGTCTACTATAGGAATGACGAGGATAGAAGTAAAGGAGTAGACTATGTTATGGAAAGGATATTCGGTTTCTACAAGGATTGTTTGAAATTAGGACCGGAATATAAAACCGGGAAGGAGAATGGCCTAGGAACCGTGACCGATGATGGAGTCACGTAATGTACGTGACTTTGAGTCTAGCTACAAGACTCGTTAATAAAGAAAAGCGCTTCTTGGGAGGCAACCCAAGCTTTATTTGTTTTATTTGCTTTGTGTGTTTATTTGTTTGCTTGTTTGATTTTATTTGTTTCCGTATGTGTGTTTAATTTTTATTATTATTGATTCATGTTAAAAACTAATTTGTGAAAATGCTTTATGTTGTTTTTAACTTCGTCTTAACTACATATAAAGGTATTTGGCAAAAGATAAGTGTAAGGGAAATCTAAATCGGTTTATTAGAACACAAATTAACATGAATCGTAATAATAATAAATTAGCATACATATCCGTATTTGTTTGAGTCAAATGCTTGTATCGAGTCATAATGATGTTTTGCAGGATTTCCAGGAAGTAAGGTAAAAGTTTTTTCAGAAATTTTCCGGAAACTTAAAACGAAAATTTTTGTCAGGTCATTTCTGACGGCGTCAAGGTTTATAACCTGACGGCGTCAGATTTAATTTCCAGAAATTTTTGAAAGTTTTGTTTTCATAAAAAGTTTTTATTAAATCTCCAACTTATAATCTCCAGGAATCTGCAAAATTATCATTCCACAAGCATTATATCCTTATATATAGATTTTATCCCGCCGATGTTATGCAGGTTTTCGTGTTTGTTTTCTCAGGTTTAACAGGTTATTTTGGACAAGGAGATGTTTTTGGAATCAAGCTTATGGCGATGCATTAGTCATGGAGCTTCAACATTCTCTTTGGAGGAAGATTTAACCGTGTAATTTCATTATCCACCGAGCGAATCAGGGGAGTATTTGATTTCATTCTTTTACTTTATGCTTTTACATCTTGTTATTTGAACATTGGGGACAATGTTCATCTTAAGTGTAAGGGGAGGGTAAAAGTACGATTTTAGAGAATGCTATTACGCTTGATTTTTGTTTGTTTAATAATAGATGTGTAATAAAACTGAGAGAAATACTTGTTAAGGTAATTTTAGTGCCAAATTTAAAATTTTTTACAACATATAGGAGTGAAACTTTGATCTTAATGAGCGTCTCACGGATAGGAGTTATATAACTAGCACAAAAACCGTACCACTAAAAAAATTTTCCACCCCCAAATATGTGAGGTTCGCCCCTAGAATTGGTAGGAAAAGCATTTATGCTATGATGTGTGTACCGGTAGCACTTAGATTCTAGAACTTGCGTTAGGACCATTCCGAGGCCACAAGTGAGACTACATTCGTGTAGTTAGATTTACTACATGATAAGAGGCATTAGGATTAACCCATTGTTTTAAACCTGTGTTTTTGTTATAATTACTTTGGCTACATTGGTCAAGTAATTCTCCCACACCCTTTGCGTTGTACTCATTTTTAGTACACGATACCCCTAGTACACCCCTCAGAGCCTATCTTTTCGTTTCGACCTTTAAGCATTTTACTTAAAGGAAGAATTTGTTACACCCCACTTAAATGTACACCCAAATCGCCTTAGCCTACCTTGTATGCACTTATTTTTAGTGCATTATTGTTACAACATTTGTTTAAACCCAAGTTAATTATCTAGTTGATT
Source organism: Artemisia tridentata subsp. tridentata (assembly GCA_021014915.2). Classification (NCBI taxonomy): domain Eukaryota; kingdom Viridiplantae; phylum Streptophyta; class Magnoliopsida; order Asterales; family Asteraceae; genus Artemisia; species Artemisia tridentata. The sequence goes on along the minus strand of CP139506.1, from coordinate 266,998,791 downwards.
ACATGGTTGCTAAGTCGAGTCATATCCTTGTACATATTGTTTTGGGACGATTGGGACTCACGGGTAAAGTACTAGTGTAATGGAGTAATGGGGAAGAACATCATTTATTACCCCCATATGTGCTAAATGTTTTAAAAGTACTCCAAGTTTTTCAATTATCTTAATTCGAGTCATTAGAATAGTTATTTGTAAAGTTATGTAAAAGTTCAAGTGTAAGGGGGATGCAATGCCCCTATGATGTATTATTTTGGATGGTAGGGCAAAAGTGTATGCAAAAAAAAAAAAAAAAAAAAAAAAAAAAAAAAAAAAAAAAAAAAAAAAAAAATCGAAAAAATCAAGAAAAATACAAAAAAATGAGAAAAAGAAAAATAGAAAAAACATACGGACTACCATCCCGTTTTATTTTATGTTTGTTTTATATTTTTGTTATTTTGTTATTTCGTTTCTAGCTTAAGATCGAGTCTAGTCTTGGCTTAGCAACATTGTATAGTACATGTAATTGATCAAGATTTTTAACTCGCCACCAGTAAAATATCCTTTATCCAACAAAACCGTGTTTTCCTTTTCCCTACACCTAACGTTATAACCCATTTAAAAGCCCTCTTTGATAGTTTATCTTAGGTGCTTACGCCTAGTGGAGGAGGTTTTCGATCCTTTCCCAAGCCTATGGTAATCTATTTGCTATGACAGGTAGTGAGAGATATTTTCCGTTTTCATTTATGAGATTTATTTTGATGACACTTGAGAGATGTGAGTATCTAAACACTACTTGTGAGGTGCTAGTATGTAATCTCCGTGCTTATTATGATTGAAGTGGAACGATTATTTGTTGTAATTACTTTTATGTTAGCATTAAATGACCCCTAACTTGTATTTTGATTAGAATAAAAGCGCATTTGCTTGAGGACAAGCAAATCTCAAGTGTAAGGGTATTTGATGAAGCGAAAAGTGTACCGCTTTTAAGGGGTCATTTAAGCCTTAAATCGTATTTATTTGATCAAATATTGCCCTAAATCGTTCCTTTTGTCATTTTAGGTACTTTTGAGGAGAAATCTGGAAAAGGAGGCATTTTGGACGTTTTTGGAGCATTAAAGTGAAGAAAACGGCAAAGTCTCAAAAATCGGCTAAAAGTTACTCTTGACGGCGTCACAATTAACATGGGACGGCGTCATGCCTTGGCAAGAAAAGTTGGACGTGAAATTTACTCATGACGGGCCAGTGAAAATAGCATGTGAATTCTGACGGCGTCACGCTTTAACTTGATCGAGGGCGTCACGGCTTAAATCATAAGGGGACGGCGTCACGTTCATGGTTAGACGGCGTCAAGCCTTGATAAGCCAGAATGGATTTTTGAAGAGCTAAAGAGGGACGGCGTCAAGAAGGTCATCCGGGAACCCTAAAAGCGGCGAGGTGACGGCGTCACAATCCATAAGGTGACGCCGTCAGATCCAAAAATCTATATATAGTTTTCTAATTTTTTGTCATTAAGAGAGGGCTTAGTGTGTGGAATTTTGGGATAAAACCCTAAGACGATTTTAGCTACTTTTTCAGGGCTTTTTGCCTTGAGATCTTCCATGTTTCATTGAAAGATAAGTTATCAATTAATCATTCAATATGTCTATGTGTTGTTTGATTCTATCTTATTCTTGTCTTTTGTTTAACATGTTAGGCTAATTTTATCTTGTGTTTGCTTAGATCTAATGAAACCTAGCTATTGATTATTGGTTGTTAGTGTGTTGTTAGTTGTATTGGATGATTGTTTATCTATGTTAGGCTTAAGAAAACTGGCTAACTTCCTATTCGGTAACTTGCTTGAACGTCTTAAGAAACATGAACCAAATGCGTACTAAAGGTTTTTATGGTTGTATTTAATGCACAAGCGAATTCTAGTGATCCCATGTTAGGAGCTTCCTAGCCGGCTCGACATAGGAGTGAAGTAGGAGCTTGTAGAGTTGGGGAAGTAAGTACGCCACCCCACGAATGGTATTAAGGAATACACCCGTCATCCACGCGACTAATACACACTAATTAACCGGTAAAAGATAGTTAGGGAGTAAGGAAATCTAAGTAAACACATTTCTCTACACATAAGTTTCTCACCACATTTTATTTTCAGTTATTTTATTTTATTTGCATTCGTAGTAATTTGGGTTAGTTGACTAGCAACTAATTCCGCCCACTCCTTCAAACCCGAGATTTTACTTGCTTTCATAAAAATTATAAAAACATAAAAAGAATCTTCCTCAACCCTTAGACCTAATTAGAGTAGCCTTTCACACCTAACGAACACTATTCCCTGTGGAGAACGATCAATCCCCCGTACTTACCACTACACTATACTACATCGGTCAGGTACACTGCCTGGTGGGGTTGTAAGCCTCTTGAGATCCCTCGAGAGGTAAAACCTGTTGTAAGGTTACAAAACCACGCAATCAAGGATCACTTCCCTCAAACGGAGTGAGGGAAAGGGAAGAGTCGGAAATGATAGGTGGAGTGGGATTGCCACTCGGAGGTTCATCTGATATTTGAAGATCTGCAGGGGCACACTCCTCGTCATAAACGTCGCCGATCTTATGCTTAAAATATAAAGCTCTTATAACTTGCCTCCGCTCTTCTTCTAATAATTCACCCATAGTTCTTGTATCTTCCTGCTTTTCAACAGGTGCGACAGCAACTGGTGAACTACTGCAAAGCTTCTGCTGGACGGGAGTGGCTGCAGCTGACGAACTCTCACAAACTCCCCACGTAGAATCCTCATCATCGTCGTCATCGTAAACAAAAGTTTGACGATATTGGGAGCTTACTCTAGCTGCTTGTTCTTCAGCTAGAAGTTCTCCATAAGTTTTCTGACGAGGTTCTTCATGGGGAAGTCTTTTACTAAGAAATTCCTTAAGATCATTTAGTGCATTTTGAAAATCACGGAGAATTTCTGGATTGCTTTGCTGAGGTGGTGTTTGAATCGTTTCATACTGTGGAGGTTGATCATGATAAGAATAATCATAATTGTTACAAGGACCACGCTCATAGATAAGCGGATTCCTCGTTTGACAATCAGAGTTATAGTGAGGACCTCCACAGTACTCACAACAATATGATTGTTGTGACTGATTCGGTGAATTATGTGGATAATGGTCATAACCGAAATTTTGATTACATGGAACTTGCTCATAGACAAACATGTTCCCTGTTTGACAATCAAAACCCGGGTGTGGACCTCCACAATATTCACAAGAATATGTCTCCATCTGGTGTTGTGGGGGCTGGTTGAAAAAGTCGGTTGTTTCATGGTAAGAATAAGGATTTTGGTCATAGACAAACCCGTTTCCTGATTCCACCATGCTACAACCGGGACAATTCCCGCCATTTGGAGGACCTCCACACCATTGACAACCATAACGGTACGATGAAGACATAGAGAAGAAGAATTAAACAGATAGAGGGATAAGAAATAAAGAATCAAACGGATAAGAGGATTGAGAAGAATATTTTTGGATTTTTGAAATTTTGAAACATTGAAAATCACAAAAGAAAAAGGAAAAATAATTTGGAGAAGAAAATCTTTTTGGGTTTTCAAGGTTTTTCAATTTTTTTGGATTTTTGATAAAAAAATATTCACAAGATATATACGAAACTTCACGAGGAAGGTTCTTCAAGTCACTAATCGTCAAACCGTAACGATATTGTCGCAACACACCTCCACGGCAGCGGCGCCAAAAATTGATATACGTCGAGGACAAACGCGTTCACAAGTCAAACCTCTCACGAAGAAAAGTCAACTCGCGACGGTTTAAACGCGACAATCGATTTAATAACCGGATAAGCGTGTACCCGGGTCGTTCTCCCTGCGAGGCGTGAAATTGAGGATATCGTTTCGGTTCGGAATTAAAATGCTTGAAAAGACGAGGGTTGTTTGGTTTCTAACATCTACGAAGACGAAAATTAAAAATAACGTAAAACGGAAACGAAAAACGAGCATAAACGTGAAATCTATGAAAAACTAATCCTACGGGTGCAAATTTAATTTTCCTACGTCCTAAATTATAAAAGAAAATTTTGAAAAAAAGAAAAATATTTTTTTGACTTTTTAATAATTTTTTTATAAATTAAAAACTATTCTAAAGAAAATAATTGATTAAAAATACTGAATGGAAAAAGAAAATTCTGAAATTTTTTACTAAAATACTTTAAACTAAAGTGAAGCTATAAAAAATATAAAAGGAGTCCCAGCTTATTTCAATAAGTTAGGAAAAAGCAAATGGGGTCGAATAAGCTTGAAAAGGAAAATAGGGGCTAAAAAGAGGTTTTGAATTAAATATTGCAAAAGAGAACTAAGAAAAACAAAGAGTGCAGTGGTAAGGTTGTTGGGTTTGTGGGCTGACAGACCTGGGTTCGAATCCCAGGCTGGTCAGTTTTTGCAATATATATTTTTTCTTGATTTTCTTTTAAAAGCTCAAAGCAACAAGTGAAGCAAACAAAGTTTAAATTTGAAAATATTTTTTATACTAAGAGATAAGCTCAGAACAGCTTAATTTTTGGATTAGTTAGAAAAAAAAACAAGAGGAATTCTAAATAAGCTAGTATAAACTACTCATAAGCTAATAAATAGGGAGATAAACTGAAACCATACTGAAAACAAAAAAACTGATTAACAATAAGCTATAAATCTCATAAATAAGCTCAAAATAACACAACATAAGCCACAGACCAAAGAGGGTCTGCTGAACTGATGCAGGGCAAAACAGGGGTAGATGGCTAGTTTTGAGGGCACGAATAAGCTAGAAAATAAGCTCCAAACTTACAAATAAGCTCAAACAGTTTAAGATTAACTTGCAAGATACTAATATAACAAAAATCAAAACCTAAATCCTATTTTAACTACACTAAATCTGAGATCTAAAAGGGGCTTAAGAGGCAAGAACAAAAAAATGCAGGCTGCTATAGGGATAATACATACCAGCTCTTAACTACTTTTACACTACCAAGAACTTAAAATAAGCAGTAACAAGCAACAAAAAGAAGAAAATAAGCAGAAATTAAGCAGTTGACCAAGTTTGACCAAGAACAAAAAAAACTTGAAATTGCATTAAATGAAATTAACTGAGTAAATTACAACTTAATTTAAACACTACACTAATAAAGCAACAATTAAAATGGTCTAACTTTTCTAAAACATGAAAAGTGGACAAAAAAATAAATCTGAAAAATCTGCTATATATATAGGGAGGGCTTCATCTTCTTGTGCTTTTCTTGTGTGAGTGTTCCTGAGCTTCATCTTGTGCTTCTTTCAAGACCATTGGATCAAAACTTGCTCCCCACATCAACAATTGATAGCCGTTGATGGTTCATGTCTTCCCACGGATTGATGAGATGGAGTGGGGGGGACCAAGACAAGCATGTGAGGATGTCTTGGACGGAAGTGGTGGTGAGAGTGACATGGGGAGGATTAACAGATAAGCGGGATTAGGGTTTAGCGGGTTTGGGATTTAGAAGAAGAACAGTGTTTAAATTGTTGTTAGGGATTTTGACTTGGTTTTGGGGGTTTGACCATATTTGTTTTGAACCCGTATATTTTGTTTAGTTAACTAAGGACGGGTTTGACTCGTGGGTCGGGTTAAGGTTGGATGGGCTTGATGGGCTTGTAAGGGTTTAATTGGGTTGGGGTGGTTAAGTATTGGATTGTTGGGTTAAGTAAAGTGGGATCTGGATGTATAGTAGTTTAGGATAAATGGGATTAACCAAGGAACAATATTGTAAATCATGTAAACTGTGGGGACCAAAACTGCCACTTCTTCAAAGGACCATTTTTGCCAACTAAAAATAATCCAAGGGCCATTTTGGAATTTCTTGAGCTTGAATCGAATCCAAATGAAAATTGTCTTTTCCGGTCTTCGGTTTTCGGACTCTTTTCCAAATCAAGCTCGGTTTTTGTTGTTTTTTCTTCGTTTTTGTCCTTTTTTCGGGATATCCGTACCTGCATATTAACAAACATAAAAACACAAATATCTTTGGCATTTTGGTCAGTTTTTTGGTCGTTTTGGTCTTAATTTGGTCAAGAAAAGGTATGTGTTTAAGCACATACCATATGCAACGATTTTCGAGGGAAGGTTTGGAAACTACTTAGCATCTAAACTAGGTATCTTTATCAGACTAAAAATTATCGAAATGAGAATTTGAAGAAATTCATTTCTCACCAAAAATAAAATAAATAGAGGAAAATAGGAATTTGGGAACGAGAAGTAATACACAATTAACTTTCATGGGTAGTGTTGGAATCTAACTTGTAAATAACAATGATTTCGTTTTTGAGCTTAGCTTGGGGACTCGTGAAAAATCAGGAACGACGAATTTTATCCGTATGGTCACTTCTTTATGAGTCGTGTTTCCTAATCGATGACCCTAAAAGTTATCGAAAGATAATGATTGTCAACAAAGCCGTCACATCAATAATGAGAAAAATACAAAAATAGAACAAAAAGGAAAATCGGGGAGTTTTTAGAACTTAAGATTTCTTAATCTCTTTTGAAAATTTTGCTACTTCTCAAAGTTAGTAAAAACATATTAGAAATTTTTGGATTTAAAAACGTGTTTTTATAACATTGCGTGAGGACACAGCAATATCTTAGTCTGGGGGAATTTTGGTATGTGCTTAAACACATACCTTTATTTGACCAAAACCGGACCCAAATAGACCAAAAACTAACCAAAATGCCAAAGATATTTGTGTTTTTGTGTTTGTTTATGTAGGAACGGATATCGAGAAAAAAGGACAAAATCAAGCAAAAAACCAGGAAAACGAGCACGAGATTTGGAAAAGATTTAAAGCCGAAGCCGGGAGAGATATTTTTGCCCAAAAGTTAAAGTCAACCCTCAGAGTTCCACCAAATGACAAAATAAGTCTTTGGATCAACTTTGAAAAATTGGCAAAAACAGTCCTGGAAATTTCTGAAATTACAAAATTGGTCCTTAATTATTTCACTTTACAAATCCTAAACCTTAAAACCTTTTACCCGGATTTTAATAAACATAAACCCAAGTCCATAACATTCAACCCACAGCCCAAGCCCAGCAACTAAACCCAAAACCCGGATACCCGGTCAACTCCCACAAACCCGGACCAGTCAAAGGAAATAAATAACGGTCAAACAAAGAATAAATAAACAAACACGCGCGCCCTTTTCCCCATTCTTACCCAGAAATTTCACTATTCACATGAACCCTAATCCTTTACCGTACAAAATTACCACAATTAAGGGTATGATTGTCCATTCATTGGATGCCAGAGTGTCAGAAAAGCACAGAAGCACACGAATGGATACGTGGCAGCATTTCATTGGACCGAACACCTCACCAAAGTTGATCTAAGGGTCGTGATTGATGAGATGATAATCATGGATGATCTGAGGGTTGAAATGGAATCAAAGAAGCACAAATGAGCCTCGGATCAGTGACATGGCAAAGGGCTAGAAGGTTCATCCCTCGGCTATAAATAGGACCTTGATTTTCAGTGTTTGTAGGTAGTTTTTAATTGTAGTGTTACTCTGTTAAATTAGTTTATGCTTTATAGTTTTTAAAATTCTCTTGTAACTTTGAAGTTTTTTTTATTAATGAAAGTTCAATTTTAGTCCTATTTTGATTACTGCTCTTTTTCATTTGTTATTCTGTTATCAGCTTATTATACTTATCAGTAGCTTATTCTTATCATCTCTAGCTTATCTTAATTTTCCTTTCTCAAAGTTGTTTATCTTATTTCAAAAAGTCCAAAAATATTGAAAAAACACAACAAAAAAAAAATACAAAAATAATCAAAACTCCAGCTTCAATAAGCTGTTTTACCATTTGTATAAGCTTATATAAGCTCTATAGCTCATTGTAAGCTTTTGGTTAGATCAAAACAGTTTTGAATCTCAAAATACCAAAAAGTCAACAGAAAGTCAAAGTAGCAGTCAAATAAGCTAATGGAGGTGATAAGCTAATTCTGAGGTGCTTATTGGGTAATTTCTGGCTTAATTAGTTAAGCCTGGGTTGTTTGTGGCTTCTGAGATCATTCCAGTTCAGCAGGAACACTTGTGAGTTTCAAAGTCTCATACTAGCTCATTATTTGCTTATTTTGTGTTAAGCCTTGATTACTGCTTATTAATCCTTTTTTTCTGCTTTTCTAGATTACAATTAGCATAGTTGATCATAGTTTAGAGTAAAAATAGCTTAAATAGAAGAATTCTAGTGTAAACTTGCTTTTTCAGTTTAGTTAAGGAGTGTTTGGATTAGATTCTGTTAGGTTCATATCCGTTTGTGTACTGTAGTTTTGCCTATTTAGCTACTTTAGAGTTGCTTTAAATTAGTGTTATTAGCTGTTAGTAGGAGTTTTGATGAACTCAAATAAGTACATTTTATTACTATCATTTATCCTATTAATTTGACTTGTTTTATTATATTATGTATGAGAATTGATACTTAATCGTTTACTTTTGTAATTCTCAGTTAAAAGCAAGCATTTGGTTAAACTTGGCGATTTTGGACTAATTATGGAGCAAAACAAGCAAGAAGTTAAGAGTCTACTGAAATGTACAAGATCAAGACATTCTGCTCCAGATGCGCCGCATCTCGCTTATTACATACGGCGCATCGCTATCAAGATTTAACAAGATATTATCCAAGACGGCAAAGGACATGCGCCGCATCCAAGAATGAAGATACGCCGCATCTTCTGGCGGTGTACGAATATTCCTGAATATATTAATCTTGGACCCCACGCGAAGTTAAGTCAATGCGCCGCATCTACTTATTAGATGCGCCGCATCTTACCCTCAGACAGAAACTATAAATACCCCAAGACCAGACGAATTTCGTAGCACATAATATATACGAGGTACGAAGACCACAGAAACCTAAGGCCGAATTCAGACGATTAGGCAGCACAAGACACACCCGAACGAAGATACAAGAGCTGTAAGAAGGTCCTGCATGTATTTAATTCATTAAGTAGTTTTGTTTTATTTTGTTAGTAAACTTTAATTCATCAGGATTGGTGGCTTGTGTAATGTGAGGAGAAAGATTGCACTCCCTTAAAACTGCTTTCCCATCAATTAAAGTTTATATGTTGATGTCTTTGGTTACTACTTATTAGTGCATTGATAACCTCTGTGTTTATTAGTGGCCTGCGCATTTGACTACGGAAGAGAATGTGGCTCCCACGGTTGTTACTAAATTGATCACTTAGGAATAACTTTTAGACATAAGTAATCATTAAGGGATTTCTCGCCGATAAGATTAGGGCCAACGAGAAAGGGTTAATTACATACACTTCATATAAAACTATCAATAAAACAAGTGACAATCTACTTAATCATCAGGACAGGTCTTCTTATTGTCTCGAGTATTTATCTGTGTACGTGCATGCCTATCGCTGATTCGTGCTCATTAGTTTAGTTTATTATTTAATTGCAACCAAAACGTGCCACTCTCTCAGGCTGAACCCCCTTGCGTTAGATTAGGTTGTATAGCTAACTTAGAATATTAAAATACTGATTGGAATAACTAGATAATACGTTCCACTCTTAGTGATCGACACTCTACTTACCATTATATTCATACTGACCGGGTACACTGCTCGTTAAGTGTGTGTGTTATTGATAAGTCGGCTAAATATAAATTTAAAACTTGAGTAGGCATTAATACTGCTAAACCGCAACGACACATCGCACGCATCAAGTTTATAAGTTTATTATGAGTAATTTGGATGTTTAGAACACATAGGTGGAATATTAGAGGTTAAACTGCTTCAATAAGCTCCCCATTAAGCTGAGCTTAATTGAGACCCTTTTTTGGCATTTCAGTAAACCTTTTAGTGGTTAATGTCAGTAGGCAAGATCTGGTTTGGATTATTTTGAATTAGAGGAGTTTTGCGCCACTTTTCTATTTTTGCTGTCACAGAACTTTAGTGCAGACCCATGTGTTTCAGCTGCTGATCTAGGATTATTAGTGGCTTAATAACTTAAGCTTAGGGCTTAATTTTTGGTTTATAATCAGTTCATATAGCAAACTTTAGGTTCATAATCTGGGATTTGAATTTTCAGCTTATTAAATAGCTTAATTAAGGGCTGCAAATTGCCCCACTAGGCTGTTCCTAGTCTGCAGTCAGATTTAGTTCATTGGTCACTTTTTCCTTGGGCAATTTTGAATGAGCTTTTGATTGTTTCAATTGATCATTTTCAGTTTTCTAGTAGCCTATAGTATTAGCTTTTAGATTATGCCTTTGGTTCCCCCTAAGGAGCTTTTGATTAGCTTTTAGAGTGGCTTGAAATAGGCTGTTCAACCATTTTGATTATGTCCATTATAGCAGCTGCTCAGAGCTTTTGGGGTTTATTCTATGAGCTTTTCTGTTGTTTTTAAGTTGTTTTATGCTTGTGGTATTGTGTTTTTCTATATTTGAGCTTTTGGTAACTTTTGATGCTTTTTAGCTTATTTTAGAGCTTTTTAGAAAGAGCTTTTTTCTCTCAAATAGCTTATTAGGGTTTAGATAAGCTCTGCTTTTATTTTTCCTAGCTTTTAAATATAATTTTAGATTTATCTGCAAAATTTCATATTTTTCTATTTCAGTTTACTATTTTTAATTCATTTAATTAGTTTAATTTGGTTTTTAATTCATAAAAAATTAATAAAAAGTCAAAAAAATATTTTTCTTTTTTTTCTAAAATTTTCTTTTTATATTTAGAGTTTAGGAAAAATTATTTTACATTTTTAGGATTTAAATTTTAGAAAATCACTTTTTATTCACGTTTTTAAAATTCGTCGCGTTCGTTTTAAATTTAAATTCGCGTTTTTAGATTAGTGTACTTTAGTTACTAGTTCCCTTAGCCTAATTAGTCGTTTTCATTTAATATTTCATTGTTCGTAGTGTAAAAACACCAATCATCTCTCTTTTAACACACATTCACCACTCTTTTCGACAACGTAACGACAACTCGAATTCGACCTTCGTTGGGACACGACCCGGGGAAAATACATTCGTTGCATTTTCCTTTGGAAAAATATATACTTAAAACGACAAATCAAGACCTAATGGTTGTTAACCAATTCGTCATGACTTATCAACACTAAATGACTACTTAGCCACGCTATTTTAGTCACAGTCCTCCACGGGTTCGAATCCACGAACCAGTGGTTCATTTGTCCTCTAAACGTGGTGTCATTTCCTTGCCTATTTGACCACTACTTTGCACACTTGGGAAACCATTCAAGCCATTCTACACTAACCTCAACCTCCCACAAGTTCGAACCATGAACCTGGGGTTCCTAGGCATCTCGAACACATCTCAACAAGGGTCTAGTGGCCTATTCGATTTCACAATAATTCCAAGTTCATGAACCCATTTCTCTTGGGGGTTCGAACATACACAACCATGAACAATCTAATCCTACCAAGGTGATTCCTATACTTTTCTAACGACAACAATAACCATTACCAACTTACCAAGATCCTCCAATCCTGGGATTTCCTCATTCGGTCTAAACTAACATTCAATACTTAAGGTTTCTCCTCAACATCAATGGTGTACCTAGGTAATATCTCGACATAAACTACAAATCAACCCTAAGTTTTCTCATTAAACTAATGGTGTTTCCCTAGGTATCAATTTGGTCGAACACAGTAACATCAACACTAATTTTTCTTAATCATTCGATCTAAATCCTCATTATGTACGATTCTAGAAATTAAATAACATAAACTAAATGGATTAACGTTAACCTTACAATGATTTCCTTAGTGGATGAACACTGGATGACCTTCAATCCGAGACCCAACTGCTCCAATATCACCAACCCTAACCTCCAAATCGAATCACAGTTCAACCCTTTTCTTGAGAACTTCTCAGATTTTTGGTGTGTTTTGATGATTGTGTGATTCGAATCCATCTTGGAGGCGCGGATTTATGGAAGATACTGGAGAGTAACTCCATATGGTCTTTCGGATTTTTGGGTGAATAACCTTACTCTTTTGGTGTGTTATCTCTATTCTTATGGTTCTTTAACCTATGTTGGCTCGTGATCTATGAAGAAGACAAAGTTTCTAGTCAATGGAAATTAATGGTGCCTGTGTTTTAGATGGTGATGGTTCGGTTTTCATGGGGAAGAGGATGGAGGCGACAAAACTAAAGGGAAAGGGTGCAGATATATGGGATTGTGTGTTAGTGGAAGGAGGGATTTAATTTTTTTATTTTTTAGGAATGGGTATTTTATTAGTTAAGGTGGGATAAATTAATACCCGCGTCCCGCTAAACTGTGTCAAATTCGGATCCGTTCTGGAACCATTTCTAATTTGAGAGTTTATATTCCTAGAGTCGTTATATGATACTTGAATTTATTCCTGAGTCCTTAATTTTTCACTAACATTTTCTAATTTTCTGTTTTGTTCCTGGTTTGCGTGTGGTGTCAATCCGTGTGAAACTGGGATAACTTCCCGTTTCAAAATCATGAGTAAATCATGAAATGTGTTAATTTCACTGTTCCTTGGTGAGATTTCCGGGTATCAATATGTGCAGGTCTGTTTCCCGTTATAATCACGTAAGGCCAAATCAGATAGTTCAGTCACAATAAATGGATTGTTATGAATTTAATATTAGGACAAATTTACCATTTGTCACACCATGTAAATGATCATCACGAATGTTTAAAACTACAAGTTTACTAACATACATGTATATATAATGTTTTCATCACTTTCTTGTGGAGATTTTTACTAACTAATTTACTTGTAATCAAAACTTGTTCAAAACATAATCTTTTGTTAAAGGATCATGGTGAGTGTAAAACTTTATCAACATGTACCAAGTGATAACTAAGTATATATACTTGACTAGCATTATAACATAAAAAAAAACATGAAGTTTTAGTAATGTAAGATTACTTACAAAAGTGATTAGTGAGATGGGAGTGTAAGACACTTGATTAACCCCAAGATTAATGTTCCAAATCCTTGCTAAAGTGCCCTAAGTATGCTTGATCTTAACCAAAATCAAGATTTCTCCTTCTTGCTCCTCCTAGGTGTGTCGAATTGTAGGTATATATGGGAAGGATATTTTATTTTTCTCACTTGAACTAATAGCTTGGTTAAAGGCTTCGCTATCTTAGAGAAACCCTCAATGAATTTTCTGTAATACTCGGCAAGACCTAGAAATTGATGAATCACTGTGGGAGTCTTAGGCGTTTCCCAATCTTTAATAGCCTCGATCTTAGCTGGGTCAACATGCAATCCCTGGCTGTCCATTACGTGCCCAAGAAATTGTACTTTTCGAATCCAAAAATCACACTTAGAAAATTTAGCGTACAACTTCTCGTTCTTGAGTAATTCTAAGATCGTCTTGGGATGTTCTTCGTGCTCTTCTTTGCTTTTAGAGTAGATTAGAATATCATCAATGAACACAATTACAAATTTGTCCAGGTACGGTTTGCACACACGATTCATGAGATCCATAAATATCGCCGGTGCATTAGTTAATCCAAACGGCATCACTTGAAATTCATAATGACCATAACGAGTCTTAAAAGTCGTTTTCGGGATATCTTCTTCCCGAACCCTTAGTTGATGATAACCCGATCTCAAATCAATCTTCGAGTAAAAACTGGAACCTTGCGACTGATCGAACAAATCATCGATTCTTGGAAGTGGGTAACAGTTCTTTACCGTTAACTAGTCCAGATTATTTTTGGAGGGTGTATTTCAAGTTTTGAGACCTGTTTCTTTAGTATCCGGCCTCCATATGGAGGTTTTGATGCTTCTTTTTGTAGTAGTGGTATGACACATTTTGATATGTCGTATAAATATCTCCTTCGGCCACACAAGAATGAGGTTGTTTAATGATATGGTCTCACAAATGTCAAAACACACATAGAAGTGAGATGATCATTTTAGTCGCGCAATATCACATGAGTCAAGTAAACTATTTTAGGATCAAATGAGAAGAAAACATAAAATGAGAAGCATCAGAAATACTATAACCACATATTTAAGATGCATCGACTTAAATTAGATGCATCCCTAATCTTTTAAATGCACCATAATATATTTTCTAGCAAAAAATTAAATTATATACATATATTAGATGCATTTCATTAAGTTAGACGAATAATATACATTTTTCGTCCTCTGCGGGTCAAATTTGTTAGTACTAGTTTGCATCGTTTTCGTTTTAAAATCACTTTCGAAAATAATTGAGATGTATCTAAATGAATAGAGATACAGTTATCTTTCATGATTCTCATTTTAAGTTTTATTCTCACTAGATTCTTGGCTTATGTAATATTTGTAAAAATGTGTGTCCGATTTTACTTGATCGCCCAGTATGGCAATTAGATCCACAAAATCCGTAACTTTTGAAATAATTCAATTTCCTTTTTTTTTTCTTTCTTTCTTTCTTTTTTTTTTTTTTTTTTTTTTTTTTTTTTTTTTTTTTTTTTAATTTAATTCTTTCCAGAAATTTTCTAGAACAATGATGTGGAAAATGAAGTCATCATTGCTTTGTCCGAAAAAGTCAAAAACCAAAACAAGTGTACTGCATGCGGTTGACTTCTTATTGGTATATACTATAGTTTTATTTTAGGTGGATCCACTTTGAAAACTTCATTTGATCATTTCTAATAAGATCAAAACTGATAACAAAGATTTGAGAGAGACAAAGATGGCGTTGAAAGTATATGTTGATCGAATGTCTCAACCATCTCGTGCTGTTCTCCTCTTCTGCAAGTAACTTTTACTATTTTATCGTATTTTCTTATGTTCTTGGGTCTTGCTTCTTGGGTTTCCTTTATTACTTAATAATATCTTTGTGATTCATGTTGAATTTGCGTTTCTTAAGGATTTTTGTTGGATGTTAATTATATGAAGGGTAAATGGGATTGAGTTCGAGGAAATACGACTAGATATAGCGAAAAACAAGCACATAACCCCTGAATATAAAGGTTTGTTTGCTACCAACTGTAATGAATTAATGATTCGATATTTGGTTGTAAAGTTTTTGGCTATGTATGACTAAGTAAATCATTAGTGACACATACTAAATATTTCCATGGATCTTGTTGTATGCAGAAATAAATCCAATGTATCAAGTTCCTGCAATAGTTGATGGAGAATTTAAGCTGTTTGAGAGGTTCTTTCCTTTAAGTTTGTTTCTTTTAAATTCTTTTCTTTAAAAAGTGAGCAAAATTTTGAGACTTGTGACCGTAACCTGTAAACCTATAGTCCCAAACACGATTAAAGTAACTAGTTTATCTAAATGGGCTGGCGGGTCAAACGAACCCTTAAATTTGTGAGTCAACTGCTTAACCACTATCAAGCTGAATAAAACCGTTACTAAACAGGGGCGGGTCAACCTGTTTAGGACCTGAAACCAAACCAACCTAACCCGCTTAATATTGCTCTTGGGAATTGCCAGTTGCCACCCTACTTTAGACAAATTAACGCTAATACAATTCGGGAAATACTGATTGTGTACTTTATTGTCGCGCAGCAGTTTTATGTGATAAACTGACCTTAATATGTGAAATATTTTGTGATAGATTTAATAAATGTGTTTGTGATTTGCAGTCATGCAATTCTTATCTATCTCTCTTGTGCATTTCCGGGAGTAGCTAGTCACTGGTGAGTCTATTTTCTTCTACCATATCTGCATACAAACTAGCAGCATAAACTTTAGTTACCACCTTTTTCTTTTGTTATATTTGAAATCTTATTATCTCTATATAGGTATCCTAGTGATATTTCTAAAAGATCTAAGCTTCATTCTGTTCTAGATTGGCATCATACCAATTTACGTCGCGGTACAGGTGACAACTCTATCTAAATATTCCCTTTTCCTATTGGTTTTTATCATACGCTTTAGTTTATATTTATACTTTGTGCTTTCAGGCGGACTTCTTTTAAACTCTGTCCTGGGACAACTAAAAGGCCTCCCCCCAAACGCGGAAGCAGCCAAGGAAGGTGAGAAACTACTTGTGAAATCGTTGACTAAATTAGAGAATTTTTGGCTTAAAGATGGAAGGTTTTTGGTTGGAAGCTCTCAACCATCGATAGCAGATATCAGCTTAGTTTGTGAAATTATGCAACTCGAGGTACTACTTTAATTAATAGACATGTTATAATACATGTTTTTTATTACAAGATTTGATCTTTTGTCTAGTTTTGCATCATGACAAAAAGTTTTATGTGTTCAGCTTCTGAGTAAGAAAGATCATGATCGGATATTAAGCCCTTACAAGAAAGTTCTTCAGTGGATTGAAGATACAAAGAGCGCAACGGCACCTCATTTTGATGAAGTTCATGGGATTCTTTTTAAAGTCCAGAAAAGAATTCGAGAGAGAAAGGAAACACAATCTGGTATAACTGAAATGAAGGCGAAGTTGTGAGATCAACGTGTATTATTGGGCTTGTTAATCACATTGAGATGTTTACGTATTATCAATCTGAACTTAAAATTCAAGAACATGTAACCATCGTTACAATTTACTGTTACACTATCCGTCTTACTTTTTACACTATCTAGCACTTGATATCTACTTTTCAATAATACCTAGTTCCTCTTTACTGTGGAAATTATTACATTGAGGTGTTACCGGAATTGATTATAAGTGAATGTCTCTTACTTTATGTGCAAAAGAAGTTTGGAGTGATTGGGTAGATAATTTTGTTTGTATTTGGTAAGGAGTGTTTAGCTTTGAGCGTTTAGAATTAGAGGCTAGTTTGGCAACATGCTTTTACTTATTGGATTTATTTTTCCAAACGCTCCTATGAAAAAGCTAATTGCAGAAGCGTTTAGCTTTTAAGATTGTACGCACGTCTTATATTTACTAAATGTTGTTGCAAAACACAAAGATACAGCTTGCAGCTTGTTACTACATCAAGTTTTGCCAAACATAATATTTATAGAAAAAAAAAAAAAAAAAAAAACTTCACGTTAAATTTTGAAAGCAATGGTGCTAAAAGCCTAAAATATATCATAACATTTGCTTGTTTAACAACAATGACAAAACAAAGAGTCAAATAGATTAAAGTTTTAGTTTTTTAAAGTCAAAGTGTTTGCAACTTTTGTCTTTTGGGCCAATCTTGCATGTTCGGCCCATCTCAATATTTCTTTGGGCCTATGTTAAATTAAATATAGTTTTATAAACTTTTAGTAAGTAGTTACGTAAGCATGATTGTGTTGTTGGTAGAATTTTTGTATGGTTGGCTTCAATTTATAACTTCATCATCTCCAAATTAGAACTCAACAACAAGCTAAAAAATGGGTCTAAAAGTATATGCTGATCGAATGTCCCAACCATCTCGTGCTGTTCTCCTCTTCTGCAAGTAAATCACTTTTTATGATTATATCTTTTAGTAAGTTCTAGTAATATTTGATTCTGCTGTTAGGTTTCTTGATGTTCATGGGTCAAATGATTTGGGTTTATTGTTTCATTGATTCTAGACATATCTATATTATCAGCTTTTCCAAAACTAAACTTGTAATTTAGATGAGGGTATTTAGGGGGTGTTTGGGTAAGCTTATATGATGGGCTTATGAGCTTATTAGCTTATATGACTCAAATAAGGTCAAACTAAGTGTTTGGCTATGATTATATGAGTTGGCTTACGAGTATAAGGGGATGCTATAACATGTCCTTTTACCCTCAATTATGAGTTAGATCAAACACCTTAGCTTACGAGCTTACTAACTCATGTCTTTTTTGGTCATTTACGGACATAAACTAAAGCAACCATGTTAGCTTATTAGTTTATTAAACATAAGCTAATCCAAACACTCAGCATCGGGTTATTATCATATGATATGTAAGCCATAAGCTGCTTATTTAACATAAACATGTTGGTGATTTACCCGGGACCAAATGTTTTCAAGTTAAGTTATAATACGAGTTTGGAGGTGCGGAGTGCACACTTGTATAAACTAATTAACTTGATTTCGGATACAATGAATGGTAAAGTTTGTGACAGAAAATTCGTCACTAGGACGTTGCAAGAATTTAATAGATGGTGACTGCCGGGAATAGTGACAGAAATATGTCACTATTAAGTGTTGCAGAAATCTATTAGAAACTTAGTTACTTTAAACTAAAAGGTGCAACCATTCATGAAAGGGTGTGACTTTTCATGAAAAGTCATTTTGTCTAATATATATAGACACCATTTTTGGTCTTTCATTATAATATGAATAATCATCACAACATATACAATATTCTCTATGTTTTGCTCAATTTCTTGTGCATAGACATTGAGTGTGTTCTTGTCTTATCTCAATACGAATTTCGTGTAACCCAAGGCACCAAATAGGGTCGAAATATTGTATTCGGAAAGTGAACTATACACGATTCAAGAATTATCCAAGCAATCATTGATTATCAAGACCCGAATGCCAACAAAACATACCCATAAGTTGCTTATATAACATAAGCATAAACGCAATTCATAAGCTTAACTCAATTCGTAAGCTTTGGGGGTGTTTGACAAAGCTTATTTGATGGGCTTATGAGTTTATTGAAAATTAAAAACCTCGTAATTTATTTCTTATGGCTTATGAGCTTATCTACTTGGGCTTATGAACTTACATAAGCTATAAGATCAAGCTTATAAGCTCTTAAAAATGAGCTTATCAAATTTTTTGCTGGAAGTGAATTTTGAGGTCCCAAATATATATAACGGGGTATGTATTTTTGAGAGCCCTAAAAATTTGAGGCCCCGTGCGGTAGCATGTCTCGCACACCCTCGTATACGGCTCTGTATTGATAGTGCTTAATAGCTTATTGTGTTATAAAATCACAATATACTCCAAATAGTGTTTGGGTAAACTTTCTCTTAGAAGCTTATCAGGAATTTGTGAGGAAAAGAATAAGCTTAAGCTCCAAAATTGGAGCCTTTTGGAATGCATAAGCCCTGAAGCGTAAGCTTATTCTTTGAGATAAGCGACGTCAAACTGCTTATTTAACGAAACTTATTCACCCTAAAATAGACGGATATACATCAACACTTTCTTCTTCCCTACAATCAAAAGTGCTTATAAGCTATAAAAAAACGCGCTAAGAAGATAAACTGTTTAAGTAAGTAAATCCAGACACCCCCTAAGTGTTATGTGATGTTTGTCTAATTGGCGTTTCTTATGGTTTTCTTCTTACGGATTTTTTTTGAAGGATTAATGGGATTGAGTTCGAGGAAATTCGAGTAGATCTCATGAAAAGGCAGCAATACACCCCTGAATATAAAGGTTTTTTCTTTCTACCATCTTTATTCGTTGTTTTAAATTGTGCATTTTTCGCACACACTTGCACCTTATGGGATATCAACCTAACCGGGCCACCTTAATACCAATATGCCAAAGTCCTGTTGGTGAATGGAGACTAAAAGAATCATAAATGGCACAACGCATTATTACTGATACTTTTTTATGCAGCAATAAATCCCATGTCTAAAGTTCCAGCAATAGTTGATGGACGTTTTAAGCTGTTTGAGAGGTTCTTTCTTGTTCTCGTTAAAAATCATTCTTTCGTATAGTTTCATTTGGTTATAGCCAATTATCTAAACACATTATCTACAAAACTTTGGTTTATGTTGATTTGCAGTCATGCCATTCTTATTTACATATGTTGTGCATTTCCGGGAGTTGCTAGTCACTGGTGAGTAGGTTTTCAACTCGTTCCTTATCTACATGAGAAGCCTAAATTTAATCTAGCAAAGTTGTTGCTGTAACATGCATAAGATTATTATATCCATAGGTATCCAGGTGATGTATCCAAAAGAGCTAAGATCCACTCAGTTTTAGACTGGCATCATTCCAATCTACGTCCTGGCTCAGGTTTTTTAACTTGCTAAGTAGTTATATTTACTGAATGTTTTTATCATATGTTTAATTTTAATTATCTTTCGGCTATCAGCCGGATTTGTTTTCAACACTATCTTGGGACCACTAAGAGGCATCCCTTCAAGCCCTGAAACGGTCAAGGAAAATGAGAAGATGCTTTTGAGATCGTTGTCTAAATTAGAGAATTTTTGGTTAAAAGATGGACGGTTTTTGGTTGGAAGCTCTCAACCATCAATAGCGGATATTAGCTTAGTGTGTGAAATTATGCAACTTGAGGTAGATATAAATTAATCAACATTTTATAGTTCAAGTTTCTCATCAAAAGATTTGATTTGCTGGCTTCTTCTTTATCTTAAAACACATTTTTTTCGTGTATTTAGCTTCTGAGTGAAAAGGATCATGATCGGATATTAAGCCCTTACAAGAAAGTTCTTCAGTGGGTCGAAGATACAAAGACTGCAACTGCACCTCATTTCGATGAAGTTCATAGGCTTCTATTAAGAGCCCAAAAAAAGTTTCATGAGCAGATGGCTGCACAATCTGGGAAAAGTGAACTAAAGTCCAAGTTGTGAGATCACACTCTTCTGTATCAACTTCGTTCCTATATGACGTGCCTTTAACTTGCAATAAACTATGTCAAGATTATGTAATCATCGTTACACTTTGATAAACTGGATATTGTTGATTATCCCTCATAAACACAAACACGTCAAGATTATGTAATCATCGTTACACTTTGATAAACTGGATATTGTTGATTATCCCTCATAAACAGAAACACCCACCCTGTTTCACGTATTTTGATTGTACTTAAACTAAAGTCTTAATAACAGGAAGTATATACACTTATGGTACATTTTAGCCGCTTAAAATCATTCGGACAGTTGTTGTCCGTTGTAATTCCAACATTAAAAAAAAATTCCAAGCCTTTTTGTGTTGAGCACCATACGACACAAGCTACTTGAAACCCTCTTCTTGTTTGCATTAGTCCATGTTTCTACTTATGCAATTTTGTGTATTCAACTAAACGTGAGGATGTATGACTTCTAACATATAAACATAACACATGAATGTTTGAGAAAGATCAAAAGTGAGAAAACAAGTTAAAAGGTCTTCCAAAGTCAATCATTGCAAATTTTGGTTCATCTTTCATTTTTAGCCAGTTACATTTATCAGATAATTTATTCTAGAAAACTCCTCGAGTTCAATCGAGTTTCTATTAATGAATAATATTTTCACACAGTTGCCGAAAAACTTGTTACAGTTCAAAGATAAGTTCACAACTCACGTTGCCAAAGTGGAAAACAAGAGCCCAGCAAGTATTAAATTTACATTACATGCTAGGTTTAGCTTATGACACTTCTATGTAATTACTCTAACTATAATAAAATGTCGCATGGGATCTAATCATTGTGTATTTAATAAAAAAAATAGTCAAAAAGTATTGTATAAAAGTCGAATATTTCCTTTAATCTCTTTTTGGGTGGATCCAGATAGAAGCTTCATCTCCAAAAGTTGAAGGATATAGGGAAATTATGTAAATTGCAAAAAAGAATTCCGGTCTCTCATAGTCATGCAGCACGTCATTCGTTTCTAGTTTATATGGAAGCTAACTGTTGCATGTTCTAGGCTTGGTGAAGTCGTGAAAAGCTTAGCAATGTATTTCTAATACTACAGTTGTCGCATATCTAGCATTCTAAACTAGAATCCTCTCATGTTCATATGAACATATTAGACAAAATTATGAGAGTTTACAAGCATGTGAGTTCTAATTTTAATTCACATTTCTACTCTTTATTTATTTATCTTTTCAATCATTGATCAACTTGACTTATAATGTTTTTTTTTTGGTAAAAGGTTTCCCAGATAAAATATATTACTTCAAAAAAACAATTAAGTATAACGGATGAGGGTGAATCCTCAGCCCAAACGGGCACACCGTAAGCACCTACATAGCTTAAAACCTACAACTTAGTATAAGAATGACATATCATACTTATGCAAAAAAAAAAAAAAAAAAAAAAACAATCTAGTTTAACCACGAAGATGAATGTCATATACATTAGCATACGTCATTTGAGCACTAGTCAAACCGCAATCATTAAAACTATATACAATTATACATCTTATTCAAGTACTTTCATACAACTAAAAAGGTACAAGACTTTATCTAGAAGAGCTGATATGTACATCGCTTTTTCTGTCCACACAAACACCAATTATCATTTTCTTATCATAATGCCTTAAGACACTAAATAGACAGTGATTCGCACGATCTTATAAAAGTATATGTTAGCCCATATTATGTAACGGGCCCAAGCTCGAGTCTAGAATATTCTGTCTTGTGCTATTTATAGATACGATGTAACTGTAATCAATCAATTCAATTCATCATTATCCTATCAATCATATTATTCTACACAACTGGTAACAAAGTCGTACGAACAATCGACTAACAAACAAACAAAATAACTTTAAAGTTGGTTCTAAAGCTTCAACCCCCAAAGAACCTTCCGAACAAACGGGGCGTGTTTTTCCCTACAAAAACATAAAGGTCCAGCAACTTTTTTTTTTTTTTTTTTTTTTTTTTTCCTAGTTTACTACTCCAGTTCTAGCTTTCGCGATTTCGCCGCTCGAACTGCGGGGGAGTGTTAGCCCGTATTATGTAACGGGCCCAAGCCCGAGTCTAGAATATTCTGTCTTGTGCTATTTATAGATACGATGTAATTGTAATCAATTACTGTAATTCAATTCATCATTATCCTATCAATCATATTATTCTACAGTATACTCCCTCCGTCACAAAATTTTTTGACAAAAAACAAACAGTTTAAGAAGACATAATCATTATGGAATTAATTAAATCTTTGAATGATGTTTGTAATTTTTAGTAATATTAGGTGCAATATGATAAACTTGCTACATTTTCACAACTATATTTGTAAGAGGACAATAATTTTGAGACAACTCAAAATGAAAAGAGTGACTATTAATTTGGGACTAACATATAAAATCAAAAAGGTAATCATGTGTGAATTTAAAAAAGTATGGTATACAATTGCAAATCAAATAAAATTTCTTTACACACCTGTTAATCTAGATGGTATGCGAAATCCTTCACATTGTACATTTTGTACAAGGTGCAGGCCGTGACACGTCCATACATATATAAAAAAAGGGCCATGGTATCTAATGATGGCGTATTATACACAAAAATAGTCAAAAGGTAGTTTATTAAATGTAAATATTTGTTTACTTATATATAGGGTGGAACCAAATAAAAGCTGAAGAACATCTCAAGGTGTAAAACAGAAAGAAAAATGACGTTGAAAGTATATTGTGATCGAATGTCACAACCATCTCGTGCAATTCTCATCTTTTGCAAGTAAGTTTTATTTTATAGTTTAAAGTGTCCCTTTTTTGGGATCTGTGACTGAGTACAAGTGTTAGTTGGATTAATTTGTTGATCTGTCTGCCTATATATCATGCTCAATCATGTCGTGATGTTCATTGTCAATATGCATTTTTGAGGTCTCGATCTAACTAGATAGTTTTATCTTATGAGGGCCTCTAAAAGTCGAGGATGTTTGAGATTGCATATTTTTTGAGGTGAACAAATAGTTTTGATTGTTGGGACTAAGAGCACCAGCAATTCGGCTATATATGTTTTCTCGCCAAGGTGATCTTGGCGGGATCGTGGTCAAGGAGCTTGTGCACCTGAAGCCAAGCAAACAGACTTTTTTTTTTTTCGTAAATATTATTCCATAAAGTGGTTAGTGGTGTTACTGTGTTAGTGACCAAGTGGGGGGTAAAAGTGGTGAGAAAGTAGTGGGGGCCTGGGGGGTATGCTAATATGGGGTTGAGGTAGCATTAGTGGAAAATATTGTCCCAGCCATCATTGATTGCCAAACCATAATCAAGAATCACAATAACTATATGAACAAGAATCAAAGGATTGAACCCAAACTAATGATTATATTTTCTGAACATGGGTTGATTTGTTTACAGACTTCAACACCTATATATACTTATAGAACCGGTATGTCTGATCATACAAGACAACGATTCTATACAACTAAGTGACACAATCCTTCTAAACGTTGTAACCCTATCATATAACCGTTTCTATTTTGGACCCAGCCCAATATGGTTTACAGACTTTCTAAACTAAATACAGAAACTTACTGTTTGGCCCATCTTGACCCATTACACTAAACACATACTTATGACCCATTAAACATAAACTAACTATTTTGACACTAAACGACTTCTGTTTATGGTTTTGACATTATGAGTTTCCAACAGAAAATGGTAGTACCACTGTGGGATGTTCTTAAATTCTTAATGTTACGTTTTCGAGTTTTAAATAGAACGTAAAGAACAGATACAAAAGAATGGAAAAGAGAGATAAACGCACCCTTACCATAAACGCACCCTTAACATCTACCAGTCACCCCGTGCAATTTCTGTTTCTCTAATATACAACTTTTATGCGTTGCAATATCAAGTTGCTAAGGAACCTCATAAAACAACAGGTTACCTAAAATGGTAGAAGCTACAATAGTCAAGTTATTCATTTATTCAGGTCACATAAGTTACATTTTAGTATTAAACAGATAACCAAACATACATTTTCGTACTAAACAGATAAGTAAAGTTAGTTTCACTACTGCATTTAACTTGATAACCAAACTACCCAAAAGTGTCGAGAATCAGAAAGTATGTTACAAAGAGGCAAAGCAACTTTAATCCATATTGCTTTGTAAAATACAGGTCCTATGTGTTTCCTTGAATGTTTTGAGTAAGTTCCTAATTTCACTTCAAGGCTTGTCAAGTAATTAATGTGTATGCATATGTTCGTTTATGGGTAAACTGTTTTGCGTCTAATTTTTTATTGATCTTTGATCAATATAGGTGTTGTCTAATTTTTATTTCTTACTTTCTTATGGCTTTCTTTTTTATGTTATTTGAAGGATGAATGGGATTGACTTTGAGGAAATTACGATCGATATCATGAAGAACGAGCAGCATACCCCTGAATATAAAGGTTTGTTTACTACCATCTTTAATCATTTTTGGTTCTGTTGCTGTATCTTTCAAATTAAAGACTAAACACGCCTAACAGCATAGTATTTTAATTTATCTAAGGATGCTAGATAAAAAATAGTACTAATTATTAACAACACAAATGTATGTTCACTAATCTTGTTTTATGCAGCAATAAATCCCATGGCTCAAGTTCCAACAATAGTTGATGGAGACTTTACGCTGTTTGAAAGGTTAATTTTTCTTGCTAAACTCGTTCTTTAGGATGATTTCATTCCGTGATACATAGTGAGCGAATCATACATTTCGTGATTTTGCAGTCACTCTATTCTTATCTACTTATCTTGCAAGTTTCCCGGAGTGGCTAGTCACTGGTGAGTCGGTTTTCTTCTACTTCCATATTTGCATTTAAATCTATGTTTCATTTGGCGCTTAAGTTGTTGTAACATGGGTAATTTGTAATATTACTAGGTATCCAAGTGATCTAATTGAAAGATCAAAGGTCCACTCAGTGTTGGACTGGCATCATGCCAATTTACGCCGTGGTTCAGGTGATACTATAGTTTGAATTTCCCATTTATTAGTAAACTTTTCCTGAATGGTTTTATCATATGGTTGGTTTTAAACTTTCTGCTTTCAGTTGGCGTTATTATCAACACTGTCTTGGGACCACTAAACGGCCTGCCTATAAACCCTCAAGCAGCTGAAGAAGCTGAGAAGACACTTGTGAAAGCATTGTCTACAATAGAAGATTTTTGGCTGAAAGATGGACCATTTTTGGTTGGAAGATCTCAACCATCAATAGCAGATCTAAACTTGGTATCTGAAGTCATGGAACTTGAGGTAACAATATAAACTTATTAACATTTTATTATGTTTCTGTTTTTCATTTATTTTATCCGTTTGGTCAATTCTGAGTTAAAACACTATATTTCGTTTGTTTTTCAGCTTCTGAGCGAGCAGGATCACAAGCGAATATTAAGCCCGTTCAAGAAAGTTCTTAAGTGGGTTGAAGATACAAAAACTGCAACTATGCCTTATTTTGATGAATTTCATGACAAACTCTTCAAAGCAAAGATAGGAATCCGAGAGCAATTGGCAGCAAAATCTGGGAACTAAAGAGCAAGATGTGAGGTCATACAGAAGTTCCATACAGTTTTATAATAATTCAAACCATGTATTAAAAAAATAAATTCAGCTTGATTTTAATTTTAGCGTGTAATGTCGTTGTGAATTTGAGTGTGAGAATGGCAAGTATCAATAAATGAACTAGGTAAAACTTTGAATCGTGTGAAAAACATTCCAGATTTTAGTAATTTTGACTCGGTACGGTTACATGAATCTACGATCACATTATGTATACAAAGTAACTGAGAGATTAAGTTTCTACTTTCTAGATACGAAACGACATTAGAGAGACTGTTATACTGTGTTTCTTTAAGACCAAACATCTATGTTTAATCAATATAAACAAAGAGTTTGCTGGCGTGAAAATATTTTTTATCGTTTCAAAATATAAAATAAGGATGTTAGAGAAATTGTTAGAAAAGTAGGAGGGGCAAATTTTTTTTGACAACATATCACATCGGTAGGGATGACAGGATTGGAAACCGTGAGATTTTTGACCCAAAACAAAGGCGCTACCAAGCTGCGCTACACTCCTTTCAATTGGTCTACAATATCATTATATTGTAAAGAACCCTTGCCCATGTTTTCCACATCGGCAAGGCACCTCCATCGACATTCAATTTTTCTTGCAATTTCTTCTTTATTGATTTATTTACTTATCATTATCCCGCCGATCACACCAACGCTTTCTTACTTATCCTATGAGCAAAAAGGGTTCCAGATAATCAACCCTTTGAATTGAATAAGCGAGGCTTTCTCGAAAGAAAGATTTGCATGTGACAGAGATCCGAAGTCTGTGTATCAGGTTAAGCAAGCCCTAACCGCTAGCTTCCACACAAACAAAAAAGTGAGCACCTAGCGTGAAAGGTTGCCTTACGAAGTAATATAACATGTTGATACAAATAATGTTCTAAAAACGTTATTTCTATCTTTCGATAACTTCACGTTTTGAGGATGACAAAAAGTGAAAACACATTACGTTAAAATTAATGTAAACAAGTTTTTAGTCGAAAGATCCCATTTTACACAAATCACTCTAGGTATGCACAAACAAATTTACAACTTGACAAATGATCAAAGAAGTGAATTTGTGTTTAAGACTTCACATTTTTAATGTGACAAAACATTTCTTCCAAAAATACACTTTACAAATTATTTTTGAATAATTAAGAAATGTTTTAATGAAAAAATAAGTTCAAATAACATAACAGCTATTTTTCCCCCCAAAATCAACTCCAAACTTCCCCAAATAAGTTTTCACCAGAAAAGACAAAAAGAGGAGTGTTTTTGTCTGGCACGGTACCACTAAATTTAGTGGTACCGTGTGTGATTTAGTGGAGTCGTGCCTTCATAACGGCCAGATTTTTTCTGCCTATAAATACCAGCCCACTTCACAGATTTTGGGCATCCTTTTCCACACAGAACTTTTTGAGTTTAATACTCTCACCACATCTTTTCTTCTTGATCATTTAGTTTAGTTTTCTTTTGTTTAAGAGTGATCCAATCATCCATCCAAGTGATCCTCTTCATTCCTCTTCAAGTGCAAAAGAAGAACACAAGGTATCCAAGAGGATACAAAGTGTTGTAGTTGTAGTTAGAGCACTTGTAACATTTGTTACACACTTGATTGTATCATAGTATACATCAAGATCATTTTTCTTTTGAGAGATTGTGAGAGAAGATCATTATGATCTTATAGAGATATTGATTATCTCTTGTAGCTTGTGAGCTAGTGTGTTGATCAAGTGGATCATAGGTAGATCTGTAGGAAATAACCATATTGATTGTGTGGATGATTCGGGTGGTCTTGGTTCATGGAAGATAAGATCCATGGTTTGGATGAGATGAACTAGAGAGAGAGAGAGGGATACTCTTGAGAGAAAACCTGGATAAGATTAGCTTACTATGTGAAAGGTTACAAGAGTTCCAACCCTTCCCAAGTGTGGGAAGGGGTATTTATACTAACTAATATTGGTGCCCCTAGTGGGCTGTGGAGTGAGCTGACAGTGGGGAAAGCCCCGACCCACTCCACAAATATAGATACGACTAATACTATTAATACTAATACTAATAATACTAAGCTAATATAAATAATCCTACGAGCTATATAAATGCTAATTAGATGCTCGGGGTGACCGAGCCTTCATCTGAATATTTATATTCCTAACAATCTCCCCCTAAGGGAGGTCACCCCGGAAATAATAACTTGACTTCTAGCATTTTATCTTCTGAAGTTGTCGTCATAGCTCGTAGTCTTTGATTCTTCATTGTCTTGAAACTTTGTGCATTCAGCAGTATACGTTTGATGACGTTTGATTGTCTTGGATGATCTTTGAGTATTCTTCGACTTTATCATCCAACATTTGTTTCCAAGCCATCTTTCAGTAGTATGTTACCATGTGATGTGTAAATCTTTGAGCCGACATGCTCACACTATTTGGTGTCATGATCTTTAGCATCAGAGTTTGCAGAAGCCGTGTTAAAGGTCTTTTAGGTTGATCATGACATAGTTGAGTTACAATGATGATGTAGTGTGAACATGTGGTAGAGGATTGGCATCTTTTCTGCAACCAGCTACAATAGCAACCAGCTACAGCATTCCACAGCTACAATCGCCAAAAGTTCCTGCATACGACAGTTAGCAACAAATCGACCGGTACTTACAGGTTCGGACTTCGAGATTGTTAACAGCATAGTGTGAAAACTCTCTCTAATCCTTACCAAGACCGTTCCTAATCGAAAACCCACAGAGGGCTTTTTAAGATCGAACCGTAGCACATCAACGATTAGGTGAGTCGCTGGAGATCACTCCATGACTGTAGACCGTTTGAAACCGCCGTGATCACTAAGCGTAATCCATAAAGAACTACCGAAGTGACCTGCTTTCAGGGCTGCTTGATGTTGACCCTGGCAGGAATTTCCATTCAATCATTGAGAATTACATATGTAAATTCCCTCATAAATTTTCTGGCAGATTGCTAAGATCTGCGTAGGACTCATAAGTTTACAACTGGTGTCCTTAATGTTGAACACCCAGTGTAGAAATAATTCGTGTTCCTATGAGATCTTTTTATGCATCTCGTGGCTCTAGACTCTATTGTGCGTTTTGATTTAGTGAGCGGAGGCTGGAGAGAACTGCCACCTATTCAATATCATCTAACTCGGAGTGAGAGAGACGATAGGAATGTATTGAACTCCGTGACAATTGAAACAAGAATCCTTTGAGGGACCTTGAGTGGCTAGGGAGGGTTGTGCAGCGTATCACTGGGTCCATGATACTTTGTCTTCAATGCCAGCAATCAACTGAGTGATTCTGACAGCATATGTATTGACCCGGTTTCTGCCTAAGTTGTAAGGAGGGCTATTTCTTTTCACCCTTTATCTTTACAATTCTTTTTCATTCTTCAACCCCTTCAGTGCTTACCGAGACTTCATAACTAACACCTTGTTGGGTTTGTTCCAGTACTAGCTCCATCTCAGTCAGCACTTTTCCCTTATCCACTTTTCTCCTTTTTAATCATACCTAAGGACTTCTACACTAACTAGTGGATTGTCCCTGGGTAGATCCCTCCGGCTCTGGCGGGATCGTGGGAACTTGTACCTAACCTTATCATCCTTATAACTCCATTATATAAAATACAATGGTCGGTCTTTGGTGTTCTTCCACAATTGCCAAACCAAATCTTTGAAAAATCTCTCAAAGTGTTCATGATTCTGAAACACATTTTTGCAAACACTTGAGAGTTTTATATTTTTCAAATGCTCCCCCTCAACATGTGCTCAAATGATTGTTTTATAAATTTGCACATGTCAGGTGAAGCTCGCACTTTTGAATTGATTGATTTTCCAAGAACATGATCATCGCGAGACACGCTTACATCACTAGTAAACTAGCTTGAAATTATTACCCGTCCAGATCACATTCAAGGAAGATCGCTCGAAATCGGTACATTCTACTCAGACACGTCCTTTGCGAGACACGCTTACATCACCAGATAAACTGGCTTGAAATTATTACCCGTCCAGGACATGTCCTTTCGACTACTGACTTTAGCTATCGTTAATTCATTGGTGAAGTCTGGGCCTTGCTCACATAAGATGCATGCCAAATCCTTTGCTCCCCCTCAATAAGTGCATTGGTATACAAAAGAGTTTAGCACTTACTGGAGAGCTTACTTTCACATTCAAAACATTTTGCTCCCCCTCAATATGTGCCTTGGTATACAAAAGAGTTTAGCACATATGGGAGAGCTTACACTTAAATCCAAAACATCACATTTTCATCAGGTTTCATATTTAAATCACATTCTCTCCCCCGATCAAAAATTTCAAACCTTTTGAGATTTGTGATCCCAATTGATTTAAATAATTTAGAAAAACATGGGAGAAAATGTGGTCAGGTTTAACATGTTCTGATGATGAAACATACTTTGCTCCCCCTTAATCTAAGAGGGAGATTCACTGCTCATTTTGCACAAGATAACTTTTATGACACAAGTGATATTGACCTTTTTGTGCAGACGATATAATCACCCGCTTATCTGAGTGAATCAGTCAATATCAATCATCCATCCACCAACAAATCTTTCGCAAATGTCGTTGATCCCCACTTAGCGAGACCAAAATAGATGAATAGTGGTGATGGTGGTGAAAGTGTTGTTGTTGTTGTTGTTGCCGACATTGTTGTTGAGGTGAATTCCGAGCCAATCAATAGAGTTTGAACGTCTGATCAAATGGTTAGAATGGGAACTGGTACATTCATTTTGGCTATGGAATCTGCATAAGAATATCAACACAGATATACATACATACAGATACACTATTCCTAGATAGCTACCCTTCAGCAGCTTGCCACATTATAATACCAAGTTCATCTTATAATCAAACCCCAATCAGGAACTACGTCAAACCACTATCTAGCATGAAGAGCAAATAGCAATCATGAACATGGCAATTCACACGAATTTCAATATTCAATTCAGGATCTTAGGAACATGATTCTAACATAATAGCAATCTACCTAAGCGAATCCTGAGAACATATGCACAATATCAACAACCATTAAGCAGCAGAGACAAACAACATTTGAAACTCATTCATTTAGATCATACAAATGCCAGTGGAGTATTCAAAAACATCAAACACAACTGGTTTTCTAACTTCTTTTAGGTTTTAAGTCTTAAAGCATTTTGGGGATTATACGAGGATACTAAAGTAACACAAATGAACCTTCTAGATACATAAAGCTAGGAAACTATAAGCAAATTGCACATAATGTCCTAAACTTTCTAGCAACTAACACACTTGGTCATTTGATATATTTAAGCAAGATCCTCTTCAACTAATTCCCCATTAACTACAAAACCTTTTCTAACAAGTATGTTTTAACCAATAAATCCGTTTGATGATATAAAATTTGAATTCACTCTCCCCCTCAATCAATGACCCGTATTCTAGTTGAACCTCAACTAAAATCACGCTTAACCCCACAACTCATCAAACAAGAACTGTCGTGAGGTTTTGTAGTCGTTGATTGAGTGACAAATTTTATGCATAATCCAAGTATAAACAAATTTCATACAACACATATTCACCAAGTGTCTCACAAATAATTTTCAGAAGAATCATAGAATGAAAACTATTTGTATGCAAAGAAGACTTCTCTTCTTTTTCAAGAAATGATGCACTGAAACGTACATCAGATCGAAGAAACATGGATATAAAGTAATCCATGCCCAGGTGAACATCAACCAGTTGGAGGAACAACCGTCTTTTTGGCGACGTGCTTTCCCCAGTATGAAGCGCGGGTTGCTATCTAAAGTAATAGCAAGCCATTTAGACATGTTTTAACAATCCATTTTAACTTCTGCTCGAGCTTCATTTAAAGACCCGTGCCATTATTGAATGACATTTCTAAGTCCGTAAATGTTATCGATAAACAGAAGACATGCCTAGGTGAAACTATTTTTGGTCTTTTCTAATTTTTCAATTTTTATGGTTTTTCTGGTTTTACGTTTCTCTATTTACAATTAGCATGAATTCTATGTATCTATTTACAAAATGGTATAAGATGTGAAAAAGAATGTAAGAAGCAAAATATATACAAGGATACGAACCAGAAACCATTACTCCTCAGCATTCTGAATCTTCACCGCATTCATCACTTGACTTGCTGAAGAGCAATGTTAGCACTTTCAATCAGGGAATGATTCTGGCTTTTCACTCTCCCCTAATTAGTGCACTCCCCCAATCTGACAACCTCTGACGATCACCCATAATAGGAAGAAGACTTTGGATGAACGCCCGAAATGTGAAGAAGTCTTTTGATAACCAAATGCATGCCGTCTTTAATCTTCTAACACTCCCGTCCTAGAGTGACTCCGTCAAAAACCTTAGGCAACTTTTCGGTAGTTTAAGTTGAGCCTCAACTGAAGTCTAGCTTAACCTCACAACTCATCAAACAAGAACTGTCATGAGATTAGGTTAACATCAAGTTGGACTTAACCTTAAACTACGGAACAACTTGAACCTAACTTAACTCCACAACTCATCAAACAAGAGCTGTCATGGGATTAAGTTAAATATCAAGTTGTAAGAAAAGAGCTCAACATTCTTGAATGTAGAGAAGACTGAAGACTCGACCTTCTTCAAGATTGCCCAATGTGGAGGAACAGAATACCAATCATCTTTATCTCACCAAATGCCTTCCAGTAACCTTACATATAACCCATCAGCCCGCAGCATACACATGAGAAGATAACTCCCAACAGATAATGTAGAGTAGACTAACGACTCGACCTTCTTCAGTCTTTAGTATAACACCAAAGTAACAAGTTGAACCACTGATCATCTATAGTATGTATCCATCCTTGGATATTAAGCCCTGATCACGTGAACCTGTTGTGCGTCCTTGATGTACACATTCTCTCTCCCCTGATGGTTACGATTAATCAGCCCATGACGTAACAGTGAAACGTAAATACCAAGGTAACAAGTTGAACCACTGATCATCTCTGCGGTTCTCAACACCGGAATATATGATTAAGCCCGATCACGTGAACCTGTTGTGCGTCCTTGGTGTACACATTTCTCTCCCCCATGATGGTTACGATTAATCGGAATCATCATCATGATGTGTACATGCAGCCTGATGACGTGTACTTGAAGCATTGACTAGAAACCCATTGTTGCTGATTATACCAACCCGTGAGACTCGATTAGCATTCCATGACCATGTTCTTCAACACCTTGATAGAGGAAGAAGTAGTGTTGGAGAACCATGGTTTGCACGACTCCTGAACTGACGTATTCAGGAGTCGTATGACCATTTCTCAATCATCAACTAACATGTAGATTAATATTCACCCTTTCCCCCCCTCAAAAATTGCATATGCCTGCCAACTGCAATTTTTGATGATTGAACTAGTGAATATGAATACCATCAACGGTAAGTAGCTCCACTTGACGGTTCTTGAAGACTGACATGTTGTTTATTCACCCTTTCCCCCCCTCAAAAATTGCATATGCCTGTCAACTGCAATTTTTGGTTGAACAAGTGAATAAGGATATACTCCAATGTGCGCCGATCCACTTGAAGACTGAATAAGCACGGAAAGAGCATGAAACTTGTTGATGAGAATGGCCATAAACAAGAAGACTCCTCTTCTTTTGAAGATAAAGTGCACTCAAGCGTGCACTTTTCTTTTCTTTGATGAACGAGGCCTGCACTGAAGTGTACAGACGTCATTATGATGAAGAGCGAGGCCTGCACTGACTTGTACAAACGTCATTTGATGAAGAGCGAGGCCTGCACTGACTTGTACAGACGTCATAATGTTGAAGAACGAGGCCTGCACTGACTTGTACAGACGTCATTATGTTGAAGAGCGAGGCCTGCACTGACTTGTACAGACGTCATTATGTTTCTCTTTACTTCTTCTCTCATCTAACTCATTACCAACCCCATTATCATTCTGTCAGCTTGATGTTGTGACCACTGATGGATAAAACCCAATATGATGAACTTGATACTGAAGTAATATAACCCGAACTTGTGACTTAAACTTGTACTAATGCGTGACAAAGAGCGGTGTAGAGACTTCGTGCAACATCGAATCCCTAAGTACTCTATACTCTTCAACCAACCAACCATCAAGTATAAGACGCACATCACCTCTTGGATATCCACAACTTCGTGTGACACTGAGCACTTCAACGTGACTCCTTAAAGTGATAGTTATTTTGTAATAGAGAGAAAGACAAAATAACTAGATATCCAAGTCCTCGTCATTTTATTGAAAGCTCGAACAAGGATCTCGAAGAATCTTCATCCAACCTCCCCGATATCTTCAGATACTAAGTACACGCACCCATGAAATTTCACTTCAGCCTCAAATAAATAATAATGAATTAACGCCGTAGTCACGTCTTGTGGTTAATGCCCAAATCTAGCCCTTTATGATGCTTTAACTGAACTTTGATAATGGTTTTAACCCGATCATGGTTAAGAGCGCATAGACCATCATCACGGGATTTTACAAATCTATGATTTAAACCGAGAAATAAGTTCTTTCGCGGGATTTTACAAAACCAAGAAGAAACCGTGAGGCAGTAACAGATTGAATGTGGCATGACTGATTTTGGTTTTTGGTGAACATCAGTTTGGGTAAAGAATATCTTGTGAAGAATTACAGATCACATCATAACTTTTAAAACCTTTGGCCAACTAACCAACCTTGTACATAGATTAGTGACCACTCGATGAAGAAAACCCGATATACCAATACTGAAAACTGAAGTAGAAGTCCCCAAATTTGTTACTTAAGTTTGCACTAATGTTGGAAGAACGGTGTAGAGAATTAATGCTCCAAGCAAATCTCTAAGTGCTCAATACCCAACCAAAGTATGAGACATTAACACCTCTTGCGATTATCGACATCGTCATTGACGTGTGACACTGAGTACTCCAATAACTCTTAAGTGATAGTTACCCCGACTACTGGTAACTAGATAACCCAAGTCTTCAACTTAAATTTTACGCACGAGCAGGTTATCATTGAAGGTCATGCATCCAACCAACCCCGACTTCAAGATAAAATAAGTAGACGCCTTCGTGAAATTCAACTTCAATCACAAATAAAGAATACCAGATTAACGTCGTGATCATCTTGTGCTGTTGACTAGCCAAAAAGAGAAGAAACATGCGCTAATTCTTAGAAGTGCCCATGACTCATAGTCAGTCCTATCAAACAAAGCTGTCTGACCCAGCTACTTGGATGTGGAATAGTTGTCGTACTGTGTACAGGATTTTACAGTTCTTGAGATTTATCTGAGAAATTAATTCAAGAACTAACTGCACAACAGTAAGTATCAAACTGCTGTAGACTGAACCACTGAATCCTGAATCGCTACGATCTGACCCGCTGTAACCGACACTGCTAAGATTCAAACCGCTGGAGACTGAACCGATACGATCTGATCCGCTGTAACCGGAACCGCTAAAATTCACATCGCTGGGGACGGAACTTCTAGGAAACTTGCGATAATTCTCCCCCTCAAAAAGGACATGAAATGACCTTTTTGCCAAAGCTGAGAGTCCGTGATGTTTGTGAATTCGACAGGCACACAACATGGAAAGAGACAAATGAAACTACTGCAACGAAGATGGTGATTAAGACTCTCTTATAGTAACCCCTTGCTTTCCTCATCATCACTGGTTTAGTAGATTAACAATTCATTGAAGCTCGTAATATGCCAAAACCGCTTGATGAAATGCATATGACTTTAAAGTGAGTAAAAGGTTAAAACATGTCTCCAAACAAATCACCTCTTGTCTTTAAGCCTGACTACCTCTTGAGAAGATCTTGAACAACAATCCCATTAGAAGCTTGAGAAACAACAATCACTTGATGAAGCTTGATAAAGAACAAGTCCGCGACTTAAACTTGCACTAAATTATGATTTAGAACCTATATTGAGCACAACAACGTAACTCCTTTAAATATAGGTAGTGATATATACCCAACCTTCCATCCTTAATTGTATATATCCACTTCGTGAACATCCAAGTCTAATCACCTTAAATTGCAAATTGTGATTTAGAACCTATATTGAGCACAACAACGTAACTCCTTTAAATATAGGTAGTGATATATACCCAACCTTCCATCCTTTATTGTATATATCCACTTCTTGAACATCCAGGTCTAATCACCTTAAATACGCTTGAGCAAGGGTCAACAAACATCGTGCATCCATCCACCCCGAGATGTTTGTGACACTAAGTACACCAACCCGTGAATTAACAAACCAACCAAGTTATCATAATTTCCCAATTCCTGCCGATTTTGTAGCACAAACTTATCCCAAAAAAATAGTCAAACCCCGTAATTCTTATTTTGTCTAAATCCAAGTCCCGCCTACTTGTCCAAAATTGATTTCACGGGATTTTACAGTTCTTGAGATTTAAACCGAGAAATCGAATCTTTCGCGGGATTTTCTAAAATCTACAAGAGAAACCGTGAACTCAACAAGAATAGCCTAGAGTGAAGTGCAACATTAATCTTCGAAATTCAAGTCACAGGAGTCAAATCACTACTTGATCAAATTGCAACAAGTCGAGTCACAGATTGTCAAATTTCAACAAGTCAGATTGCAATCAACCAAGTCACAATTAGTCAAATCGCAAGTGTCAACTTGCACCGTCATATCGTAACTGGTCAAGTCGCAATCCGTCTAGTCGCAATAAGTCAAAACGCAACTTGACAAATCACACTTAATCAAATTGCAATTTGTCAACTGTAACTCAAATCGTAAATATCAAATTGCAGACTCACTTAAGTCGCGGGTACCAATAGGACACTGCTGCCAAATCCACACCTCTGAATTAACGAAGACATTCATAAACCCAAAAAAATAGCCATGACATGTGTATAATCGTGAGCTCAATTACACTCTTTTATCAATCGAATAGACATAACTATCCATTGCAGTTCATCTTAGCAATGCAACTCAACTTTGCATTCAAATTAGTGTAATCGAATAGGACATTATCATTGCAACTCAACTTCGCTCACAACCCACTAATCAATAGCCTAAAACCATTTAATCAGTCCGCTTAAAATACAGGTAAGCGGCCCATTCAAGTCTCTGGTCCAATAAACTTATCAACATTCTTGGCCCATGTCCATTTCTCACTTAACCCTGAAAATCCGGTATTTAACTCCCACTTTTAACATAACACAAACCCTAATCCCTTATCTAATATTAATCCGCCCCCTCTCCTCTTAACAACCTCTCACCCAAACCCTAATAACAACACATCCGCCCCTTCATCACTAACTAATCCTCTTCTTTCTATTAGCAATCAAACACAAACACAACCAGTAACCTACTCGAACCTATATCTTCTTACATTCCTTAGTTGGAATCAAGAAATCACGTTGAAGGTTTGAGGATCCTTCGAAAGGTCTAAGGTAGGTTCGACATATGTTTTGTATTTGATTTTCATTTAACCGAACACAAAGAATGATGAAACACGATTGTTTTGTCCTTTCTTTAATTTTTCGGATATTGAAAGAGGCATATCTTCGAAAGAAATTTGACCAATGATGACTAACGTGTATAACTCTTAAGATCTTTAAGGATCTAATCACGAGTTTCACGGACCTGAGGTCAATGTTGTTTTTCTATTCATTTAAAGTAATTACTTTAAGATCAGTGATGGTATCTTCATCGTGTGTTTGTTCTTGTAATGGGCTTTGGACATTTGTTGTTCCACACGACAGAAAATCTGAGATCCTTTTGTTATCATCTCATTGCTTGAGTTTCGTTCAATATTTAGGATCTGTGAGGATTTGGTTTTGACTTGCAAAGGTCGATAAGATCTTGACATCCTTACAAGGTGCGAGTCAAAGCAAGACTGAGATCATTTGTATTTTATCGTTAATGTTTTGAATCTTAGTATCGTTCGATTGTTGGGGAGTGACTTGTGAGGGTATTTGAGGTTGTATCTAGTGTTAGGATGTTGTTGGTTTTGGTCTTAGATTGTGAATAGGTTGTGGTGTCATTTCTGCTTTATCATCTTCTTAATCTTCTTCTTAATCTATGATTCGGTTTGTTATTTGATAACTCGTTAACCGTTAATTCAATTGTTGCTTTATATGGCAGACAAACCGAGTTAACCGTTTGAACGTTTGACCGAGTGACAAACCGAGTACACTTTATATACACAAACCGAGTTCGTGAGAATATAGACAAACCGAGTACACCTAATATACACAAACCGAGTCCGTGAGCAAATGGACAAACCGAGTTCATGACAGTATGGACAAACCGAGTCCATGACTGTATGGACAAACCGAGTCCAGGACAAACCGCATCTGAGACAAATTGCAAATTTGACCGGTCAAAGCTGTCACTTTCGTACATTCCTTAAAAACCGGATCTGTGTTTTTCTCTTTCATAACAAACCGCATTCAAGAACTTCATCATTTACCAGCAGCTCGTTAACCTCAAAATCAAACAATTTGACCACTGCAGTCAATCCAAACCATCTACCATTCAACACAAGTCCCACATAAACCACTGATATAGAACACAAATGTATACAAAGTGACACATGTAAACTCAGTGAATCAACAAAAGTCCAAAGTTAGTTAAGCCCAAAGCAAAAGCAAAAAGAACTCAAGACTTGTAAATATTGATGAATGATATTTGTGGTAGCAGTTTGTATAAAATGATAACCAA
This sequence comes from Artemisia tridentata subsp. tridentata, assembly GCA_021014915.2. Classification (NCBI taxonomy): domain Eukaryota; kingdom Viridiplantae; phylum Streptophyta; class Magnoliopsida; order Asterales; family Asteraceae; genus Artemisia; species Artemisia tridentata. The sequence goes on along the minus strand of CP139506.1, from coordinate 266,960,032 downwards.
AGATTGATTAAAGCAGCTTGAACACAATGATTCGAACCAAATAACACAAGACAATATTAGTTCAAACCCAAAGATACATGGACAGTGAACCCAAAGATGAAATCCATTAGCCCAAGTAAAGAACCCAAAGATGAAATTATGTTCAAACAGATTTTGATACGGACCACAATAAGTAAAAACAACTGGAGCACAGAAACAAGAAACCACAAGTTTGTTGTACGAATCAAAACAGAAATACGACAATCACAAAAATAAATCCAAGCACACAATCAATCGGATCTAACCATGGCTCTTGATACCAATTGTAGGAAATAACCATATTGATTGTGTGGATGATTCGGGTGGTCTTGGTTCATGGAAGATAAGATCCATGGTTTGGATGAGATGAACTAGAGAGAGAGAGAGGGATACTCTTGAGAGAAAACCTGGATAAGATTAGCTTACTATGTGAAAGGTTACAAGAGTTCCAACCCTTCCCAAGTGTGGGAAGGGGTATTTATACTAACTAATATTGGTGCCCCTAGTGGGCTGTGGAGTGAGCTGACAGTGGGGAAAGCCCCGACCCACTCCACAAATATAGATACGACTAATACTATTAATACTAATACTAATAATACTAAGCTAATATAAATAATCCTACGAGCTATATAAATGCTAATTAGATGCTCGGGGTGACCGAGCCTTCATCTGAATATTTATATTCCTAACAAGATCGGGTAGATCGAGTCTTGTGTGATTGTGTGAAGTAGAAAGGATCAAGTAGATCGTGGTAGATTGGTGCTAGCTAAGATTAGCACTCGACATTTAGCTTAGTGTCGGAAATTGGATAAGCGACGTTGTACGATTTTTTCCGCCTGAAGGGAGGTCTTGTTGACATAGTGCTTGAAACTCTCGAGTGTGGTACTCGGGGAGTGGAGTAGGGCGAAGAAGAGCTTCATGACCGAACCACTATAAATCTCTTTGTCCCGGTTTGATCTTTCTATCTCTTTCCTTTACTTTCATTTAGTTACATTGTGTTTATATTGCATAGTGTAGTGTAGTGTTCATATTGGTGTTGATTGATCACACATAAGATTCGAATCAAGGTTTTCAATAGAAAAGTTTTTTAAAACAAATTAAAAACCGGGAAAACTATTCAACCCCCCCCCCCCCCCTTCTAGTTTTCCACAATTGGTATCAGAAGCCACGTCAGTCAAGATTTTAAAGTAAATTGTATTTTAAAACTTGAATCGATCAATGGATTCCGACAAATATCTAGAAGGGCAATCTATGCAAAGACCACCACTTTTCGAAACCGATTGTTTTATATATTGGAAAACAAGATTCGAAACGTATGTGAAATCAAAAGACATTGATCTTTGGCATGTTATTACCGAGGGTGACTTTCAACCGATTCAAAAGAATCCGGAAACCAAAAGGGATGAAATAGTTCCTTATAATAAACAAAGTGATGAACTTAAAAGAAAACTAGCCAAAACTGATGAGGCTAAAATGATGATTTATAATGCTTTGCCTAAAAAGGAATTTGAAAGAATTTTCATGTGTAATACGGCAAAAGATATTTGGAAAACTTTGTTAGTCACTCACCAAGGTAATAATCAAGTCAAAGAGAACAAGATAGATCTTCTTGTTCAACAATATGAACAATTTGCCATTTCGTAAGATGAATCTATAGACAATGCTTTTGCTAAATTTAATACTATTATTACTAGTCTTAAAGCTCTTGATGAAGGTTACTCGAGCAAGAATTACGTTAGGAAGTTTCTTAGGGCTTTACATCCTAAATGGAGAGCAAAGGTCACCGCCATTGAAGAGTCAAAGGACTTGGCAACATTATCACTCGATGAACTAATAAGAAACTTGAAGGTTCACGAGATGATAATCAAGAAAGACTTCGATATAGTCAAAGGCAAAAGCGAAAGAGTTAGATCTCTAGCATTGAAAGCCAAAAAGGAGTCTAGTGATGAAGAATGTTCGAGTTCCGATAGTGAAGATGAAGAGTATTATTTAGCCGTTAGAGACTTTAAAAAGTTCTTTAGGAGAAGAGGTAGGTTTGTTAGACAACCTCGTGATGACAAGAAGCCGTCACACAAGAACCGAGTTGAGAAGAAAAGGACAAGTGATAGGAAATGCTTTAGATGCGGAGATCCTAATCACCTCATAAGAGAATGTCCCAAACCACCGAAAACCAACAACCAAAGAGCTTTCATTGGAGGCTCTTGGAGTGATAGCGGTGAAGAAGAAGAGAAGAAGCCCAACAATTAAACATGCCTAATGGCTTAGGCTTCTAATGAGGTACATTCCGACTCTTCTTATTATAGTGATGATAATTCGTCTATAGATGATAACATACTATATGATGAATATAATAAGCTATGTGAGGTAAGTTCTAAAATCTTAGGTAGAAACAAACAACAAAAATTAAAATTGCATGAACTCGAAATGCAAGTTTTAGAACTAAAGGATCAAGTCAAAAGACTTGAGAAAAATAAAGAAGTAGACGTAGGATGTAAGTCATGCATAAGTCTTCAAGTAGAGAATGAGAAACTCAAAGAAAATGCTTTGAGAATCATTAAGTTTGAAAAAGGAACAAAGACACTTAATGATATACTTGAAAACGTTAGGAATGGTCAACATACCGAAGCGGGCTTAGGATTTGACCCAAATAAAGCTTCGACAAGTAAAACGAAACAAGTAAAATTTGTCAAACCCACAAGTTCTGTCGAAACAGTAGACGGCACCATTAAATTTAATGGTATCGTGGTACCGTCTGGTGCTAAAGACAGAACTGAGTCGAATTTGAAAAATAATTCAAGTCCTAAACCAAGTCATATAGTTGTAAATGGTACCAAAGTATCTATTGCTAGCATAAAGGAAGTCAAAAGCTTTTACAAACCTTTGTCAACCCCCGGACTTGGCTTTGTAAAACCCGACACTAGGTCAAAGACTCCTCCACCTAGAAAAACAAATGTTCCTAAACCCCGGTCAAGAACTCCTCTACCGAGAGGTAACTCTAGAAGACAAAGTTATCCAAGTAACTATCCCGTGACTTGGAATAACCGTCAACTACAAAGTTACTTACCATGGGAAATTTGTCCTCCGTTCAAACATCCTAACCAAATGCAACTAATGCATGGGATGTTTAACACTAACAACTTTAGACCCATGAGATATTGGGGACCAAATGTTTGAATGTTTGTCTTATTCAATAGATATGCTTGGGAATCGACTTGGAGCCTGACGAATGGGTCAAGGATAGTGGATGCACTAATCATATGACGGGTAACCGAAGTCTATTCTCATCATACAAGGCATACAACGGAGGTAATGTCACTTTCGGTAGCAAACTTAAGGGCAACATAATAGGCAAAGGTACGATTATTCAAAACTCCATCACTATTAAAGATGTTGAGCATGTAGATAACTTAGGATTTAACTTGCTTAGCATTAGTCAAATGGTAGACAATAAGTGTAGAGTTATATTCTTCGAAGAGGGTAGTGAGATCATTAAGAATGGTAAAACCATAGGAAAAGGAGTTAGGAGGAATGACTTATTTGTTATGAAAATTGGAAATAAACCTCAAGATAAGTGTAGCGTCCTGTAAATTTCCACTATAATTAGTAATAGTTAATCAGATATTAATTATCGTTACTGTTCTGTTTACCATTTTTTTGGGAAAATTTTGAATTTTTGTTTATTACATTATTATAACACGAAAACATTATTACATGATTTACCAAATAACGGGACGAGCTCACACGCGAACCACGAAAACTAAATAAACACAAAAACTACCAAACGGGCCTTAATAATTCAAGCAAAACTCCTATTTCCGGTTACTGTTCATCAGCAGCCCAACTAAGCCCAATTTTCACTTAATATTTCATTTGCTATATCGACCAAAGCACTCCAACTTGGACCCGTTTTCTTCCAATTTCGAAACACAACTTATTCGATATTTTGTACCACTTATTTCTCCTCCCACCAAAGTATTAGGGTGTCGAGTTATAGCTCCTAATATCAACTCTTGATACGTGTAAATTGATCAAAGTAAACTGCCTTCAACAACCCATTCGAAATATTAATAATTCACCAACTTATCCAAATCCAACCCAAATTGATTCTACCTAGTTCTAATATTTTTCCTAGTTCCTATATGAGTTAACAAGGTTATTTCTCATATCCTAGCTCAATATCACACGTTAAACTCATTTGTTGGACCTCTAAATATGCTTGTCGACATGTATTATATACAAAAACAATGCAACCCTTTTTCCCTACTCTCACAAAGCTCTTAAAGTCTTCTAATGTCAGTAAAATCTATATCAAACTCACCACATTCCTGACATTGAACAGTTAGAACAAGTGGTATGATTAAAAATACAATATAAACCCTATACTTGTATAGATACACGAACACACTCTTACTCACTTACTCCCTTTTACTCTCAACACTTCTATACTTTTCCTAATCCCTTTCAACCTTTAAAGAAGCCACAAGAGACCAGGAAGTTTTACATTTCCATTTGAATTTGTATTCGAAGCTTAGGAATTATCTTCGAAACGTATTTTTGGTTCTAGCAAGGTTGTGGATTTTCCTCTTGTTCTAGTCATCTATACACATTAACTCACCACCCTTGAGGTGTTGTAAGTCCTCACATCTCGTTCTAAGTCCATTTCATTTTGTTTTGATACACCATGCATCGTATTATAACTTGTTTCAATCGTATACGTTTCACTCTTTATTTTACGTATGCATTTCATTCTAGACACAAACGCTTGGTTTGCCTCTCTTGTGGAAGGCCTAGGAACCACGAAACATACCCACATCACATTTATTTTATTGTTACATACACATTCGAACTCCATTTTAATCTATGCTTCCACTTATAAAATCATGCAACACAAAATTAACTAAGTCTTTTTAATTCAAAACTGTTCCATTCAACCTCACAAATGGCCTTGTAAAATCGAATTTGAACTAATGACATATCAATATTTTTACGTGATTTGTTTCTTCATACAACAAGCTAGTAATCTCATGTTTATAGTTTACCAATATAAGCTCTTGAACGCTCGTAAAAATGGCCAAAGCTCACGCCTATCGCAACTTTGTAAAACTAGTATAATAATCCGAAATGGACTGAAAAGCCCATTAAGCGAATATTAAGCAAACTGAATAAGCTAAGCGTATAAGGCCTTTTGACATGAATTTGTGACATTAAAAAATGGGCCCAAGGATAAGCCCAACTTGTTTTAAAGCCCACGGATTGTAAAACGTTAATAGGCCTTTGATTTAGCTCGTTAAGACCCATTAATAGGAAAATAAGCCATTTGGGAAAATAAGCAGTTGAAATAAGCTTATATAAGCTTTAATAAGCCACAGAAATTTTCGAATAATTTTTCCTCACTCTTTTTGTACTTTTGGACTAAATTTGCAAAATAGTTTCACTTAAAAGGACGAAAACTGCCAACTGTGTAAAACAAGGATTGAAACTGCCAAAACAGTAACATTAGGGTAGAAACTGATATTATATTAAACTCCAAGCTCAGAATGTCATTTTTGACAAGTAGTGGACTAAAAATGCAAGTTATATACAACTAAGGACTAACGGTGCAACGCTAACGCCGTTAGGGTCTAAAATGTAAAAATAGGAAAAGTACAAGGACCAACATAATGTTTTTGACATTTTCATTTCTATTTTACATTTTACGATTTCCCGTCACGTCACGTGCATTTTTCTACGTTTCGTTCATTTAATTTATAACGTTACGTTATTTATATATAACGAGTTTTAAACAATTAAACTTCACGTTTCGTTTCACCACTTTCGGAGAAACGATATTTTTGGATTAAGGACATAAAAGCAAGATAATATTATATATAATATTATTTTTGAACTTTAAGCATTTTAAGCATTTTAAGCATATCAAACTCACATTACCGACCAAATCATCATCCGGTTACTCATTTTCACACTCGTTATTCGTAACAAGTCAAATTCTTAGACTTCCCTATTTATTCAGGTCGTGTGTTGAAGCTGTTTCCGTAATCTTACCTGTAACCTTACTTGATTTCATATTCCACCTTGCCAGTTACGCACAAGGTGAGTCGTAGCCCCACTTTTACTCGTTTAATTTCCTTATAAACTCTTTGGGGAGATACATGCTCAACTACTTGTTTACTTGGAATGTTGTACTTAAATGATAAAGTACCTTGTTAGTTATTGAGACTTAATACTTGTTTCCACTTACAAAAGTAATTCACACCTTTACGAATCACTGTGAATCTACATACCACTTTTATATGCTATTTCCAAACTCCAATGGAAATACATGCTAGAAATAGAACACCCGTATCCTATGTATACCACACACCTACCTAATGTTGCCTAAGCTTACTGTTATGCCAGAAAGCCCCTCAATCATGAACCATTAATCACCTACGGTGAACGCGAATATAGTGGACAGCTTCGAAACCTGTTGGAGGCTGACTGCCTATTCCACTAATACTTGACGGATAGTCTTAGACGCTAGTCGTATTAGTCGCAATGCATTATATTTGAATTAAATAGGAAGAAGGAAATCTCCTATTACCCGAGGGCCATAACTCATGCCATTAATTTGGATTGTTTCCCCCCACCGTTTTACGGTACTCTTTAAGGTTTGCGTGTCATGAGGCTTAGGGCAATATTTATAAGAATATATATATTGTATATATATATCTAGATACAGCTGTATTAGTACTACTCTAGACTACGATTGTAGATTTCAGGCAAAACACCACTACTACTACTCCAAACTAGGATTATGATCCCCTTGGAATCCTACACCTGTACTCAGGGGCGGAGCCACCTTGTAAATAGTGGGGGGAAAGGCCCCCAACAAAGCTTCTGCAGAATAACCAAATTAGTAGAAAAAATAGTGATATTAGTCACAAAAAGTCTTAGTGCCCTCAACCTGATATGTAAAGTGCCCTCAATATTATAGTGAATCTTGATTATTTGTTTTTTACTGTAATTTATCAATCAAGCAACCAGAAGAGGAAAAAGGGAAGATGGTAGCAAACTAGCAATAAATACAATTAAATATTGTAAAACCTTGAATGCCTACTTTGTCCTTTCTTTAATCTTTTTACAAGGAGTCAAACTTCGTGAACCGTGTATTTTAATACATGCATTTTAATGTGAATATTTTTTTTGGAAGGGTACTTTCATTTTTTGGTTTAGAGTCGCACTCGTCACATTGGCAGGCCCTCATCCACCACATACCCAGACTATGTTGTCTGAACCGGGTCTACGCTGGCATAGTGGGGATTTTTAACGGCTTTCGCCCAGAAACCGTACCGCCTCCACATGAGTTTTCTCGCTGGAGTAACGGCCGGATGAAAACCGGGGCCGGCTCGGATTCAAACCTGCGTAACATTGGCTCACAGGCTCTCCTCTTCATTGCCTAATACCAACATACCCATACTATGTTGTCTGAACCGGGTCTACGCTGGCGTAGTGGGGATTTTTAACGGCTTCCGCCCAGAAACCGTACCGCCTCCACACGAGTTTTCTCGCTGGAGTAACAGCCGGATGAAAATCAGGGCCGGCTCAGATTCAAACCTGCGCAACATTGGCTCACAGGCTCTCCTCTTCATTGCCTAATACCAACATACCCAGACTATGTTATCTGAATCGGGTCTACGCTGGCGTAGTGGGGATTTTTAACGGCTTCCGTCCAGAAACCGTACCGCCTCCACACGAGTTTTCTCGCTGGAGTAACGGCCGGATGAAAACCGGGGCCGGCTCGGATTCGAACCTGTGCAACATTGGCTCATAGGCTCTCCTCTTCATTGCCTAATACCAACAGAGCTTTGTGGCCCTCTTGTGAAGACTTCCCGGTAGGTCACCCAAACCGGTACTACTTTCACACGGGGTCGCTTAACTGACTAAGCGTTAACCACTAGACCACAAAGCCTGATGATATTTTAATCTGAATATAGTCTTTGTAACTTAATGTAAGATTTGTAAATCTAAATACACTTTTGTGCTTCTTTTTTAACTTGGTGAAATTACATTTTTAGTTGGGTTTTAATTCGTAGCCATCAATTCCTTTAGCTAAGTACGTGTTAATTGCTATAAATAATTGGGCTTTGCGTTTAGGTAAACTGACCCGACCCGCATTGGGATTTATTTATTTATTTATAATTTAACCCGTCATCGAGCCGTTCTCATTACTCGTTGCCCCCGTTAATTAGATTTTCTGGCTCCGCCACTGCCTGTACTTAATTGATACCATATATGATTTACTTGTGATTTTTACCCAACGTAACTTACTACTTACTTCAGTAAAGTACTAGTATTTATTTCAACTACCGCTGTACACTATTTGAATTTATGGAAATAAATTGTTTTTTATTAAACTCTATGAACTCACCGACCTTTGTGTTGATACTTTTAAGCATGTTTATCTCAGGTAATTAGCGGAGCAGGACAAGGCACGGAGCGGGCATTATAACTCTGATAAATTATGTGGTGTAAAATAAAATATGTCATTCTTTTCAAACTACCACACCCTTTCATGGGATTTTACTAATCTGATATTTCACCTTTTGTAACGGAATTATTACTTGAATGACAAACAACTTTCAAAACGTCTCTTTTGAGCCGTTTTCTATGATTATGAATCGATCCTCCCTGTAATACCCCAATTAGTCTTCCGCTGTTATCTCATAAATTAGGGGGTGTTACAGATTGGTATCAGAGACATGGTTATAGAGAACCAAATATTTTCAAACATTGGACTATAACTACACTTTCAAAATGAATGATTTTACACAATACCACCTTACGCCCTCCGTGCCTGCATATCTCTGTGCTCAGTACATTACCTGTTAGGATTATTTTACACTAAGCTCCACACACTTGATATTTACTCTCACCCACTTTATTATTTCACATTTATTTTCACACCCTTAATGTTATTAAATTCTTACATTTACTATTTTCGGGTTACTACAGTACCATGTCTTCCAAACCAATTGATATTACCAAAACTACCCTCTGTACTACTCATGCATCACCTACTTATCAGATCACTCTGGATGCCGAAGATCCCTATGTACTAGTGTCACAACCACAGCCTAATACGGAACTTACGCAAATACCCCCACCATCATCACCTACTCACTCACCTCCACATCAGAAACTTAGGAGAGCTACTGAATCTTATTCAGATGGGGAGTTGATTGGTGGTCCGGCAACATTCGAGATTGGGCAGAGTTCGAAGGGAACACACCAAGAAACAATTTGGAAAGATGTTGAGCCAAACTCTCCATTGTCTGACACTCCAGACTCCTCGATGCCAGACATCCCAGATGACGTATCCTCACCCAACCCCCTGACTATAATGTAAACTGTGGAAAACTAGAAGGGGGGTTGAATAGTTTTTACCGTTTTTCGAGTTTTATTTGCTTTGTTACTATATGTTAATTCAAAGGAAACAATTACAAACAAATAATCACACAATATAAACAAAAGATAAAGAGAAGAAAGATCAAACCACACAACACTGTTATTTATAGTGGTTCGGCTACAAGGACTCTCTTCCTTGCCCTACTCCACTCCTCGAGCTTCCAACTTGAGAGTTTATCCTTCACTAAGAAACAAACTCCCTTTCTAGGCGGAGAAAACCTTTACACGTCGCTTACTTTTTTTCCGGTACTAAGCTAAACACCGGGTTCTTTTACAAGGTAGAACCAACCTGACGTCGCCTATATACTTTACCGACACTAAGCTAGATGTCGAGTTCTTTACAAGGGTACAACCACTCCCTACTCTCTTTGTGTTTTGAGGACTAAAACACTAACCACACTCACTGATTACAAATGATAGATAATGATGTGTGAAACAAATTACAATATCACACAGTAATGAAACTAAAGGATTACGGTTCTGTAGATCCTTGAAAGCTTGATCTCTTTTCTACAAAAAGAAAGATCAAAGTGAAATGCAAGTATGAATGATGTTATTAAGATATATACTGAATGAATATGTGTGTTTAAGCTATATGAGTGATGAGAAAGCCAAATGATCAGCTTGCTATTTATAGGCAAGCTGATATCCAGCTCACGGATCCCACGGATCCCAAAATATGGATCCGTCCTTCATTGGACTTGGATCCGTGGGTCTTGACAGCTAAGAGATTTGGTGTATCATTCCATATCTTGCATATCTTGCCAAATCTTCCAAGATCCACAAATGTCAGCTATCTAACTTGTGAATCTAACAAAATATTACACAATCTAACTAAGATATCACTTGTGATGTATGCCATGATGTCATGGTGTAACTTTAAAAATAAAGTTTCCTTTTAAGGAAATAAGTTTGTAAAAGTGTAAAATTGTAATTCTAAGTTATCTTGCAAAATGTAAAATGTGTATTAATGAGACTTAAACTAGTATTTATAATTTGCTAAAAGATATACCTTGTAATTGTCATTAACAAAACTAAGTAAAGATCGAAAAATATAAATAACGTTTTTGGGACGATATTTGTATTAACAATCTCCCCCTTTTTGTTGATGACAAAACATAAGGTATATTTTTGAGCAAGAGAATAAATATAGCATGAGTTCTTAAAAATATATATTAAGTTTGTTTATTAAAGAAAAGTTTTGAAAAAATGTATGTACTGTGATGAATCACAGTTAATGCAAACTTAGTCCTTTCTCCCCCTTTTTGTCGAAACAAAAAGAGTAGCGTAGCGGAATGCGATTTTGAGAACTTTAAAGCTCCCCCTTGTTTTATACTCCCCTAGATGGAGTAATCAAGGAAATGATGCATGAACCTACAAAACAAATGGTTAGAATATGAAATGCTTATGAAATGCTCCCCCTCGATGTATACTCCCCACTTCTCGAGTACCAACGTATACTTTTGAAGGGTATGATATGCTGCAAATGAAGTGTTAGTAATGAATGACTTCTAGGAAGAAGTAGAATGCATGTGAAGTGTTCTTCCAAACAAGCCTTTCAATATGTTTTGACTTAAAAAAGTCAAAGTAAGTGTCTGATCATTATTTGTACCTAAAGCAATCATGATATAGAGTATAACAAGCTATATAAGGATGTTAGTTATCAAAGATAATGATAATATGCAATATGTTGATCACTCATAAGCATAAAACATCACATTCATAGATATTGAAAATTTTGTGACAAAAGTCACAATGATGAAATGATGTTACAAGTACAATAAAAAGACATCCTAGGAAAAAAAAATCCTAAACCAACAATCTAAAAGGTCCTAACAACTATTCTAGAAAGCTCCTATTGAGGAGGATGAGAGATGGCGTTTAAACGCTCAAGAATGTGGTTCAAAATGAACCTCATTTCATTTTGGAGCTCGTGCACCAAAATGTTTGTCCTTTGAGCTATGTGGGAGGTTCTTTCACACATGTTACAATCAGGGTGAATGCTACCAAGCGGAAGAGTAGACTCAATTCTTTGTTGTGGTGGTGGTGGTGGTTGTTGATTGTTTGGTGGTGGTGGTTGTTGTTGATCATTGGTGGTTGGTGTTGTTTGGATTGAGTTCATCAGGATGTTTTGAATGTCCATGGCTTCATGAAGGCGATGATCAACCATACCCGAGAGAGCATAGAGTTGTGTTAACTCCGCACTTATCTCCTCTTGGGTTTGAGGAATGTTGCTCCACATTGCCTCATCTATGGCGATGAGTGTTGAAGTTGGTGATAGTGGTGGTATTTGGGGATGAGGTTGTGGTGCTTCACGGTATAGAGGACCATGAATCTCCGGATGGAGAGGATGGAATAGCATGGGTTCTAAGTTTTCAAGACTCATTGGTGGAGGATTGGTTGATGTAGGTGGAAGATCTTCTAACTCTTCAAGATATGGTTGTGGAGATGTTGGTGGTGTCCTAAAGAGTTCCATGGGTTGGAGTTTTGGTGAGCTTGGTGATGATTGGGATTTCTCAGACTGTGATGGAGCGGGTGGTGGTGTGGTTCCTTCTGGAGTGATAGTCGGAGGAGGTGTTTGAATAAGTACATTTGAGGGAGTTGGAGTGGATAAAGTAAGGAAGTTTTCACTAGCAATGGGTGAGGATATGATTAGTGGTGATGACTCTTCTGAGGAAGAATTTGAAATGTTAACAAAGCAACATGGTTTTACACTGATTCGTGCTGTCCTTTTTAGTGGTTTTGAGGTTGAAGAATTGTTTGACTTTGTCATTGTTGACTTAGGTAACTAATAAGTACAGCAGAAGAAGATGAAGGTGTGAATTTTATTTCAAGTTTAGATCTCAATTTATAGACAGAAGGATCATGGAAATTAGTGTTTGGAAGTGATGTGAATCCAATGAAGAATATTGGTTTCTAATGACTTGGAACAAAGATTTGTGAAGGTCATATCAAGGAAGTCAATCCATTGAGCTTGGGTTGAGTAATATGTTGGGGATTTACAGTAAATACAAGGAGATAGTGGAAAATCTTATGATTTGATGTTTCCACGGATTTGACGGATCCCCAAAAAGGGTTCCTTCTTTGTATCAGTTTGGTAACTCACACCTAAAATTCAAAAATTTAAATTTTGGTGAGAAATTTTGCTCCTAAGTTTCTAAGAATTCCTAAATGATTCTAAGATATTTTATAATAAGTGAATGATTCCTAAATAAGACTAAACACTAAGATTTAAGAATCGAGATGAGTCAAAAAAGTTTTAGGATTTTACTGTGGAACCCGCGGATCCAAATGGGATCAAACGCGGAGCCAAAGTATGGGATCCGCCAAATCCGCAGGTTGGCGGATGGCGGAACCAACGATAACCCTTGGTGGAGCCAAGTTTTGGGATCCGCCGGATCCGTGTCCCAAATACTAAAACTAAACAGAACGTATGTCATATTTTTTGTTTTTCGACGAAAACCCAAAAATTCACCTAGACCTTACTTATCATCTAATATGTATAGCAGATCATCTGAATATGATATCATTAACACATGATTGAACATAGTTTAATCCGTTCTTAGAAACTTACCTTTTTAAGTGTTATGCCAAACATAGGCTATAACCCGGAAAATTGATAACCATGAGGGTTATCTACCTGCAAATGTTAGTTATTATACATACATAACAAGTATTATTAGAGAAAGTCGAGACACATACAAGTTTAACATCACATTGTCTAACATTGTTCAAATCCAAACACTCCTTCAACTAAGCTTCTTCTTCAACTTCTTCATACCTTTGTGCAATTTCATCATCCAACGACCAAGATTCTTCACCATTCCTTTAATGTTGCGATACTCAGCGGATTCATTTAGAATTAGAGGAAGATGGCTCAAGTATTCGGGTGGAGGAATCCTAGAATTTGGCAAACCATCATCTTCACTCATTGAAGATGATGAGGATGATGTTGGTGCACGAGGACGTTTGCCCTTATCAACCGATACTCTAAAGTTACTTAAGGGAACGAAAGTGTGTGGGATCTCTGTATATTCTGGGACAAATCCTAAGGAGTTTGGACGGACAGGTGCAAAAGCTCTATAGAGTCGAGTCAAGAGCATTCCATAAGGCAATGCAGTCTTGCCTTGAATCGGAATGTCACACATCCTTTTAGCAACATAATAAGCAAGGTTGAAGGGTTGACGAGTTGAGATGTTGAACATCATATGACACAAACACGCATTTATGTGATCATGGTTTCCTACCGTACACATGACATTGGCCCTTAAGACCTCTTCCATTTTCTTGAATTCGGGCTTGAGTTCATTGAGCTCCATGGCAAATGGGTCTCTAGCAACTTCACGGCCATGATACATCCTTGTGGGGTTGTTCTTAGGAATGAAGAGATGTTCCCTAAGCACTTCTTTTGATGCGAGAGGAGTGACATATGGTGCCGTCCTTTCGAGATTGGATTCTAAGATTGTTAAGGACCATTTGTCCGAGTAAATACATGTCCCTTGATTTGGAATGCCCAAGACCTCACCAAATTGATCAAGAGGGATGTTGATATGATTTCCATTTAAATTAAACTGAAGACTTAAGTAACCTTGGTCACTCGAACTAAGACCTACACTAGCATAAAACTCAAGAATGAACCTAGGAACGATTTGTTCATCTATATCTAAAAGAGTATCAAATCGAATTGCGGCTAAGTTTTCCCTAAGTTGGGTTCCTTCATAGAACGAGGAATCTATGACTCTACCCTCATGGACATACTTTTTCTCTAAGGTTTTGAAAATGTCGACTTGGGCTTTGGTTAGACCTTTGGTTTTGTGGACTTCGGGTAAGTAGTTAACGGTTCTTTTGTGATCGTAGTTGGTTGCGGGAGGCATGATTTTCCTAAGTACAAAAGTTACATAGTTTTAGTTGAAATGATCAAAGTAAGTGTAAAATTTCTAGTGTGTGCCTACATGGGGACAATGTGGAGGTGCGGTTATCTCGACCCTTTTTTATGCATGAAAATTTAGTTTATGCAAGTTTTGTATTAAAAACGAGAGATAACCCAAACGCTCCTATTTCAATGTAGCAACGTTTGAATGTACCCGAAAATACATATTAATTATGTATTCCCTTTAGCATTCAAGAGACATGATGCAAGTGATGTTTAAAAGATAACGTTTTTTTATTTGTATGAACAATGTTCAAAAAATCATTTTACCTAGTCGTGAGAAGGTTTTAGTAAGAAAATTTTCATGGGGTTTTTGTTAAATTAAGACAATGTGCTATGAGATGTAATTCGTAACTAAGAAAAACATGTTGTTAAGTATGATTCAGTAAATATGCTTCATGATTTTTCAAGAATTATGCATATACCCCAAGTTTTGGTTTTGTGCATGAAATAGAAATCCTAGACGCAGATCAGGAGTATAAACATGATGAGAATACTTACAGTGATGTTTGGAGCACAAATTTGTGGAAGAAAATAGCCTAAATTATGATTTTTACTGTTATGGTGTCGAATGTTGTGGGTGATATGTTTTGGAGTGAGGAATGAATAGTACTTGTTCTTGTTTATTTAATAATAAACTTGGCTGTGCATGCGACGGATCCGGCGGATCCAAAACAAAGGATCCGCCTTTGTTATCGGTTGGATCCGCGGATCAGAATGCTATTTTTGGTTTAGGGTCGAGTTTGGTTAAACTAATGTCTACACTAATGTTTTACCTAATCACTAGGTTCCATTAATCCTAATCCAAGTCTAAGATAGTTGAAAGGTTCTCGTTTTAGAGGTTTTGTGAGAATATCGGCAATGTTGTCCTCTGAGGAAACTTTCTCAATTGAGATGTTTCCCTTCTGTACATTGTCGCGAAGGAAGTGATGGCGTATTTCAATATGTTTGGTTCTAGCATGTTGGACTGGATTTTTGCTTAGATCAATAGCTCCATTGTTGTCGCAAAGAATGGGAATGTTGTTGAGTTCAATTCCATAGTCAACGAGAGCTTGTTTCATCCATAGTGCTTGTTGACACGCCTTTCCTGCAGACACATACTCTGCCTCTGTTGTTGAGATTGCGAGGGCAGTTTGTTTCTTAGCAAACAATGATGTGAGACAATATCCTACAAAAGTACAAATACCGCTAGTACTTTTCCTATCAACATAGTCACCTGCATGGTCAGAGTCGGCATACACTATGGTTTCTACACCCGTTCCTTTGGGATACCATAATCCTAAGTGTGTAGTGCCTTTGATGTACCTAAATATTCGTTTAACGGCTTCAAGATGGGACATTTTTGGATCTTCTTGAAAACGTGCACATAGACAAACACTAAACATAATGTCAGGCCTACTAGCCGTAAGATAGAGTAAACTACCAATCATTCCTCTATATTTAGTGCTATCTACGGATTCATTTTCTTCATCCTTTGTGAGTTTGGTTTCGGAGGACATGGGTGTTTTCATGGGTTTTGAGTCTTCAAGACCAAACTTCTTAAGCATATCTTTGATATACTTTGATTGGTTGAAGAATATTCCATCTTTTAATTGTTTTATTTGGAGGCCTAAGAAAAAGTTTAGTTCCCCCATCATACTCATTTCAAACTCGTCATGCATGATTTTTGAGAAATCGTCGCATAACTCTTGACAAGTTGAACCGAATATAATGTCATCCACATATATCTGGACAATGATAATATGTGATCCCTTTTTCTTGGTGAAGAGAGTATTATCTACTAGGCCCATGGTATACTTATGGTCAACTAGGAAGGTCTTAAGTCGATCATACCAAGCCTTTGGTGCTTGCTTAAGTCCGTATAAAGCTTTCTTAAGTTTGAAAACATAATTTGGTTTTTCAAAGTCGGCAAAGCCGGGAGGTTGTGCAACATATACTTCTTCATTTATAAGACCATTTAAGAAAGCACTTTTGACATCCATTTGAAATAACTTAAAATCATGTGCACATGCATATGTAAGTAGTATCCTAATAGACTCAAGTCTAGCTACGGGTGCAAAAGTTTCATCGTAATCTATACCTTCTTGTTGATTGTAGCCTTGAGCTACTAGCCTAGCTTTATTTCTAGATACAATACCATTTTCATCCATTTTATTTCTAAAAACCCATTTGGTGCCGATTATGGTTTGGTTTTTAGGTGGAGGGACCAATGTCCAAACATCATTTCTAACAAATTGATTTAGTTCCTCTTGCATAGCAATTACCCAAGATTCATCTTTTATTGCCTCGTTAATATTTTTAGGCTCAACAGTTGAAATAAAACAAAAATAATTACTTTCATTTTGAGCTTTGGATCTTAATGTTCTTTCATTAAGTTTTCCTATGACGTTTTCTAATTGATGACTTTTTGTTTCTTTGATATTGACTATCTCTCCTTTTACGGGTTCATCTTCATTGTCATTTTCAATGTTTTCTATATTTTTAGCCATTTGACTTTCAACTAAGTCATCATCTACCAAAGGTGATGTCTTAGAGGGAGGTGGACTCTCATTGAATGTTACGTTCAATGATTCCTCGACTTTTGATGTTTCCTTGTTTAATACTATGTATGCTTTACTGTTTTGTGAGTACCCAAGAAATACACCTTCATATGACTTTGGGTCGAACTTGGTGAGATAATCCTTTGTGTTTAAAATGAAGCACTTGCTTCTAAAAACTCTAAAATATCCTAATGTAGGCTTTTTGCCTCGATAAATTTCATAGGGGGTTTTATTTAAAAATGGTCTAATTAAAACTCTATTTAGGATATATGTGGAAGTATCTACAGCGTGACACCAAAACTTTTGAGGTATGTTTTGTTCATTTAACATAGTTCTACTCATTTCTTGAATTGTTCTATTTTTACGTTCTACTACACCATTTGATTGAGGTGTACGAGGAGCCGAGAAATTATGAGTTATTCCATTATTATCACAAAAATTTCCAAATTGGATTTCATTGTCAAATTCTCGACCATGGTCAGTTCTAATAGATATTATGTTACTTCCTATTTGATTTTGAATTTTCTTGCTTAGAATTTCAAATTTATCGAATGCCTCATTTTTAGTTTTCAAAAATTTTGTCCATGTATATCTAGAATAATCGTCTACTATGACTAAAGTGTAAAAATTTCCTCCATAACTTTGTATAGCCGACGGGCCAAACAAATCCATATGTAATAATTCTAGGCATCTAGATGTAGATACCATGTTTTTAGCCTTATGGCTATTATGTACTTGTTTCCCAATTCTGCAAGCATCACAAAAGTGTTGGTCATATTTCAACTTGGGTAGGTTCCCAACGAGTTCTTTGGAAGACAAGGATTGAATAAGCCTCATATTTGCATGACCTAAGCGTCGATGCCATAGAGTTGAGTTTTCGTCCAAGGAGGTAAGACATAACTTATCTTTAGGTGTTTTATCTAATTTCATAACATAGACATTGTTCTTTAAAACACCTTTTCCTACGGTTATGCCATCTTTAAGTATTTTACTTCCATTTTCAATGAAAAGGACGTTATACTTTTTGCGGCATAATTGACTTATACTAAGTAAATTAAATCCTAAATTATCTACATGAGCAACATCATCAATAGAAAGAGAGTCATGAGAAATTGTACCTTTTCCGATGATTTTACTTTTAAGCTTGCTACCGAATGTGACATTACCTCCGTCATACACTTGGTAGGTTGAGAAAAGATTTTTGTTTCCCGTCATGTGTCTTGAGCACCCACTATCTTTGATCCACTCATCAGGTTCAAGATCAACTTTCAAGCATACCTAAGTTCATAAAAGACTCAAGCATTTGGTCCCCAATATCTCATGGGTCCGTTTGGGTTAAACATGACATTATCATGGTTTATGTATGGAAATGGTGGACAATTGTTCCACGGCATATAATTAGGACCATGAAAGTTTCTAGGCATGTTTTGGTTCCAATTATTTTGATAAGTGTGTTGTGGATTAACTATACTCTTTTTTAAAGGGGTGTTTGGGAAAACTCATTTGAGGTCTCTGTTGATCCGTTTTAACTCTATATTCATTTCTAGCTTGACCTCTTCCTAAAGACACTGCTGGTTTATGTTTATTATTGGTTATATTACTGTTAGGTTTTCTAGTAACTTTAACAAACTCGGAACGATCGACTTTGTGAACCTTCTGTTCAGCCTCTGTACCCGCGGATCCCTTGGGTACAACTGGCGGATCCAAGTTTTTGGATCCGTCGGATCCGTGAGTGTCTAACTTGGTTGAAACAGTTTTATTCACAGTCTGTTCCTTATGGTCACTTAAGGTTCCTAGTTTCATAAAGCCTAGTCCTGTTTTATCATGAGGTAGTTTTTGCATTTTCATTATTTCATCTGCACAACTTATGTTTTTGTCAAACTTTTTAAACTTTGAATTTTGTTTGATTAAATCTTCCTGTGTGGATCTTAAGGTTTCTAATTCAAGTTTTAGTTCTTGACAAGAAACACACGTTTCTTTACTACCTTTACCTTTTTCAATTCGTATTGCTTTTTCTTTAAGCCAAAATACTTCATTTTCCAAAAGTGTTGTCTTTGTTTTCAAAAATTTGTTTTTGTTTATGATTTTTAAAGTGACGTCACACAGTTTGTTATATTCTACTTCTAAGGTTTCGTCATCTATAGAGGAGTATGAATCAGAATGTACCTCTTCTGTGTCATTAGCCATAAGGGCAATTTCGTTGTTCTTAGGCTCATCATCATCTCATTCACTATCGCTCCAAGCTCCACTAACGAAGGCTCTTTGAGACTTGTTCTTTGGAGGCTTTGGACATTCTCCTATTAAGTGACTGGAGTCACCACACCTATAGCATTTCCTATCAACCTTACCTTTCTTATCGTCACGATCTTTCCGAGAGGATTTCTTTTCATCACGAGGTGGTTTTACAAACTTTCCTCGTCTCCTGAAGAATTTCTTGAAATCCCTCACGGCCATGGCATACTCTTCATCATCACTGTTTGAACAAGATTCATCATCGTCACTTGACTCGGGTTTGGCTTTCAAGGCAATAGACTTAATCTTCTCCTTTTTGCCTTTGACAATTTCTGAGTCTTTTTCCATAATCATTTCGCGAACTTTTAGGTTTCCTATGAGCTCATCCAGTGTCATGCTTGAGAGATCCTTAGATTCTTCAATAGCTGTCACATTTGCTCTCCATTTCGGATGGAGTGCTCTTAGAAATTTCCTGACAAAATTCTTATTAGAAAAAGATTTGTCAAGTGCTTTAATTGATGTAATAATAGTATTGAACCTAGCAAACGCACTATCAATGGTCTCATCTTCAGAGATAACAAATTGTTCGTATTGTTGAACAAGAAGATCAATTTTGTTATCTTTTACTTGTGAGTTCCCTTGATGTGTGATAATAAGAGATTGCCAAATATCCTTAGCCGTTTTACACATAAAAACTCTTTCATATTCTTTCTTAGGTAAGGCATTATAAAGCATCATTTTGGCTTCATTATTTTTGGCAATTAGTTTCTTTTGCTCATCACTGTGACGAGTAAGAGAAGCTCCTTCATCCCGACCACCCGAAATATTATTACTAATAGGTTTGTAATCGCCATCAACTATTATATACCATAGATCTATATCCTTTGACTTCACATAAGTCTCAAAGCGATTTTTCCAATAAATAAAGCAATTTGGTTCAAATAGAGGTGGTCTCTACATAGATTTTCCTTCTTTAAAGTTTTCAAAATCCATAGATCGTTTTAAGTTTTAAAATACAATATATTTTAAAAGTCTTAAGTAACGTAGCTCTTGATGCCAATTGTGGAAAACAAGAAGGGGGGTTGAATAGTTTTTACCGTTTTTCGAGTTTTATTTACTTTGTTACTATATATTAATTCAAAGGTAACAATCACAAACAAATAATCACACAATATAAACAAAAGATAAAGAGAGGAAAGATCAAACCACACAACACTGTTGTTTATAGTGGTTCGGCTATAAGGACTCTCTTCCTTGCCCTACTCCACTCCTCGAGCTTCCAACTTGAGAGTTTATCCTTCACTAAGAAACAAACTCCCTTTCTAGGCGGAGAAAACCTTTACACGTCGCTTACTTCTTTTTCCGGTACTAAGCTAAACACCGGGTTCTTTTACAAGGTAGAACCAACCTGACGTCGCCTATATACTTTACCGACACTAAGCTAGATGTCGAGTTCTTTACAAGGGTACAACCACTCCCTACTCTCTTTGTGTTTTGAGGACTAAAACACTAACCACACTCACTGATTACAAATGATAGATAATGATGTGTGAAACAAATTACAATATCACACAGTAATGAAACTAAAGGATTACGGTTCTGTAGATCCTTGAAAGCTTGATCTCTTTTCTACAAAAAGAAAGATCAAAGTGAAATGCAAGTATGAATGATGTTATTAAGATATATACTGAATGAATATGTGTGTTTAAGCTATATGAGTGATGAGAAAGCCAAATGATCAGCTTGCTATTTATAGGCAAGCTGATATCCAGCTCACGGATCCCAAAATATGGATCCGTCCTTCATTGGACTTGGATCCGTGGGTCTTGACAGCTAAGAGATTTGGTGTATCATTCCATATCTTGCATATCTTGCCAAATCTTCCAAGATCCACAAATGTCAACTATCTAACTTGTGAATCTAAACAAAATATTACACAATCTAACTAAGATATCACTTGTGATGTATGCCATGATGTCATGGTGTAACTTTAAAAATAAAGTTTCCTTTTAAGGAAATAAGTTTGTAAAAGTGTAAAATTGTAATTCTAAGTTATCTTGCAAAATGTAAAATGTGTATTAATGAGACTTAAGCTAGTATTTATAATTTGCTAAAAGATATACCTTGTAATTGTCATCAACAAAACTAAGTAAAGATCGAAAAATATAAATAACGTTTTGGGACGATATTTGTATTAACATAAACACTTGTGATTCGATATGGACCCTTCTTCATCAACAAGCCAGCACGTTAGACGCCCACACTGATCAGCTGGAAAGGTTACCACCAAACCGTTTCGAATGGTATAATCGAAACCTTGATACCTTGTTTAAAAGAGTTGATGCAGAGAGACGAGAGGTGTTTGACTTAGGGATGCGGGTTGATAAGATGCAGGATACTTATAACCAAGAGCTTAGAAACTTGGATACCAGAGTCCGTTGTTTGAGTAGAGACTATGCTCCAATACATGGTAGAGTTGAAAACGTTGAGAGAACCTTATGGATCGCCAGAGACACGGCAAGGATCCAGAATCAGAAGATTACTGCCTCAGAAGCCATGTTAGCTACTCAGATAAGGATGTGCCAGGAGTTCCAGAGATGCTTCGCAGACATGGAAGCTGCACAACTAGAGCTTGAGGCGGAAGTTAAGCGTTTACGTCAGGGACGTAACTAATCTTAGATTCATATGTATCGTTCCGTACCCACTAAACCGAGTAGCCTTCGGTTAGTGTCTAATGTATTTTCCAATAAGCTTGTAACCTTCAAACCTTATAACCGACTTTCAATCTATAACAAGCTCATTTTGTTTTATCTCCCTGTTGAGAAATAATTCTTTCTTTCATTCCTTACTATAATGCTATTCATGCATGTGATGACTTCTCATACCCTCATGCAAAATCTCATCATTTGTTACTTTCTATTGAAGACAAATGGCTCCACGCAAATCAAATCATACTCGAAACGCAACAAATGTCACTTTCCCCTCCCTCTGAACATAGTCAACCAACCAACTTTGACACAACTTGTGGCACAACAAGTGGCAGAAGCTATGGCAGCTGCTGTCAACATAGGACCAAGCACTAAATACAAGAGGCAGAGACACCTTAACCTACCGCATGGGGCATTAATAAAAGACCTTGTATCGTTTGTCTTATAAAAACAATCGATCAAGTTATTAATATTATGTTGCTTATTGTGATTATATCCAGACCTACCATGATATTACCTACGATTCTTGTGATTCCTTATACCTGCCATAACTGGGCTAGAACCATAGAATTTTCTAAGATAAATTTCAGAAGAAAACCTGATGAATGAAGAGAAAGTTGCTGAACTTCAGCTTTTGTAGATGATGAATCACTTTATTCCTTATCAATCCAATACCAAGAGTTGATCATTTATTTACGATAATACCCAAACATATCGTAGTCTTATGATTTCTTAGTTGGTTGTAATTTCACATTGTGAAAAGATTATTAGGACTTGTATACAATCACCCTATTACTCAATTTATTCTAACACGGTCACTATGTGAATTTTAAATCCATGTTTCTTGTGATATTAATAGAAGATGGCCAACATGAGCAAGGAAAATACCACACCAGCACCAACCACAACTATGATTCCTGGAACTATCCATAAATTGGTAACCAACATCGTTGCTATTGTACTCGAAGCGACTACAGTAGCTCATCCGAGTAGCAACCACAGAGCAAAGGGAGAAAGGGAGACGGCTGCATCTTGTAAGTGTACCTATGAGAGTTTCACGGGTTGCAAACCAACTCACCTTAAAGATACAGAAGGAGTGACTGAACCTACCATCACCATTACCCCGGGATTTATGGACCAAGAAGTTAAATAGGGTACTACATCCAAGGGATATGACCACAAGCGAAAATTTGATGGGAGAGAAACCACTACTCTCAACAACTGCATGTACCAAAACAACAACAACTATAACTGTAATTATCTACCAAATTGCAACAACTACCACCACCAACAAGATTGCGGGCAGGAAACTAGCAGAGGCTGCATCACCACACCTACTAACGGAAATGGTTATCAGGGGAATCTACCTTTATGCAAGCGATGCAAGATGCATCACTTGGAGCCTGACGAATGGGTCAAGGATAGTGGATGCACTAATCATATGACGGGTAACCGAAGTCTATTCTCATCATACAAGGCATACAACGGAGGTAATGTCACTTTCGGTAGCAAACTTAAGGGCAACATAATAGGCAAAGGTACGATTATTCAAAACTCCCTCACTATTAAAGATGTTGAGCATGTAGATAACTTAGGATTTAACTTGCTTAGCATTAGTCAAATGGTAGACAATAAGTGTAGAGTTATATTCTCTGAAGAGGGTAGTGAGATCATTGAGAATGGTAAAACCATAGGCAAAGGAGTTAGGAGGAATGGCTTATTTGTTATGAAAATAGGAAATAAACCTCAGGATAAGTGTAGCGTCCTGTAAATTTCCACTATAATTAGTAACAGTTAATCAGATATTAATTATCGTTACTGTTCTGTTTACCATTTTTATAGGAAAATTTTGAATTTTTGTTTATTATATTATTATAACACGAAAACATTATTACATGATTTACCAAATAACGGGACGAGCTCACACGCGAACCACGAAAACTAAATAAACACAAAAACTACCAAACGGGCCTTAATAATTCAAGCAAAACTCCTATTTCCGGTTACTGTTCATCAGCAGCCCAACTAAGCCTAATTTTCACTTAATATTTTGTTTGCTATATCGACCAAAGCACTCCAACTTGGACCCGTTTTCTTCCAATTTCGAAACACAACTTATTCGATATTTTGTACCACTTATTTCTCCTCCCACCAAAGTATTAGGGTGTCGAGTTATAGCTCCTAATATCAACTCTTGATACGTGTAAATTGATCAAAGTAAACTGCCTTCAACAACCCATTCGAAATATTAATAATTCACCAACTTATCCAAATCCGACCCAACTTGATTCTACCTAGTTCTAATATTTTTCCTAGTTCCTATATGAGTTAACAAGGGTATTTCGCATATCCTAGCTCAATATCACACGTTAAATTCATTTGTTGGACCTTTAAATATGCTTGTCGACATGTATTATATACAAAAACAATGCAACCCTTTTTCCCTACTCTCACAAAGCTCTTAAAGTCTTCTAATGTCAGTAAAATCTATCTCAAACTCACCACATTCCTGACATTGAACAGTTAGAACAAGTGGTATGATTAAAAATACAATATAAACCCTATACGTGTATATATACACGAACACACTCTTACTCACTTACTCCCTTTCACTCTCAACACTTCTATACTTTTCCTAATCCCTTTCAACCTTTAAAGAAGCCACAAGAGACCAGGAAGTTTTACATTTCCATTTGAAGTTGTATTCGAAGCTTAGGAATTATCTTCGAAACGTATTTTTGGTTCTAGCAAGGTTGTGGATTTTCCTCTTGTTCTAGTCATCTATACACATTAACTCACCACCCTTGAGGTGTTGTAAGTCCTCACATCTCGTTCTAAGTCCATTTCATTTTGTTTTGATACACCATGCATCGTATTATAACTTGTTTCAATCGTATACGTTTCACTCTTTATTTTACGTATGCATTTCATTCTAGACACAAACGCTTGGTTTGCCTCCCTTGTGGAAGGCCTAGGAACCACGAAACACACCCACATCACATTTATTTTATTGTTACATACACATTCGAACTCCATTTTAATCTATGCTCACACGTATAAAATAATGCAACACAAAATTAACTAAGTCTTTTTAATTCAAAATTGTTCCATTCGACCTCACAAATGGCCTTGTAAAATCGAATTTGAACTAATGACATATCAATATTTTTACGTAAATTGTTTCTTTATACAACAAGCTAGTAATCTCATGTTTATAGTTTACCAATATAAGCTCTTGAACGCTCGTAAAAATGGCCAAAGCTCACGCCTATCGCAACTTTGTAAAACTAGTATAATTATCCGAAATGGACTGAAAAGCCAATTAAGCCAATATTAAGCAAACTGAATAAGCTAAGCATATTAGGCCTTTTGACATGAATTTGTGACATTAAAAATGGGCCAAAGGATAAGCCTAACTTCTCTTAAAGCCCACGGATTGTAAAACGTTAATGGGCCTTTGATTTAGCTCGTTAAGACCCATTAATAGGAAAATAATCCATTTGGGCAAATAAGCAGTTGAAATAAGCTTAGATAAGCTTTAATAAGCCACATAAATTTTCGGATAATTTTTCCCCACTTTTTTTGTACTTTTGGACTAAATTTGCAAAATAGTTTCACTTAAAAGGACTAAAACTGCCAACTATGTAAAACAAGGATTGAAACTGCCAAAACAGTAACATTAGGGTAGAAACTGATATTAAACTCCAAGCTCATAATGTCATTTTGGACAAGTAGTGGACTAAAAATGCAAGTTATATATAACTAAGGACTAACGGTGCAACGTTAACGCCGTTAGGGTATAAAATGTAAAAACAGGAAAAGTACAAGGACCAACATAATGTTTTTGACATTTCATTTCTATTTTACATTTTACGATTTCCCGTCACGTCACGTGCATTTTTCTAAGTTTCTTTCATTTAATTTATAACGTTACGTTATTTATATATAACGAGTTTTAAACAATTAAACTTCACGTTTCGTTTCACCACTTTCGGGGAAACGATATTTTTGGATTAAGGACATAAAAACAAGATAATATTATATATAATATTATTTTTGAACTTTAAGTATTTTAAGCATTTTAAGCATATCAAACTCACATCACCGACCAAATCATCATCCGGTTACTCATTTTCACACTCGTTATTCGTAACAAGTCAAATTCTCAGACTTCCCTATTTATTCAGGTCGTGTGTTGAAGCCGTTTCCGTAATCTTACCCGTAACCTTACTTGATTTCATATTACACCTTGCCAGTTACGCACAAGGTGAGTCGTAGCCCCACTTTTACTCATTTAATTTCCTTATAAACTCTTTGGGGGAGATACATGCTCAACTACTTGTTTACTTAGAATGTTGTACTTAAATGATAAAGTACCCTGTTAGTTATTGAGACTTAATACTTGTTTCCACTTAAAAAAGTAATTCACACCTTTACGAATCACTCTGAATCTACGTACCACTTTTATATGCTATTTCCAAACTCCAATGGAAATACATGCTAGAAATAGAACACCCGTATCCTATGTATACCACACACCTACCTAATATTGCCTAAGCTTAATGTTATGCCAGAAAGCCCCTCAATCATGAACCATTAATCACCTATGGTGAACGCGAATATAGTGGACAACTTCGAAACCTGTTGGAGGCTGATTGCCTATTCCACTAATACTTGACGGATAGCCTTAGACGCTAGTCGTATTAGTCGCAATGCATTATATTTGAATTAAATAGGAAGAAGGAAATCTCCTATTACCCGAGGGCCATAACTCATGCCATTAATTTGGATTGTTTCCCCTCACCGTTTTATGGTAATCTTTAACGTTTGCGTGTCATGAGGCTTAGGGCAATATTTATAAGAATATATATATTGTATATATATCTAGATATAGCTGTATTAGTACTACTCTAGACTACGATTGTAGATTTCAGGCAAAACACCACTACTACTACTCCAAACTAGGATTATGATCCCCTTGGAATCCTCCACCTGTACTTAATTGATACCATATATGATTTACTTGTGATTTTTACCCAACGTAACTTACTACTTACTTCAGTAAAGTACTAGTATTTATTTCAACTACCGCTGTACACTATTTGAATTTATGGAAATAAATTGTTTTTTATTAAACTCTATGAACTCACCGACCTTTGTGTTGATACTTTTAAGCATGTTTATCTCAGGTAATTAGCGGAGCAGGACAAGGCACGGAGCGGGCATTATAACTTTGATAAATTATGTGGTGTAAAATAAAATATGTCATTCTTTTCAAACTACCACACCCTTTCATGGGATTTTACTAATCTGATATTTCACCTTTTGTAACAGAATTATTACTTGAATGACAAACAACTTTCAAAACGTCTCTTTTGAGCCGTTTTCTATGATTATGAATCGATCCTCCCCGTAATACCCCAATTAGTCTTCCGTTGTTATCTTATAAATTAGGGGGTGTTACAATAAGATTTGCTTAGCAACCATAGATGAAAATTCCACTCTATGGCATAGGAGATTAGGTCACGCCAATATGCGATTGATACAATCATTGGCGTCTAAGGAACTAGTTAGAAATCTATCTAAGATTAAGTTTGATAAACACTTCTGTGATGCTTGTAAAGTTGGAAAACAAGCTCATTCTAGTCACAAAGCTAAGAATATGGTTTCGACCTCTAGATGCCTAGAACTCCTTCGCATGGACTTATTTGGTCCATCCGCCGTACGGAGCTACGGAGGAAATTACTACACCTTAGTAATAGTTGATGACTATTCTAGGTATACTTGGACTAGATTTCTTAAGAATAAGACACAAGCTTTCGAGGAATTCAAAATCTTTAGTAAGAAAGTCCAAAATCAACTAGGGTGTACTATAGTCTCAATTAGGACGGATCATGGTCGGGAATTTGATAATGAAGTGCAATTTGGAGTATATTGTGATGCTAATGGTATTACACACAATTTCTCGGCTCCACGCACTCCACAATCAAATGGGGTAGTTGAGCGGAAAAATCGTACTCTACAAGAGATGAGTAGAACGATGTTGAATGAACAATCAATTCCGCAAAAGTTTTGGTGTAATGCGGTGGACACCTCAACTTACATACTAAATAGGATTCTAATTAGACCTATCTTATGAAAAACACCATATGAAATCTTGAAAGGTAGAAAACCTACTTTAGATTACTTTAGAGTGTTTGAAAACAACTGCTTCATACTAAACACTAAAGACTACCTCACCAAGTTCGACCCGAAGTCTTATGAAGGTGTTTTCTTAGGTTACTCCCAAAATGGTAAAGCCTATGTTGTCCTAAATAAGGAAACAATGAAAGTCGAATAGTCACTCAACGTGACATTCGATGAAAGTCCTCCACCAACTAAGACATCACCCTTGGTGGATGATGACTTAGATGAGGATGAAGCCATTAAGGTTAATGGTAAGAAAACCTTAGAAGATGACATTGTGGATGAAATAGTTGAAGTTGACGAAGTCGTCAACATTAAGGAATCCAAGAACCATCCTATTGAAAATGTCATAGGAAACCTAAACCAAAGAACCCTTAGGTCACAAGCTCAAAACAAAAGTAACTTCTTTTGTTTTATATCAACCATAGAACCTAAGAATGTCGGTGAAGCGATTAAGGATGAAAGCTGGGTAGTTTCCATGCAAGAGGAGCTTAATCAATTCACTGCAAACCAAGTTTGGGATTTAGTACCTCCACCTAAGAATCAAACCATCATAGGAACTAAGTGGGTATTTAGGAACAAACTCGACGAAAATGGCGTCGTAACTAGGAATAAGGCAAGGTTGGTAGCACAAGGCTATAACCAACAGGAAGGAATAGACTACGATGAAACTTATGCACCCGTAGCTAGATTAGAGTCTATTAGAATACTCCTTGCCTATGCTTGCGCCTTAGACTTTAAATTATACCAAATGGATGTGAAAAGTGTATTCCTAAATGGTTATATCAACGAGGAGGTATATGTTGCACAACCTCTGGGATTCGTTGATTTCGAGAAACCAAATCATGTTTACAAACTCAAGAAAGCACTCTATGGTCTCAAACAAGCTCCTAAAGCTTGGTACGATAGACTAAAGGCATTCTTGATTGAACATGAATATACCATGGGAGTGGTTGACAACACACTTTTCACGAAGAAACGTAATTCACATCTCATCATTGTTCAATTATATGTCGACGACATCATATTTGGCTCAACTTGTCCAGAACTGTGCGACGATTTCTCTAAGATCATGCGTGACGAGTTTGAGATGAGCATGATGGGCGAATTAAATTTCTTCCTTGGTTTTCAAATAAAACAAATGGAAGATGGTATCTTCTTCAATCAATCTATGTATAGTAAGGAGATGCTTAAGAAATTTAGTTTAAAAGAGTCTAAGCCCATGAAAACTCCCATGTCCACGGAAATTAAACTCAGGAAAGATGAAGAAGGTGAGTCCGTGGATGGCACTAAGTATAGAGGTATGATAGGAAGTTTATTATACCTCACGGCAAGTAGGCCCGACATCATGTTTGGTGTCTGCCTTTGTGCTCGCTTCCAAGAGGATCCCAAAACCTCTCACCTTGAAGCAGTTAAGCGTATCTTCCGATACATTAAAGGCACTATACACTTGGGATTATTCTATCCCAAAGGGACAGGTGTAGAAACTGTTGTCTATGCCGACTCTGATCATGCGGGAGATTATGTGGATCGAAAAAGTACGAGTGGCGTTTGTACCTTCATGGGTTGTTGTCTAACTTCTTGGTTCTCCAAGAAACAAACGGCTCTTGCTATCTCCACGACCGAAGCCGAGTATGTAAGCGCCGGAAAGGCATGTCAACAAGCACTATGGATGAAACAAGCTCTTAATGACTATGACATCCATTTAGACAACGTTCCCATTATGTGTGATAATAAAGGTGCTATTGACTTGAGCAAAAACCCCGTTCAACACTCTCGTACTAAACACATCGAAATCCGTCACCACTTCCTTTGCGATAACGTTCAGAAAGGAAACATTTCTATTGAGAAAGTTCCCTCTCAAGACAATATCGCCGACATCCTAACCAAACCTCTCAAACGAGAATCCTTCAACTATATTAAAGTCATCCCGCGTATCCCTCTCATGACTATTTAAATATTTCCCTGGAAATATTGAAGTCATCTCGTGTGTCTTGTCTCATGACTCTTTAGAGTTATCTCCTTTCGTTTAGTCTAGGTTCTCCTCGTCAAAAGAATTTATTAGGTATAAATTCTTTCCTCGTGTCAAAAAGTCTCACTAAAACAGCGAGACTTATTCGTCAAAAATCAAAATGGGACGAAAAACCATCCCAGCAGATCACGACACCACTAAAGTGGCACGGCACCATTAAATTTAATGGTACCGTGGTACCGTGTATCTGATACATCCCGTATTTCATTCTTCTTTTCCCACATTATTCATTTTAAACCTTCCCAACTTCTGCAATTGCTGCCAAAACCAAATCTCACAACCCAAAACTCACTTACACCCTTTCAAGATCATACTCAAGGCATTGATTCTCAAGATTATCAACTACTTTCACTTTTTCAACATAAATTGTAAGTCATTTGACTCTACTTTCCTTTAATTTTGAGTCTAGGGTTTGTTCATACATAAAAATTGAATTGGGGTTTTTCAATTTTAATTGAGTCTCTATAAAATTAGGACTAGGATTAGACAATGTACAACTATTATGATTCCCTTAGCTTAGGATTTGCATAAACCCATACATTTTAGTCCAAATTTTGCTTTTGAGCAATTAGTTTTAAGAGGAATCATTGCTTTCTGGTATCAACACTTTAAAGTCGCTAAACACCCCAATTCCAGTGCTTTGGAAAAATTTCACGAAACTAGGATCATGAAACATTTTTCGTGCATTGTTGATACAAACTAAAAACGTTTTCTCATGCATACATGATCTCACGAATATTAATCGAATTACATAACTAATATATATTTATCGACATATTCGTTTGAGCAAAAGTGAAGTTAGGAGTGTTTGGGTAATCTTATTATTTTCTAGAGTTGAGATTACCGCACCTCCACATAGTCTGCATATAGGCACACACTAGGCACGTGTCTTTAAAGCAACTATTCTCAATTTTAATCTTTCCTTTAAATGTTATTATAGGTAACAAAAACGTCTCATGAGTATGATTTTGATCATCTTCTAACCGACACCTATACTCCCAAAATCTCTCGTGAACTTACCACACCCGGTAGTCACATTCGTGCCTATGTCAATCTTGAAACCCGTCGGTTTCATGAAGGTCGAGTCGTTGATTCATCCTTAGTTTATCATAGGGATATCAACAACTCATTTAGAGCTATTGGATTCGATTGCTTGCTTCACATTAACGAGCACATTTGTCCTCGTTTTGTGTTGGAATTCTTTTGACAAGTTGAACTCGTACGTAACGAGGATCAATCTTTGTCACTTTGGTTTTGGATTCAAAACTTCAAATTTGTCTTAACTCTTGAGCAATTTGCTCCAATCCTATGAATCCCCAATCATGGGCAATGTGCCTATACTGAGGATTGGTGTCTCGAGTCTCTCTTCAACTATCGAGAAGAGAATAGTCCATATTGCTCCTATATACCCTCTCCAACCGAACTTACCAAACTCATCCGTACTCATAAGTACTCCTCTCACTCAAATCCAACGAAAATTCGTTTGGAAGAGGTTCGTCATGAACTACTTTCTTGGGCAGTCATCCTACGAGAAAATGTTCTAAGTCTAACAGGAAATCGTGAGCAACTTCCGGCGTGTTGTGCTCATATGATTTACTGTCTCCTAACCCAACAACCGTACAATCTCGCCTACTTCTTCGCTAAGCGAATTGTACATCTCAAGGGTAACAAAAATAAATTGATACCCTATGGGATGTTCCTAACTCGTCTTTATCACCACCTCATAAACTATCACCCATACCTTAATGGTCCTCAATACTCACTGTTCGATCCCGTCATGAAACCCCTAAATGAGTCATATATTTCATCCATTCTCATTTCCGAATCCTCCACCCACTATGCACCCTTTGATGATCCAAATCATGAGAATGAGATGCATGCTCAAGACGAGAGTGTGATGAAAACGGGAGAAAGCTCAAGTCATAAGCAGTTAAGGGATGGATTAATGATGAGTGCCTATTTACTCATCATTTTATGCCCATATAATACATAAAAAATGCTAAAAACAGCCAAATATACCAATTTATACTGCAGATATCCTTGGTTTGTGTTTTTATGTATTTCAGGTACAAAAGGATTGAAAACAAGGCAAAATGGACAAAACCGAGCACGAGATTGGAAAGTCGTCAAAATGGTCCTTGGAAATAATTTTCAGATTTGACAGAATTGGTCCTTGAATTTTCAGAATTGGCAAAGATGGTCCCTAAACTTAAAACTAATTCCTAAACCTTATCCTATTTAACCACTAAACTAATAAACCCAAATCCCTAAACCCAATTTCCCAGCCCAACTAACCTAGCCCAATCCCATTATCCTAACCCATTAACTACTAAAAAACCCAACCCGTACCCCTTTAGCTAATAAAATACGGAGTCAAATCAAAAAGGTCAACCCCTGTATCCCTTTTCTTTGCCGCCAAAAGCAATTGCAGACAACCATGTCCCCCCTACTCCTCTGCCAGCCAACCTACTTCTCCCCCATCCCAAGAAACCCTCCCCTTTTGCATGTTACCACTACCATTTCCACGCTGGAAATCCACCCAGCCATTTTGGCGCCAAAATCTCATTTAAGGGCTGAGATGATTCAAGACCAATCCAAGGGCTCAGAATGGAGCACAGAAGCACAAGAAGAGTGAGAAGAACCCTAGTTAGTTTTAGTATAAATAGAATGTGATTGTAAGCCTGTGGGCAGTTAGTTTTTTTTAGTTAATTTTAGTTTCAATTTAAGTTTTCAGCTTTATTTAAATTTAATTGTCTTTTGTCTCAAAGAATTGTAATCTCAGTTGAAGTTTAATGAAAGTGGAAGTTTTTTATTAAAATCTGTTATTGTGAATTATAGTCAGTTACTGTTAAAAGTAAATCATAAGCTCTCATTCCTGTTCTTTTAAGCTCATTAAAGCTTAATATAGCTTTTGTGAGCTTAGTTGTGTTTAATTCTGAATTAATTTCAAAAAGTCAAATAAGGTCAACAAAAGTCAAAATGGTCAAAGAAGCTGGAGCATGGTGAATTGTGGATGGCCATGGGTTAGAGCTTCTTGGGAAGCATTAGGGTGGTTCAGAACTGAATTTGTCCTTGCTTAGAGCAAAGGGAATTTGTAAGCCAATTTTCCTTAAATTTTTGCAATAGTTACTGTTTCACTGTTCATGTGCTTATTTACTACTTATTTGATTATTTCTTGCTTATTGATAGTTTAATATTGTACTTAATGTGTTTTTTGAGTTTAAACACCAATTGCTTTAGTTTCCTTAGCAGTCTAGTTAAAAAGCCAAAAATAGCTTAGATCTAGTTTAGCTTAATTAGTGCTTATTCCTGGTTGAAAGTAGTTTAATATTGCTTAATATAGTTAGTTAATCATTAGTGACTCTGATTCATAGCTTAATTTGGTTATTGATAGTTAAAATCTCAAAAATCTATACATTAAGGAGTGTTTGGGTTAAGCCTTGATCAAGGGTCAAATCTGATTCTACTGTTCATTGGCTTATTGGTGAACTTTAATCTAGTCCAAATTCACTTATATAAGTTGTTTTCAGAAGGTTTCTAGCTTATTTGAAGGGTTTTGTGGGTTTGAGTTAACTGTGATAAGTGTTGGCATATATATTGATCTAACTAGCTTATTATAGGCTTAGGTCTTTTAAGCCCTTATTTGTGGAATTTTTAGGTTCCTAATAGTGCATTAAGTATAGTTCCAAGTGTTGGAAATATTTCATTAGGCTTTGAGGGACTTTGGTTCAAATTTGCTCAAAATCTGATCACAAACTAAACATAAAAGCCTGCACTCATTTTGCCTCAAATCAGCTCCTGTTTTTTATTTTTAATTTGTTCAATATAAGCTCATTAGTGCTGAAACTTGGTACACATAATCTTAGGTAGCTTATAGACTAGTTCCACATTTTTTAGAATTTTTAAGTTAGCTTTTTAACAGCTTTTTCTCAGCTGCAAATTCTGCACTTTTTTCATAATTTTTGTCCAGATCAGCTTGAGTTTTTGATTTTTCATTTGTTCATTACAAGTTCAATTAAGCTGAAATTTGGTACTTAAGTTCTTTGGTTGCTAGTGCCACATTTTTTAGATTTTTTTTAATAAGCTTTAGACAGCTTTTTCTCATTTGCTAAACCACCTCAGTAAGCTTAATTTGAGCCTGCACAACTGTTGCATCTGCTTATTTAGGATAAGTGCTTATTTTCTTTTAACTTTGGCTTATTCTGAGGTTGATAGTTCAGTTAAATCTTACTTTGCTTAAAATAGCTTTTTTCTAAGTTCCATCTAGCTTATAATAGCTTATCAGTCCTTTAAGCTTATTGCCTTTGTTTGTTTTCTTCAAATAGTCATTGTTCTAATTTGCATTGCTTAATCTGATCTTATAATCAGTTTTCAAAAATCATTGTTCTTTTAAAAGTA
This sequence comes from Artemisia tridentata subsp. tridentata, assembly GCA_021014915.2. NCBI lineage: Eukaryota > Viridiplantae > Streptophyta > Magnoliopsida > Asterales > Asteraceae > Artemisia > Artemisia tridentata. The sequence continues at coordinate 266,925,544 of CP139506.1, read as the reverse complement.
GCTTATTTTATAGTACTTATTAAGTTTTTAAAAAGAAAAATAAAAAAATAAAAAATAGCAAAAAGGAGGCCAAGGGATTCGAACCCTGGACCTCCAGCCTTCCAAGCACACAACACACACACACGCTACCACTAGTGCCCTTGGGACTTCTCTGATTTATCTTTCCACTTTAATTCTTTTAACCCGTTTTTCCTCATTTGCTTATCAGCCAACATTTGCTTATTACCAGCTTATCTAGATAAGCTGGCTTAGTGATTTTATTTTTCCTAGGACTAGAATATCTTTAAGCACTTTCCTGCAAGTTTTCATAATTTTCCATTTTCATTTAGTTATTTTTATATATTTTTCTTTTCTAAATAGTTTTTAATTCATAATAAAAAATATAAAAGTCAAAAAAATATAATTCTTTTTTCTAAAATTTTCTTTTATCATTTAGGACTTAGGAAAATTAGATTTTCACCCGTAGAGTTAATATTTCATCAATTCACCTTTTTAAGGCTCGTTTTAAGTTCCCGGTTTACATTTTTAGCGTAATTTGATGTTTGCTTAATTTTCTTTGTATATTTGCTTTCCATCACTTAATTAGAATTAAAAAACACAAAAATCCAAATTCTATCCTTCAAGCACTTTAATTCCAAACCTTACACGAAATCCTTGATTTACACCTCGTCGGGAAACGACCCGGGTAACACTTGCCCGGTATCTCATATCGTATTCAAGGGTTTTGCATGTTGGCCTTTTACCTAAGGGTTGGCTTGTCATTTCCCACGTATCACGCGTATCCGATATTTTTCATATATATACTTTCAAACGGATCAATTAATACTCCTAATTAGGATCTATTTATGATAATTACATTAGGGATTAATACTATTTGCTATCTTGCATGCTTGACATTTAATCTATCACCTTGCATGAATTCTTTTATGTAATATTTGGATGATAGTTTATTTTGTCTTTTATGTTTGCATGCTTATGGATTATCTTAGCAAATTACATGATAATCTTTATGTGCTAGGAGTAGCTTAATATGGGACACATTAGGCAAATAACTCTTTAGTGTTTTGAGGCAACAACATATCCTGCAAATAGTCCCCTAGAAAACTCCCTTTAGCTGCCCAGAACTAGCCTGCACAGGAAAATTCGTGACTCCAATGTCACGGTACAGTTAAATAGGCCACGGTACCGTTAAATTTAACGGTACCATGAGGTATTTAGTGGTACCGTGCCCTTGTTTGACAAATTTTCACTATTTCCACTAGATCCCTGAACCTCAAACCTCAAACCTCAAACCTGCAAATTTTGCAATCTCACATACACCCCAAGATTCCCTTCCTACACCATAGGACACCCCCATCACCTTTAATTCAAATTCATCAACACTTGCCTATATACGGCTTCACCATTGCAAGCTTATCTTGCACTTCATCTTCAACCTCACACAACTCAATCACCATGTCTTCTACACAAGGATCAACAAACCACATTTCCAAGAAACCTAGAATAATCGTAAGACCACCATCCAAACCTCTCTTTGTTGATCTAACAAAAGATGATGAAGTAACCACGCCACCTTCCCAAGCCACTCCCAACTCACCATCTCCACCTAATGCACCTTCCAAAACATCCTCTACTTACACAACATCTTCATCATCTCTTCCTTTCAACACCATGCCATCATCCATGGACTACACACCATCACCCATCACTCCATTGGATTATGCCATGCCAACCCCATCAACAACTAACTCACCACATCCTCCTTCCCAAATCATGGGACAACCAATCCAACATCATCCCTTTGATCTACATAGTGCTAATTGCCTATGTTGTTTCCACAACTATAACCTCATATTCTCCTTGAGGGATGAGATACATTTCATGTTTTCCTATGTGGAGCATCTCTTGACACCACCACCACCCCCAATCATGTCACCGTCTCCACCACCTCCTAGCCCACAAAACTAACCATGTTCATGTTTAGTTTTCAACAATAAACCTTTAGGACCCCTTTTGGAAATGAAGCTTGCCTCTAGTCATTAAGGATTTATGCTTCTTGTTGTATCTCTTTATGTTTTTTATGTAGTCATACTTATGTATGACATTTATTTTCTATGAATGAATGGGCTTTTTATGTGGTTGTTTTATTTTTATGCTTGGCTACTTGGCCAATCTTTTTGTTTGTGGTTGGATATTTGTCATAATTGCTACATGTTAGATATTGTATACTTGTCATCTAACCTTGTTTTGTAGCAAGAATCATTGCTCGATTCCTTGGTGTCCTCCAAACGAGGGGGATTGTACATCAAGGGGGAGCTTTAGCAACCTTTTTGCTTCGACAAAAAGGGGGAAAAATGGGATGTAAACTCATTAAAAACTTGTTAAAACTAATTTTAACTTAAAATGAGTTTATGTTTTGTCATCATCAAAGAGGGGGAGATTGTTGATGCAAATAATGTTCTAAAAACGTTATTTCTATCTTTCGATAACTTCACGTTTTGAGGATGACAAAATGTGAAAACACGTTACGTTAAAATTAACGTAAACAAGTTTTTAGTTGAAAGATCACATTTCTACACAAATCACTCTAGGTATGCACAAACAAATTTACAACTTGACAAATGATCAAAGAATGGAATTTGTGTTTAAGACTTCACATTTTTAATGTGACAAAACATTTCTTCCAAAAATATACTTTACAAATTATTTTTGAATAATTAAGAAATGTTTTAATGAAAAAATAAGTTCAAATAACATAACAACTATTCCCCCCCCCCCCAAAAAAAAATCAGCTCCAAACTTCCCCAAATAAGTTTTCACCAGAAAAGACAAAAAGAGGAGCGTTTTTGTCTGGCACGGTACCACGGTACCACGAAATTTAGTGGTACCATGTGTGATTTAGTGGAGTCGTGCCTTCATAACGGCCATATTTTTTCTGCCTATAAATACCAGCCCACTTCACAGATTTTGGGCATCCTTTTTCACACAGAACTTTCTGAGTTTAATACTCTCACCACATCTTTTCTTCTTGATCATTTAGTTTAGTTTTTTTTTTTTTTTTTTTTTTTTTTGTTTAAGAGTGATCCAATCATCCATCCAAGTGATCCTCTTCATTCTTCTTCAAGTGCAAGAGAAGAACACAAGGTATCCAAGAGGATACAAAGTGTTGTAGTTGTAGTTAGAGCACTTGTAACATTTGTTACACACTTGATTGTATCATAGTATACATCAAGATCATTTTTCTTTTGAGAGATTGTGAGAGAAGATCATTGTGATCTTATAGAGATATTGATTATCTCTTGTAGCTTGTGAGCTAGTGTGTTGATCAAGTGGATCATAGGTAGATCAGGTAAATCGAGTCTTGTGTGATTGTGTGAAGTAGAAAGGATCAAGTAGATCGTGGTAGATTGATGCTAGCTAAGATTAGCACTCGACATTTAGCTTAGTGTCGGAAATTGGATAAGCGACGTTGTACGGTTTTCTCCGCCTGAAGGGAGGTCTTGTTGACATAGTGCTTGAAACTCTCGAGTGTGGTACTCGGGGAGTGGAGTAGGGCGAAGAAGAGCTTCGTGACCGAACTACTATAAATCTCTTTGTCCCAGTTTGATCTTTCCATCTCTTTCCTTTACTTTCATTTAGTTTCATTGTGTTTATATTGCATAGTGTAGTGTAGTGTTCATATTGGTGTTGATTGATCACACATAAGATTCGAATCAAGGTTTTCAATAGAAAAGTTTTTTAAAACAAATTAAAAACCGGGAAAACTATTCACCCCCCCCTTCTAGTTTTCCACATAACGTTAACGCTTTAATTTGTTTGATTGCTCGTTGGTTTCGTTTTCAATAAGGGGCAAAGCTTGAAGAAACGGCCCTAAAGTAGCAACGAATCCTATTAAGTTTTTCAAGAAACCCTTTATATTCTATTAGTAAAGCGCCAGGCCCCTATGCTATCAATGAACTAAAATAAAGAAAGAAAAACAACATTGCTTTTCTTATAGCTCGAGACTTGTAGCTTGATTCTTTACTCATTCCAGATAAGGAAGAATTGCAGACGATAACACTTCTTCCTATCTATTTCTGTGAAAGTCTTTCATAATTCTTATTCTTAAGAAGCAAACTAAATTTTCTGTTGACTTGTCCCCTGAACCTATTCCGATTCTGAATTATCCGTCGTTACATTGTTCCCAAGAACTAATAGAATCAAAATACTAAAATTCTTGGGTCATCTCAATAGGTTCAGAAACCAGACGTTTCTATAGTTCATCATTGTGTACGCCCACATATCCACTTAGAGGAAGGTCTTTTCTTAATGGATGACCTTCGAATGATAATCTGTTGATATATGACGTAGATCTGGCCGTACGACATGAAGACATTGATAGAAATATGGGGAAGTTCCCTAAAGGCAAAAACGGTTGTGCTTAACCCTACTTAAGCATGCACGTTATCTTAGTAAAGACTTGGTGTGAAGCCTTGGAGCTTACGTTAGAAGAGTAGAAGGTCGCTGCTAGGGTGAGCTGTGGGTGGACAACTAAGTGAGCAAATGTGTGTAAGCCTAGTCAAACATAAATGCTTTAGGCGGGTGGGTTGTCCACCTTCGAATGGTTTTGGTCCGTAGAATTGTGAACGCATTCATCGGGGTGGAGCACGGTTTGGCAAAATCGGCATATGTTAGGTGCTATTGATGAAACATGGTCAACCTATCTTTCTTTTTATGGAAGTGTTGCGAGCACATATAAATGATTAAATGGCATCATATCTCGAAAATGGTTTTAAAAAATTGAAAAATCATAAAAGGCTTTTTTTTTTTTTTTTAATAATTTTTTTTTTAGATTTTTGGATTATTATTTATTTGACACTAAGGGGGCGTTTGGTTGAATTTTAAATTCTAGAAAATTTAAATTATTGAGAATATAAAATACCTTCGTATGTTTAGTTGACAAAAATTTATAATTTTTTTTTTAATATAAATTTCATAAATATTCTATTTAAAAGTTTATAAAATAAATTTATTAAAAAATTTTATAAAAAATTTATAAAAAAAGTTTATAAAAAGTTTATTAAAAAAGTTTAAAAAAAATTTATAAAAAAAGTTTATAAAAAAAGTTTATAAAAAATTTATAAAAAATCTATAAAAAAAAGTTTATAAAAAATTTATAAAAAAAATTATAAAAAAATATATAAAAAATCTATAAAAAATTTATAAAATAAGTTTATAAAAAAAGTTTATAAATAAAATTTATAAAAAAAAAGTTTATAAAAAAATTTCATAAATATTCTATTTAAAAGTTTATAAAAAAAACAATAAGAAAAAAAGTTTATAAAAAAAATTCCAAGTAAATTAAAATTTCTCACTTTTTGGAGGCATTCTTATTCTCTCAATTTTGGCAATTCGTGCAATTGTAAATTAATTTATTTGAGTTACTAAACAGGATATTTGAAAGGAATTAAAATGCAAATGCACCTAGTATACCCCAATATTCTCCAACCAAACTCCCCCTAAAACAATTTGAATGTCCAATCAGTGAGTGGTGCTTCTTTTACTGATGCAAAGTTTTTACTATTATTAAAAACTTAAATATTTTGAAAATATAACTAATATAAGCATAACTATAAATAAGAGAAATTAAAAGATAATAAATTTCGTTTACATATTATGCTATCATTTGAAAAAAATGACTCGATACAATTGCAGAGTTTGGTTTACAATTAAAAAAAAAACAAAAGGTCAAAGATTAAATAAGACAATGCTAATCATCCATTTTTCAACTAAGATGGATAAACCCACTTAAATCCTTTAAAAAATACTCTAATAATTAAATATCTCATAAACCGCTGATCGTTAAGTAAAATTAATTACACTATCATGTTAAGAATAAAATCATCTTTTATTAGAGGGGCAGTTCTATATATATTCGACGAAGTTTTTTTTCGAGTATTTATTTTGTGATCGTTGAAGTTTACACCCCGAAAATCGTATGTGATTTGATGTGGTTAGTAAAATCACATGTAATTTGTTATTTTAAAATTCACATGTTATTAAGAAATCATAAATTGGTTATTTGAATTTCAAAACTCGTATCACCAATCACACGTGATTTCATATTGTCTAATATGCAATGCTCATGAAAAAGCGGAAAAAAAAAAAAATGTTTGTCGAAAATATATCAAAATGCGCGTTTACAGAAAGATATAAAAATTTCACCGCAATAATGTATGTTTTGTCGCTTAACGATTTACCATTTGCAAGATATCGCATTTTCATTAAAAAATATGAAAAGCGAGTTCTTTTTCCTAAAAAATAATAACTAGAATTTTTACATTTGGGGCTGTCCCGCGAACACCCCTACTAATTGGCAGGGGTGTTCAAAAAATCCGAGAAGATTTTTAAGGCTGTTTAAAGCTAGAGCTTTATATTTTAAAAACTTATCTTCTCCAAATCTTTGTTTGGTAAGAAGCTTCCAGCTTTTACTTCAATCTAATTGCTCTTAAAATAAACGTTCTTGCATGAAGCGTTCTAAATATTTTGGAGCTTTTAGATCTCAAAGTACTCATTTACCCGTAAACTCATGTAATAAATCGTTTCCAGGTTTTTAGTTTTTGTCAGTGTTTTGAAACCCGGTTCGACCCGACCGGTTAAACCGTTCTGACCGAAAAAGGGCCAAAATGAACCGGTTATTCGAGGCTTCAAAACCAAGTTTTACCCGCCAAGTTTCATGTGACCCAGGTTAACACGGTTCATTAAAGTTGGCGGTATTTGATATTTTTCTTCTAATTTTATTGTAAAAAATATATATGATAAGTTTGGATTAATTGTGGTGATGAATAATGTTGTTTTTAGCTTTAAAACTTGTATTCTCGTTCAATTGTATGTTTTTGATATTCTATAATATATGTTTTATAAACTCATTATGTGATTGGTATTGAATTTTTTAGGTTTTACGTATGTTTAATATTAAATAGAGTAAACTACACCGTTCGTCCTTGTGGTTGGCGTTTATCGACGAGTTTCGTCCTTTGACCAAAAAAATTGCACCATCCGTCCTTAAATGCGAAACGTTATGTGTCGTTGGTCCTTCACTTTAACGGGCATATCTAACACCTGTTAAGTCTTCCCATGTGATATCAATGTGAGGGTATTTTGGTCTTTTTATGACCTCCTTATTAACATTATATTCTTCGTCCATTAATCATCTTCATCCACCAATTCTAAACAATCACACTAACAACACCAAATTATTCTCTCACCACCACCACGACCACCACCATTATCATCATAAACTATCACCAAAGACAAAATCCATTTCCAAATCCCATTTTCATTCACCACACTCAATATCTTCATCCACCCACTCAAGAACATAAATAACTTTAATCCAAACTAAATCAAATCAAAATCACCCAATTCCAAACAATCAAATCCCTCGTCTCCATTTCTTTAAAAACCACCAACGCATTCCCCAACTCACCCCACTTTGCATAATTATTAACAAGCGCACTCCAAACAAAAACATCAGAATCCAGCCCATCTTGAACTAACATTGATTACCCACCAATTCCTCTCAATACATTTCAATTTTCATATCATAGAAGTTTTTCTTCCTCTCAATAGCATTGACTTTCACGGTCAACCCATCTTAATTTTGGTACATTTGCATTGAAAGTGTACAAAGATATAGTGCTTGTATTTATGAAAAAGCAGCAATCAACTTCTTTGGTTTCTTTTCATAAATACAAGCACTATATCTTTATTAGTACAGTTAAACAAAAACCTTGAGAGGAAGAATCACAAACAACTTCTTTGGTTTCTTTTCCAGATTTTCGGTACTGGGTTTTGTGAGACAAGAATCACAAACACATACCCTTGTTCATTCTTGGTGGGTTTCGTCTTCCAGATCTTTGTTAAGGTCTCGGGTAGGTTTTTTGTATTTGTTTTAAGTTTCAAGATCGATGATGTATCAAACGGAGATCGTTGTCTTGCTCTTTTTACTTTTGAATCTTGATTTTGGTTGATGTTGTAGAGATGAATGTTGTTGGCTGTGATAATGATTGTAGTAGTTGTTAATTGTAATGAGGTTCAAAGATGAGATTAGATGTTGTAATTGGCTGTTGAGATGAGACTTTTTTATTATTATTATTATTTTTTATTTATTTTTATTTTTTTTTTTTTGTATTGTTATAATATTTTGATAATCAAGATGTAAAGAATGATAGAAAATGATGGTGATGAAAATGTGTTTGCTTAGATCTTGTTGTATTGTTATAAAATAAAGGATTTGTTGCTAATAATTGAATATCCTTTGTAGTTTATTTTTAATTTGTTGGTTTTAATTCTATGGAACTGAGATGTTGATGTTTATGAAGAATAAACATAAGATGTTCATTTAATGATTATGGGTGTTAATTTAGGGGTTTGTGAAGGTGGTCGGGGTATGGTGAGAGTGGTGGTAGCTGGTGGTGGGCAAAGATATAGTTGAAGAAGAAGAAGAAGAAATGAAGAAGGTTTCTTTGACTGATGGTGGTAGGGCCCACTAATAATATTAGTGTAAAAGTTTTTAGCCGGTAGTTAACTGTGAGTTATGTGTAGATCTAAAAGGACAAAAATACCCTCAAGTGTGTTCACTTAACGACCGTTAGTGTGGCCCGTTAAAGTAAAGCACTAACGATACATAACGTTTCGCATTTAAGATTGGATGGTGCATTTTTTTTTTGGGTCAAAGGACGAAACTCGTCGGTCAACGCAAACCATAAGGACAAACAGTGTAATTTACTCTATTAAGTATTAAAGGTTTTATAAGTGTTTGGTGGCTGAAATATTGCAATTCACATAAATAAAAACCAGATTGACTCAGCGGTCGAACTGGTTGAACCGATAACCTAGTGATCTGGTGACTGGACTGAATCGATTCAAGACCATGTTTTTAAAACATTGGTTTTTGTCCATGTTATTACTGTAAAATCTACTTTTTATGTCATTTTGCTATTATAGTTATACCTACAACTTTTTTTTGGAAGGCGACTTTCATTTTTTGGTTTAGAGTCGCACCCGCCACATTGGCAGACCCTCATCCATCACATACCCAGACTATGTTGTCTGAACCGGGTCCACGCTGGCGTAGTGGGGATTTTTAACGGCTTAACTCATCAAACACTTTTATAAAACAAAAGATATACAACTTGTAACTATCGTTATCAGTTATCAGTCTACATCTTACATCTATTAGTACCTCCTTATAGCTACAAGTTTACAGTTAGTTTTGCCAAATATACCATTTTATTTGAGTAAATTGCATTTTTGGTCCCTAAGGTTTGGCTAAATTGCATGTTTGGTCCTTAACGTTTCGAAAGTGCAACGGTGGTCCTCATTTTGAAGATTTTGCTGCATGTTTGGTCTCTGATCAACATTAAATGAATAAATTACCCTTGCCTTCTTCTTTTTCAAATTTCTTTTCAGCTTTCTTACATAAATGGTCCCTGTGTTGCGCCACGTTTTACAAACTTAGTCCCGACATTAATTTTTTTTCAAAATTAATTTTTTTAGAAAAAATTAATTTTTTTTCGAAATTAATTTTTTTAGAAATTTTTTTTCGAAATTAATTTTTTTAGAAATTTTTTTTTTGAAATTAATTTTTTTAGGAAAATAATTTTTTTTCCGAAAATTGTTTTTTAGAAAAATTAATTTTTTTTTCGTAATTAATTTTTTTAGAAAATTTTTTTTTTTTTCGAAATTAATTTTTTTAGAAAAAAATTTCGGAAAAAAAAAATAATTTAAAAAAAAAACAATTTTTCTAAAAGAAAAATTCGGAAAAAAAAATTAATTTTGATAAAAAATAATTTTTCTAAAAAAATTAATTTTGAAAAAAATATTAATTTTTCTAAAAAAATTAATTTCGAAAAAAAAATTAATTTTTCTAAAAAAAATATTTCGGAAAAAAAAATTAATTATCCTAAAAAAATTAATTTCGAAAAAAATTAATTTTTCTAAAAAAATTAATTTCGAAAAAAAAATAATTTTTCTAAAAAATTAATTTCGAAAAAAAATAATTTTGTAAAAAAATGTATTTTCTAAAAAAATTAATTTTGAAAAAAAATTAATTTCGAAAAAAAAATTAATTTCGAAAAAAAATTGATTTTTCTAAAAAAATTAATTTCGGGACTAAGTTTGTAAAACGTGGAGCAACACAGGGACCATTTATGTAAGAAAGCTGAAAAGAAATTAGAAAAAGAAGAAGGCAAGGGTAATTTAGTCATTTAATGTTGATCAGGGACTAAACATGCAGCAAAAACTTCAAAATGAGGACCACCGTTGCACTTTCGAAATGTTAGGGACCAAACCTGCAATTTGGCCAAACCTTAGGGACCAAAAATGCAATTTACTCTTTTATTTTTATTTTTTATTTTTTTATTATTTATTATTATTATTTTTTATCTTACCTTACGATTTGCAAAGAGATATAAATGATTTACTTACGAAGCACCTCATTCCACGAAGTGGTATTGTAAGACATGGTTCGTCGTATTTCCTTCGTAATTTTTGAACATCTACGCAAAATTTTATCAAGGAGTTCAATAACAACAAAACAATAGTAACCAAATATTTTCACAATGTTATCAACTAAGGTGGTGTTTGTTTATTAAGAGGGTCTGAGTCTGAATCTGAACCGCACGTCTGAATTTGAATCTGATGCGTAAATGTCTGAATCTGAACGCATCTGAACGGAAAAAAAAATCATGTTTGAACGGGAATTTTTTTTTTTTTTTTTGGTTATTTTGTGTCAACAAGAGACATTCAGACGCGTTAAGACACTCCTCTCAAGTCTTGACCATTAAGATCTAACTGCATCTGAATGCGTCTGAACGAAAAAAAAAAAAAAAAACAAACAAATGGTCTGAACGGATAAAATGTCTGACCGATTCAGACACAGTGCCCGTTAAGAGGCGATCAGATGTTGGGAAAAAAAAAACAAAGGCAGCCTAACATTTTATACCACTTAAACTTGATCACATTCAGTCACGTTTATTAAATGTACATTGTACAAGGTGTAGGCTGTGACAAGTGTACATCGCTAAATAACATGGGATCATTCCCAGCCTCTATAAGTGTATGTAATCCTAATCCAAATGAGCAAAATTATGAGTATCACCACCACACATTCATTCAAATTTCTTTCATTGAAGCACCATTTCCCCAAACTAAACGTCATCACCACCAGCGTCGTCGGTTCAAGCAAGAGAAGAACGAATTTCGTTAAGACAATTGCCTTTGCCGCCAATTCTTTGGACGCCATTAAAGAGGTTTTTTCTTTCTTTCTTATTTGCATATAACATGATTGATTATGACTTATGAGACAAGCATATCTACAATGTCACTAAACTACGATTGTAATACTTATGGGATGTTTGGATTGCTAAAGGATTGATAAGCTTATCAGAAAGATACAGTTTGTAAACTTTTCTAAATTCAAATATACTCAAATATATCAGAAAATGCATTTAATTCACAGTAAATATACTTACAAATTATCATAAATAAATGTAATTTTGAATTTAATAATCTTTTAGGTTACATTTTAGAAAATCCCAATAAAAAATTAAGCTAATTCAAACACTCTCTTATTAAGATGTTGTTGAATCTGAACATGCTCATAAATGATGTTGAGCTACTAGAAAAGGAAAGCTAAACAAATATTTAATGAACATTGTACATATATAAGGTGCAAGGCGTGACACGTCTACATACACAAGAAAAAATTAGGCATGTGAATTTGTGATATATTCGTTGCGTATTTTTATAAAACAAAAATAGTTAAAAAGGTAGTGTAGCAAAGTTGAAGATTATTTTTTACTTATACTGGGTGGTACTTTTCCAAATTTATAGAGTTCGAAAGATTTGAAGAGCTTCAAAACAGAGAAAAACATGTCGCTGAAAGTATTCTGTGATCGGATGTCACAACCTTCCCGTGCTATTATTATCTTCTGCAAGTAAGTTTTCCGTTTTCGTGTTAAGTTTAACCGAACACTAACATTTAGAAAATTCAATGTTTGTACGTGTTACGTAGTTAAGTTGTTCACTAACAAAGTTCATAACAACATGAAAAACTAACCAGTAGTTGTTCAATTGTCGATCTTATAAATGAGTAAAGTTGTTGGTTTATGGGTAAATATTGTGGGGCTTATGGTTAACTTGATCCTTAATCCACACATAGATGCTGTAAAATTTATGCATGTTTTCAAAGTTGGGTGTGAAAATAAATCGACTCCCATATCGTTAAAAACAAAATTTTTAAAGTTAACACATATGGTCGGTGGGCTTTCGTTACCATTTCGCTTAAATGGAACCTCTATGCCTTAAATGTTGGGCCTGAATAAAATTATGGGTCGCATAGTGATCCTAATAAGTGGGTACACACATATGTGATGGTGTTCTCACGGTTTGACCCCTGAAAGTTTTTTTTTTTCTTTTTTTTTTAACGACATCTAGCTATCTCGCAATATATATACCACAAGTTATCTCACATCTTTTAAGCAGAATTTGAGCTCAAAATGAAGCTTCTCACACAACAAAAGGTATCATTGAAGACGCAAGCCCTTTGATCTCTGAAGGGTATTAGTAGATCTTGGTATATCATGCACCGAGAAGAAACTGGTAAAGGTGTTCTAATAAAAAAGGTCGGCGGTATAAAAATGGTGGGAAATGAATTATAGTTGGAGGGGAGGCTTATGGTATACCAATTTTTGAAATAATCCAACACAAACTAGTGACTAGAAACCACAAAACAAGAAAAATCCAACAAGAATGTCGAGTAAGGGTTTGTGTCCCTTATTTCGATCGACTATGATCACGAAAATGCTCTCAACTAACGTTTATTAGAACCTAGATATAAGAAGGTACAAATTAAAAGAGCTCCCTCGCCTCTATCTATAGTGAATCAATGGGAAAAACCTAATTACAATAGGACTAGATAAACCGACCTAGAAGAAACCCTTCAAAAGAGGTGTTTGTTCGCCCTTATTTTTTTTTGGTAACCATGATTTCTGACCTTTTAACGGGCTAATTTATGGGTTTGAGCACACCACTATACATACTCAAACATAAAGCCCTCCTGGAAGAAAATCCTCTTACATTTTATTATGATAATTACAATTTTTTTACTACTAGCCAATCCTTATCTCTATTTGTTTAACTAGCTAAACAACAACTAACCCCTTAATCTAGATTACTTGCAAAGTTACAAATAAACACCCTATCTATTATCACTAATATCTAACATTTTTATGTTGTTTGTAGGGTGAATAAAATAGATTTCGAGGAAGTTACGATAGATATCTTTAAGAATCAGCAAAATTCCCCTGAATATAAAGGTTTGTTACTACCCATCTTTTCATTTTGTGTTGTTTTATTAAATGCATATTTCACAAATTATAGACTAAATCAAGCTACACACCTAACAATATATTCTTTTAGAAGAACATCTACATGAAAAAGATATATAATTATTAACACCAAATTATGTTTACTACCCTTGTTTAATGCAGCAATAAATCCCATGGCTCAAGTTCCAGCAATACTTGATGGTGATTTTAGTCTGTTTGAGAGGTTTTATTTTCTTCGACACATTCTAAATATCATTCTTTTGTTTGGTTTCATACTTTTATTTGGTTATATCTGTTGAACTAAGGACATATTATATCAGTTTAGGTTACTTATAAAATTTGGTGTGATTTTGCAGTCATGCAATTCTTATCTACTTATCTTGTAAGTTTCCAGGAGTGGCTAGTCACTGGTGAGTCCATATCCTACTCCATGATCCTTATTCACGTAAAAAGCCTAAATTTTATTTGAGACTGCTGTTTTAAGATGGATTGTAATCTTACTATACTAACAGGTATCCCAGTGATCTGATCGAAAGATCTAAGGTTCACTCAGTTTTAGACTGGCATCATGGCAATTTACGTCGCGGTTCAGGTGATACTATATACAAAATTATAAGTATGAATTCTCACATATGGTTTTATCCAGGGGCGAAGCTTTATAGGGGGGGGGGGGGGGGGGGGGCGGCGACCCCCCCAATTTTTTTTTGCGATATAGGGGGTATATAGTTTTCGTGTAGAAAAATTTCGGTATATTAGGTTTCGACCCCCCATTTTAATTGTGAAATTTCTGTATATTAGATCCCGACCCCCCACTAAAACTTGGCAAACTTCGCCACTGGTTTTATCATATATTCATATCGTTGGTTTTGTACTCTCTTCTTTCAGTTGGAGTTCTTGTAAGCACTATCTTTGGACCATTGAAAGGCATCCCTTCAAGCCCTCAAGCAATCGAAGAAGCTGAACAGGACCTTGCAAAATCATTGTCTGTAATAGAAGAGTATTGGCTAAAAGATGGACCATTTTTGGTTGGAAGATCTCAACCTTCAATAGCGGATCTCAACCTAGTTTCTGAAGTCATGGAACTTGAGGTAACAACAGTATAAAACTTACTAAACATGTGATGCTTATGTTTCTTATTTCTTTAGCATTTTGGTTAATTCCGAGTAAAGACACAATATTCATGTCTTTTCAGCTTCTGGATAAGAAGCAACACGAGCGGATATTAAGCCCATTCAAGAAAGTTGTTAAGTGGGTTGAAGATACGAGAAGTGCAACTGCTCCTTATTTCGACGAAGTTCATGAGAAACTCTTCAAAAGCAAGATCGGAATCCAAGAGAGTTTGGCAGCAGTTTCTAATGTGAAAGTGTGACGTCGCACAAAAGCTCCAAATCAGTTTCATGATGATTTATCTTATGTATCGATGACTAAACTCGCTTTGATTCTTGTATAAACTTAAGCATGTAATAAATAATGTCGCGATGTGACATCTTTAATTTCTATTTAACCTTAGGATATAGCTAGGGGTATTGTGTTAGTCCAAAGAAATATGAATATGTTACAAGGGATACTTGCGGAACACTATCCTGATTGAATGACAAATGAAACTCTCCTAATATGAATAACACAAGCATGCTAGCTTAGCTTAGTGTGTTCTTATGAGAGGAGGACTCTATCAATTATAATACATTTGTATTATTTTGTGTTTGTTTAGAATCTCTAACTATCTCTATTGACAAACATACATATATATATATATAAGATAATAAACGTGAAGTCTTGGATCTATAGCAAATCGCTCTGTTTGTTATTCACTTCAACTATTTTTAAGGGTGTCTGTTTCTTCTGTTATATATAGATACACAATTTTGGCAATAAATAAATAAATAAATAAATAAATAAAACAATTTTCAAGTTTCAAACATGTTTTTAGTCATCTCTTCATAACATCCACATTTTTTCTTTACCTTCAAACTATTGTTTATTGCTTTTTATTTTGCATTCGTGGACGGCCCGTCCCGTGAAATTTGGAGGCCCTGTGCTGTAATTTCAAGATAGTCCCTTTAATTGTAAAAGTCGAGGTTGTATATAATTAACAAAGAATAATATCATTATGCCTTGTTGTTTGGTATCGATCAAATAACAACTTGCTAGATCTTACTTCCAAACTATTACATTATTTTTATAAAATAGGATGCCTTTTATTTATTTTGAAAATACCTCATAGCGTTTAGACATATTTTAAACTGGAAATATACTTTTTTCTTTTTATAAAGGTTAAATTGTGTAAACTTTTTCGCAAAACGGTACGGTTTCCGGAAGGAAGCCATTAATAGTCCCCACTACGCCAGCGTGAACCCGGTTCAGACAACATAGTCTGGGTATGTGGATCGATGAGGCAGGTGTGACTCCAACCCAAAAAATTGAAAGTCACCTTCAAAAAAAAAAATCATGATAGGGGCTAAAGCGATAAGTTATAAATACAAAAGGTTATGTTTAATAATAGAATAAAAACAAACTAAAATTTAGAGGGCCCACACACAATTATTCTGGTTGTCTTCTCCGGTAAAACGTATCCCATTTCCACCATTAAAGCGCCGTCTAAGTTTGTTTTTTTTTTTTCTCTTCTATTAACAATATCTTCCATTTTTCATATAAATCATATGTTAACATAACTAAATCATCCAGATTATTTTATACTTAAAACAGTTTTAGAAATTTGAGGTCCCAAAAATATGAAGGCCCTGTGCGGTTGGCCATCCCGCACTTGCTCAAATCCGGGCCTGCATTCGTCACGCGTGCTCCTTTCATACGACCTTTATTACACAGTACCTTATTATGCATATTGTTAGCATTGGAACGGGTGATCTTAGGTAGCTAATGGACTTGTAACAGTTTACTATAGCTGTTGGATATTTACCATGGGCCAAGCCCATAAGGGCCTCTTGTAACTATATTAGAAGGTGGTGGGATTCATTATTCAAGTTAATACATTACATGTTTCTCTCTATCCTCTCTCTAAAACTCTCTAATTATTATTGTGAGATACTTGATGCCATTTGGGATCCTACAATAGGTATGAGAGGTTGAACAATGATGATAGGGTGATTTTTTGTCGAAAAACAAGATCAAAATTTTGTGTTTTTAAAGGTTTTATGAGTCGTTTTTGAATTGAGAGTCTCAAACATCAAACTTAAATAATTTGTGGTTTAAATACTTAAAGTTTGTGTTTTTATGTTACATTTAATATTTTGGCAAAGTTCTACGCAATAGCAATGATTTAAAAACTTCAAAAATTGCATTTTTTTTTTGTTGATTTTTAACGAAAAGTTACGAACTCAAAAGTTTAACTCAATCGGTTTTAATTCGGTAGTTCATCACTGATAACTCGATAGGTTAGTGGCCCGACAAAATAGGAAAGTATAATACATTAGCTCGGTCGTTTAGGGTTTCATTAACTCGCATAGTTAGGGTTTCATTAGCTCGGTCAATTAACTCGGGTGACTTTATCTCGGGTGACTTTATCTCAGTCACTTAACTCGCGTGAGTTGCAATTCCACTAGCAATCCTACGTGGCACCGAACTAATTAACTCGGTAACCCAAGTGTTGAATTTTTGTGTGCACGTGACAATATATAACTATAAACTATTAATAAGTATTATTAGAAGATTAGGTCACATGTTGGCACGAATAAAGTGCTACCTTATTATTTGTATATTGTATACATATAAATAATTGTATATATATCACAACAAGTATTTACGATACTTAGAGTTAACTAATTTTGTGACTTAGTTAACAGGAGGACCTAACTTGAAAAGGTTTCAAGTTACAAGGTTATATAAGAAAAGAACAAAGAAATTTCATGGCAAAATGATCAAACCAAAAAAACTTAAAAGTGGTGATCGAGTTCTTCTTTTCAATTCTCGTAAAACTTCATCCGGGTAAGCTAAGATAAAGGTGGACTGATCCATTCACAATTGCCCAAGTGTTTTCATATGGTAGTTGAATTCCTAATGGTAATTTTAAAGTGAATGGACATCATTTGAAACATTATTTTGATGGTCCCATTGAGTTTCATGGCAAGAGAGACCTCGGCCTTTACCCCAAATACAATTAAATGCGTGGTCGAGTCATCCTCAAGACTCGTAAATAAAATGAGTACCTTCGGAAATGTCTCGAAGGTTTAGTACTTTAGTTAGTTTAGTTTATTATTATCTAGCATAATTTTAGTAGTGTAGTTATTAGATTGCATTTCGGAAGCATTTGAGAAGTTTTAAAATTTTTCTATGCCATAATGTCTTTTACTCAAAAACCATATCGCCTTATGCCCTCTCAAATGTTTCTTGGTCCTTTTCTATGCGTATCATACACCCTCCCGAGTTGAGAGCATATGGGTGTATGCCTTTTTGAAACTTTCCGAGTAAAAATGAACACCAGTTGATACGCCCTCTCGCCTGAAAGCATAAGGGTGTATGCTTTTTTTTTTTTTTTTGAAACTTTCAAGCAAAAACAAGCACCAGGTCATACGGCCTCCAACCCAAACCATAAAGGCATATGCATCATATGAAAAGAAAAAAAAAATATTTTTTCAAAGTATAACATACTCACACTCAAAATTCCCATTCACAAACACTTAACCAAAATCAAAATTGTTCCTGCCCATGTCGAATTTCATTTAAACAAAGCACATACACCATCGACTGATTTCTCGGTACTAATTTCATACATTCCCTTTGTAACTTGTACTTCAAAATTCTCGATTAAAAAAAAAAATTGCTTGGTTTTCGATTCTAAGTTGTTTTTGGTGTTTAAATGTTGTACTTTGATGCTCAATGTTGAAGTAAAACCCTGCAGGTCGTTCGGAACTGAGGTTAGATCTTCCGGACGAGGTCTCGCCGATGTTCCGAAACACCTACACACAAGAAACACGCACATTAGACTAGCCCCGGGTGTTATCCCAGGACCAGGCTCCGGCATAAGAATAAGTATTGGGTAGTTTGAAAGGATATATAATGATTGGGAGTAAATGCTAATGGTAAAAGTTAGTTGTGAGTAGTAAATGAGCTGGGTATTTATACTACACAGCTTTGATACCTGTGATGACAGCGTCGTATTTTCTGGAGATACGCCGCAGACACGATCCCGTGAATTCAGGGGTGGCGGCGGAAAGACTGCTGTTGCCATATGTCTAAAGGGTAACGCCACCTGTCCCATTGCTAAGGGTCATAGTGGACGAAGAGGTTATGTGCTCTCGGACCTTTCTTCCGAAGGGCATTATGTCGTTCGGACGTTCGGACAAGATGGGTCGTCTGGACACATACGCCAACATGTCCCCCCTGTATCATAGTATCGGTTATACCGATGGGGTGATACTTTGTTAAAATCTCGGACTTCCATTTTAATATTCCTGAGGGCTTAGTCCGTTAGGTTTAGGTACGTTGGAAGTTATGCACAACCTGCCAAAAATCATTATTGCTTCATTTTAAGGATCACCGTCATTTTTACCGTAGCCCTAGGATTTGGACACGTGTGTGCGTGTCCATCGTGTGGATGAGAGAGTGCCACGTCGATGTCTGACATGACACGACGTTTCGCACTCCTCATTTTGCCTATAAATAGCGTCATTTGTACTGTTTTTACCACCGTAATTCTCTGCTTTCTTCTGACACGCTTTCCGCAGTGTTTTTCCGATCGAGTTTTTCCAATCAATCTGAGTGGTTTCTTCGTAAGTCATTCGTCCCAAGAGGTACGCTTCGCCTTACCCCTATTTTGTGTTTTTTGGCTGTTCGGCTATATCCTTTCTTGCCTCGGTTAAGCTATGTCGAATTCAACCGTTACGGTTCATGAGGAAGATACTTTGGGAGTCGGGGAATTTTTGCCTAAGTTTGATATTCAAAAGTATACCTCTCGTATGGACGAAGGGGCGATGACCTTGGTGGCACTGGAGTTCGGCATACCGGAGGACCTACATCCGAGGCCACCTCCGGAGAATATGACCATGGATGAACTGCCGGATGATGCGATAGGCTTGTATCTAGAGTACTTTTATGAAGGCGGTCTTAGCGTGCCTTTTTCCACTTTTTTGTTAGATGTGATTAAGTATTATAAGATCCATATTTCTCAATTAGTTCCGCTAGGCCTGCATCGTGCCACTCTTTTTGAAGTGTATAGCCGGAGTTTGCACATTACCCCTACCACTCCTCTTTTCCGAGCGTTCTATAAACTGAGTAAGCAAGGCCATTGGTTTTCCTTCGAGAAGAGAGGTGGTAGGGATAGGAGAGTTTGTTTCAGGGAGATCCTGACTTGCCTTAAGGGCTGGAAGCATAACTTTTTTCTGATAGATAGGAGGGCCATCCCTTTTGCGATGCCTTAGAGGCACCACGACTCCGACATTTCGGATCCTTTTCCGAAAGGGGAGTTTAATGTTGAAGATGCTGAGCGGTTGTCTGAGAATGTGATTGACCTCATTCAAATTCCTCCGGGATTCCTTTATGCCGTTGGATTGACCTCTCACTGGGAGCATCCCGGGTATCGGGCGGCGCTTAAGGATGCTGAGGGAAAGGGTATAGCCTAGCCTTTGCTTTGATTTTCTAGCATGTGGATGTGTATATGTATGCTTGTTTCCGACTGACTTGTGTTTTTGACTTATTTATTTGCAGCTTTAACAATGTCTGATTATCTGATTAAACCCAAGTTCCGGAAGGGGGCCACCATGACCAAGGGAGACAAATACCGGGAGGGTCAGTCTCATGAGTTGCATGTGACCACACTGGCCCCATTGAATGCTGACATCCATGAGAAGACTAACGAGCTAAGAAAGGTCAAGATGGCAGACGAGAGAGTGTTAGAGGCCAAGCATAAAAATCAGGAACAAGTTGCTGCATGGTTGGCTCTTAAGTCTAAGGAGGGAGGGACGGGGGCTAGCAAGTCAACCAAAGTCCGGGTCAAGCGTGCCGTTTTGTAAGGAGGTTTCGATCGTCCGTCCAAGCGAGGTAAGCCACCGGGTGATGTTCTCGTAGTAGACTTTGACTCTTCGGAGCATATTCCTACTCCTACCCCTATCCGTTCGCTGCATCCGGGTGAGACAAGAAAACAGCCGGAGGTTGAGGAAGGTAGGAGCCACCAATTTGGAGCTGCCGACACTGGTAAGCTATTCGGATATGTTTATATATGTATTTCTTCCTTTCCCCTTCTTCTTCTTTTTTTATATATTATATAGTAATGGTTGTGTTGTCTGTTGTTCATCTTTCAGGAAGTTCTTTTGCTGCCTCTTCCGGCCGTGGTAAAGAAAAGGTTTTGGATGATGTGGATAAAGGTGAGCCTATGTCCGAAGAGCTGTTTGTTCCGGAGTGGACAGTGAGGAAGGATGCACGCTTGAATAGCTGGTCAATGTGCCAGGACTTGATGGTTCATCTGCCCACCCCTCAGGAGGAAACTTATCTGGAGAGTCTAGATGATGAAGATGCTTACCAGCGTGCGTGGATGTTGCTAGGCAAGAGCTCCGTGGCTCAGTCGGACATACTGTTTTGATTTGAGACCCTTCTCCGTGAGTATGGCGATCTATACTTTTCCCACCAAAAATGTGAGAGTGCGGCACAGGAACCGGAGGAGCTTAAAAGGTTACGACATGAACACGCCGGTTGCATGGTTAGGGAATCAGGTCTTGTTGATCGCATATCAGAATTAAAGAAAGAGAAAGAAGAATGGAGAAGGGTTTCTGGGGGACAGGCCGAGAAGATCAAGGTACTGGAGGCTGAGCTGGAAAAAACCAGACTTAAGCTGAGTGATGAGGAGAAGGAGAACCGGGAGCTCCATCAGGAAAAGAAATATCTGGCCGTGAATATGGGTCAGACGGAAATGGAGCAATTTAAAGTAGTTAAAGATTTTATTCCTGAAATGGTTCGCCGTCTCCTCATCAGTCATGAGTACAAGCAGCGTCTAGCCGTTCCGTTTAGCCTCTCTTCTATGGCTGGATTTTTAGATGGTGTTACCTTGGATCGTTCGTAAGAAGATGTGGCCAGGGTTTTGGTAGTTATGGAAGACTTAGATATGGAGGCTGAGGCGAAGTATCAACCTCTGTACGATGAGCTTTTTACAACGGAGTATCCGTATGTACAGAAGATCGACAATGCTTTTTACAAGTCTCTTGCGGAAATCATGGGTATGTTCCCGGATCCTGCTTCGCCTAAGCCTTCGGAGGTTGTTATGGCCGAGGTTATTACCGGGCCAACGTTCGAGGCTCTTGCCACCGAAGGTCCTTCTGTCCAAGACTCCACTGCGGAAGAGAACATGTCGGTTCCTTGAAAGAATTGGTTGTTTGTGAGATCTGAGTGCCTCCGTTTTGACTACGGGCAAAGGCTGCTTCGGATTTTACATGAAGCTTATTTATCCCTTGTTACTTTTTAGAAATAGTTGATGATTTGGTGTAAGGCCTTCGGGTCATTAGAATAGTTTTGCGAACAGTTTGTAAGGTTTGGACGAATGTAATAACCTATTAACTGAATAAATCATACATTATTTGTACATTTTTAAAGCTGTCTATAATAGTTGCTTCGTTAATTATAGAACATGTTGTGCCTGTATCTTTTTTATAGTCTTCCCCAAGTTGGCGAGATTATTTTGCTTTACATCATTCAGACAATTTGAGACGTGTATGACCGTTCGGTATTTGTGCATTGGCAATTCATGGCATCCTTTTTTCGGGCGTGAGCCAATTTCGGGTGTCATGTGCCATTCGGTCTTTTTGCCTTGGTCGTGCGGCCGCCCCCTTTTTGGGTGTGAGCTGATTTCGGGCGTCATGCGTCATTCAGCCTTTTTGCCTTAGTTGTATGGCAACCCCTTTTTGGGTGTGAGCCGATTTCGGGCGTCATGCGCCATTCGGCCTTTTTTCCTTAGTTGTATGGCAACCCCTTTTTGGGTGTGAGCCGATTTCGGGCGTCATGCGTCATTCGGCCTTTTTGCCTTAGTTGTATGGCAACCCCTTTTTGGGTATGAATCATCTTCGAACATTGACCACTGATCTCCAGAGGTCGCGAGCCTTCCGGAGGGATCATTTTTAACTTATGTTCAGAGTATAATATGTGGTGAAAATTGCTTCCCTTCATCTGTGGGATAACTGCATTTGCCATTCAATATAGTTGATACTAGATCCTTTCGGATCTTACATTCGATACATTAGCCATATATTTACAAATAACACTTTCTAAGGTTGATGGCATGCCATGTCCGCGGCACTTCTTTCTCCTCCATTGTCTCTAATTTATACGAGCATGTCTGATAGGCTTCTACGATCCAGTATGGTCCTTCCTAATTGGGTCTCAGCTTTCCTTGATTTTCCACCCTGCTTGCCTCGTTCCTTCGGTATACAAAATCACCTACCTTTGATTGGAGATGTATTGAGTTCATTTTTTACGTTAGCCGATAACAGATAAACAAGTTATGACTGAAATCAAATAGCTGTGCATTTTAATGACATTTCATTCTAAAAGAGTTATTTGAACTTTTACACTTACCTTGAACGATTCGGGGCGAACCCTCCGGTTATAGTACTGCTCTATCTTCTTATTGTACTTCGCCTCTCGGATTGCAGCCATTTCCCTTCGCTCTTGCAGCAGGCTGAGATTTAAGAGGATTCCATCGTCATTCTCCTTTTCTTCCGTCACCATAGTCCAAAAGGTAGACATTCCTATTTCTGCCGGGATTACTGCTTCACTTCCGTACATGAGGCTGAACAGTGTTTCTTCGTTACTTGTTTTCAAGGATGTATGGTGCGCCCACAAGATATTCGGCAATTCATCCACCCATCCGGCTCTTTCCCTGCCGAGCCTCGATTTGAATCCTTTCATCAGACTCTTGTTTGCTCTTTCTACTAGTCCGTTAGCTTGGGGATGGGCCACAACAGTATTTATCTGGGTTATATTCAACCTCTCGCACCAACTTTTAAAGGGATCATGAATGAAGTTACTCCCGTTGTCCGTTACAATTACCCTTAGTAATCCGAACCTGCACACTATGTTCTCCCAGACAAATTTCTTGACTTCCTTCCCAGTCGTTCTTACCAACGGCTTAGCTTCTATCCATTTGGTAAAGTAGTCGATTGCTACAATAACAAACTTGATTTTCCCCGGAGCTTCTGGTAGAGGTCCTAACACATCCATACCCCACTGGTAGAAAGGCCAAGGCGCCATGATTGAAGTCATCACGGTTTTTGGGAGCTTCGGAACAGGTGCATGTATTTGGCAAGAGTCACATTTTTGGATCACTTCTCGGTATCTCGGTGCATGGTTGGCCAATAATAACCTTGCCTCATTAGCTTCGCCACCAATGATCGTGGTCCGGAATGCATCCCACATGCTCCTTCATGCACCTCCTGGATGATGTAATTTTCCTGGAGCGGTCCAACACACCTTAACATCGGGCCCATGTAGGATTTTTTGAAAAGTACGTCGTCAATTAGAGTGTAATGGTTTATCTTCATCCGGAGAGCTCGAGCCTCGTTTTGGTCTTCTGGCCAAATGCCTTCCTGTTTACACCGAATGATTGGAGTCATCCAATTTTCTTTCTCTTCCTCCACAATGGCATTGACAACTTCTTTCTCCGTCGATGGCTTTTCCAGGACTTCCACCAGGATCTCTTTCGTCAGATGATCAAATGCCAAGGATGCCAGCTTGCTCAATATATCTGCTTTTTGATTTTGTGCTCTTGGGATGTTCCGTATTTTGAATTGACCGAAAAATGTAATATATTCTTTTGCCTTGGCGAGGTATCGTATCATGCTATCTTTGTATGCAAAAAAATCCCCATTAATCTGGCTTGCCACCAAATTGGAATCCACCCTGACCTCCAACACATGCACCTTCATTTTTCGGGCGATTCTTAATCCTGCCAGTAAGGCCTCGTACTCTGCCTCATTGTTGGTGCTCTTAAAGTTTAGCCGGATAGCGTAGGTGTATTCTGTTTGGTCCGGACCGATTAGTACCAAACCTGCTCCGGTGCATGATTTGCTAGACGCTCCATCGGTATATAATACCCATTCTTCTTGGCCGGAGATGTTGCATATCTCCTTGCCCCCCTCTTTCAGAAACTGGTTGAACAAGTTCAGTGGTATTTCTGTTATGAAGTCCGCTAGGACATGCCCCTTGATAGCATTTCGAGGTATGTATGTAATGTTGTAAGCCCCCAGGTCTACGGTATACTTAGCTAACCTTCCAGACGCTTCCGCTTTGTTCAATATCTGCTTAATGGATTGATCAGTGATGACTTTTACGGGATGGGCCTCGAAATATCTCCTAAGCCTTCTTGATAGGTGTAGCAAGGCCAAAGCTAATTTTTCAACCGGAGCGTAGTTCCTTTCGGCCTTATGTAACGTTCGGCTTACATAGTGTACCGGGATTTGCCTCCCTTCCCTTTCTACCAACAGTACTCCGCTCATCGCTTCCTTTGATGCCGCCAGGTATACGTACAAGTCTTCCTTCGGCTTTGGGGTTGTCAGGTAAGGGAGCTCAAGGATCATCTTTCTCATATCCTGAAAAGCCGATTCGACCTTTTCCGTCCAGCGGTATTCATCCTGATTCTCCTTTGTGATATTTTTCAATGTGTCAAAAAACCGGAAGTGCTCTTTCTGCCGACCTGGATAAGAAACGGTTTAGAGCTGCTAACTTGCCGCTCAGGCTTTGCATTTCTTTGAGCGTCTTTGGAGATTGCATATCTGCGATAGCCCTTGTTTTCTTCGGGTTTGCCCTGATCCCTTCGGATGTCACCATATACCCAAGAAACTTTCCTTCCTCTACACCGAAGGAACATTTCTTCGGGTTCAATTTCATGTTGATCCTTCGTAGATTGTCGAACGTTTCAGCTATATCGGCTAACAGTTCCTTCTCGGTTTTGCTTTTTATCACCATGTCATCTACATACGCTTCTAAATTTCTCCCGATCTATGACCGAAAATCCGAGTCCACCAGCCTGTTAATACAAATATCGTCCTAAAAACGTTATTTATATTTTACGATCTTTACTTTATTTTTTTTAATGACAATTATAAGGTTTATCTTTAGCAAAGCATAAATATAAGTTAAAGTCTTTTACATTTATAGTAACAAGTCTTTTAAAACACATTTACACATTACATGATCACTAGAATTCACATTGCATATATACATTTTACATTTACATGTCTTACTTTTATTTCTTAAATTAGAAATATTAAACATGACATTATGGCATACCTCATTTTGATATCTTTAGGATATCTTGAGGATTTAGGTGATATCTTGTATAGATCTTCAAGCTAAAGAGTTGAATTTGGAAGATATGGAAAGATTGTGCAAGATATGGAAAGATATGGGAATATCTTAGCTGTCTGGTTCCCGCGGAACCAAACACCATAACTGGCGGATCCCTTAGTTTGGTTCCGCCAAATCCGCCGCCTGTTGATCAACTTTGCCTATAAATAGCAAGCTGATCATTCAGGCACAATCATCACTCATATAGCCTAAATTATATATTCATTCATTTGTACATTACTAACCCATATCTTTCATTCATTTCATAGATCTCACTTTTGTAGCAAAGAAGATCGAGCATACAAGCTTCAACATACTTACTGTTGCAAGTTTTATTAGTTAGATACTGTGTGATTTGTTAGTGTTCACACATCATTGTTATACCTTTCATTCAGTAGAGTTTGGTTAGTGTTTTAGTCCTTAAAACACAAAGAGTGTCGGGAGTGGTTGTACCCTTGTTAAAGAACCAACGGGAGTGGTTGTACCCTTGTAAAGAACCCGGTGTTTAGCTTAGTACCGGATAAAGTGTAAGCGACGTGTATAAAGGTTTTCTTCGCCGAGAAGGGAGTTTGTTTCTTAGTGAAGAAAAACTCTCGAGTTAGAGGCTCGAGGAGTGGAGTAGGGCAAGGAAGAGAGTCCTTGTAGCCGAACCACTATAAATCTCCGTGTTGTGGTTTGATTGTTCCTATCCTTACTTACTTTACTTATATTGTTTATTTGTGAGTATTTACTTTGAAATCACGTCTGTTCAAAGCGAATTAATTTTAAAACGGTAAAAACTATTCAACCCCCCTTCTAGTTTTCCACAATTGGCATCAGAGCTACGTTACTCAAGATTTTCAAATATATTGTATTTTAAAACTTGAAACGATCAATGGATTTTGAAAACTTTAAAGAAGGGCAATCTATGCAAAGACCACCACTATTTGAACAAAATTGTTTCATATACTAGAAAAACCGCTTTGAGACATATGTGAAGTCAAATGACATAGATCTATGGTATATAATTGTAGAGGGTGATTACAAACCCATAAGTAATAATATTTCAGGTGGTCGGGATGAAGGTGCTTCTCTTACTCATCACAGTGATGAGCAAAAGAAGTTGATTGCCAAAAATAACGAAGCCAAAATGATGCTTTATAATGCTTTACCTAAGAAAGAATATGAAAGAGTTTTTATGTGTAAAACGGCTAAGGATATTTGGCAATCATTGATTATCACTCATCAAGGGAACTCACAAGTCAAAGATAACAAAATTGATCTTCTTGTTCAACAATATGAACAATTTGTTATCTCTAAAGATGAGACCATTGATAGTGCGTTTGCTAGGTTTAATACTATTATTACATCTCTTAAAGCACTTGATGAATCTTTTTCTAGTAAGAATTTTGTCAGGAAATTTCTAAGAGCACTCCATCCGAAGTGGAGAGCAAAGGTGACGGCTATTGAAGAATCTAAGGATCTTTCAAGCATGACACTGGACGAGCTCATTGGAAATCTCAAAGTTCACGAGATGGTGATGGAAAAAGACTCATAAATAGTTAAAGGCAAAAAGGAGAAGATGAAGTCAATTGCCTTGAAAGCTAGGGTAGAATCAAGTGATGATGAAGAATCTTGTTCTAGTAGCGAAGACGAAGAGTATGCCATGGCCGTAAGAGATTTCAAGAAATTCTTTATGAGACGAGGAAAGTTCGTAAGACCACCTCGTGAAGAAAAGAAATCCTTCCGGAAAGACCGTGATGATAGGAAAGGTAAGGTATATAGGAAATGTTATAGGTGCGGGGATTCTAGTCACCTAATAGGAGAATGTCCAAAGCCTCCAAAGAACAAGTCTCAAAGAGCATTTGTTAGTGGAGCTTGGAGTGATAGTGAAGGTGATGACGACGAGCCTAAGAACGACGAAGTTGCTCTCATGGCTCATGACACAGAAGAGGTACATTCTGACTCGTCATATTCTTCTATAGATGATGAAACCTTAGAAGTAGAATATAACAAACTGTGTGATATCACTTTAAAATTCATAAACAAAAATAAGTTCTTAAAAACCAAAACGACACTCTTAGAAAATGAAGTCCATTGGTTAAAAGAAAAAGAAATACGATTAGAAAAGGGTAAAAGTGTGAAAGAAACATGTATCTCATGTCAGGAACTTAAACTAGAAATAGAAACGCTTAAAACCACACAGGAAGATCTTATCAAACAAAACTCTAAGTTTAAGAGGTTTGATAAAAACATTTGTTTAGCAGATGAGTTAATGCAAATTCAAAAATTGCCCCATGATAAAATCGGACTAGGATTTAGGAAATCAGGAAACTTAAATGACTTTACGAAACAAACAGTGAAAGTACAAGAACCTGTTCCAACTGAGTCAGATACCCACGGATCTGGCGGATCCAAAAATTTGGTTCCGCCAGTTGTACCAAAAGGATCCGCAGGTACAGTTGATGAACAGAAGGTTCGTAATTCGAATTGTACTGAATTCGTTAAGGTCACTAGAAAACCTAGCACTAGTACAACTATTAACAAACAAAAACCATCAGTTTCCATAGGAAAAGGTCAAGTTGATAATGAGTTTAGGACTAAAACGGTTCAACAGAGACCTAGAACTAGTTTTCCCAAACACCCCTTTCCAAAGAGTAATCACAACTCACATAGTCATTATCAAAGTAATTGGAACCAAAATATGTCTAGGAACTTTCAAGGTCCTAATTATATGCCATGGAACACTTGTCCACCATTTCCATACATGAACCATGATAATGTTATATTTAACCCAAACGGACCCATGAGATATTGGGGACCAAACGCTTGAGTTTTTCTTGAACTTATGTGTGCTTAAAAGTTGAGTTAGAACCAGATGAGTGGATTAAAGATAGTGGGTGTTCAAGACACATGACGGGGAACAAAAGCCTTTTCTCATCCTACCAAGTGTACGACGGAGGTAATGTCACATTCGGTAGCAAGCTTAAAAGTAAAATCATCGGAAAAGGTACAATCTCTCATGACTCTCTCACCATTGATGATGTTGCTCATGTAGATAATTTAGGATTTAACTTGCTTAGTATTAGTCAATTATGCTGCAAAAAGTATAACGTCCTTTTCAGTGAAAATGGAGGTAAAATACTAAAAGATGGCATAACCGTAGGAAAAGGTGTTTTGAAGAATAACGTTTATGTTATGAAATTAGACAAAACACCTAAAGACAAACTTTGTCTCACCTCTCTGGACAAAAACTCAACTCTATGGCATAGACGCTTAGGTCACGCTAATATGAGGTTAATCCAATCCTTATCATCTAAGGAACTCGTTAGAAACCTGCCCAAGTTGAAATACGACCAACACTTTTGTGATGCTTGCAAATTTGGGAAACAAGTTCATAATAGCCATAAGGCTAAAAACATGGTGTCTACATCTAGGTGTCTAGAATTGTTACATATGGATTTGTTTGGTCCATCCGCTATACAAAGTTACGGGGGAAACTTCTATACTTTGGTAATAGTAGATGATTACTCTAGGTATACTTGGACTAAGTTCTTGAAAACTAAAAACGAGGCATTTGATAAATTTGAAATTCTAAGTAAGAAAATTCAAAATCAAATAGGAAATAACATTGTGTCTATTAGAACTGACCACAGTCATGAATTTAATAACGAAATCCAATTCGGAGCTTTTTGTGATACTAATGGCATAACACATAATTTCTCGGCTCCTCGAACTCCTCAATATAACGGTGTAGTAGAACGCAAAAATAGGACGATTCAAGAAATGAGTGGAACTATGTTAAATGAACAAAACATACCTCAAAAGTTTTGGTGTCACGCCGTAAATACATCCACATATATCCTAAATAGAGTCCTAATTAGACCATTCTTGAATAAAACACCATATGAGCTTTATAGAGGCAAAAAGCCTACGTTAGGATATTTTAGAGTTTTTAGAAGAAAGTGCTTCATATTAAACACTAAGGATTACCTCACCAAGTCCGACCCAAAGTCGTATGAAGGTGTATTTCTAGGATATTCACAAAATAGTAAAGCATATATTGTCTTGAATAGAGAAACATCAAGAGTCGAGGAATCGTTGAACGTAACATTCGACGAAAGTCCACCTCCCTCTAAGACATCACCTTTGGTAGATGATGACTTAGTTGAAAATCAAATGGTTGAAAACCAAGAAAACATAGAGAATGACAAAGAAGACGAACTGGTAAAAAGAGAAATTGTCAACATCAAAGAATCCAAAAGTCATCCATTAGATAACGTCATAGGAAAAATTAACGAAAGAACCTTAAGGTCAAAAGCCTAAAACGAAAGTAATTTCTTTTGTTTTGTTTCAACCATTGAACCTAAAAATGTTAATGAAGCCATAAAAGATGAATCTTGGGTCATAGCGATGCAAGAAGAATTAAATCAGTTTGTTAGGAATGACGTTTGGACATTAGTACCTCAACCTCAAAATCAAACCATAATTGGAACTAAATGGGTTTTTAGGAACAAAATGGATGAAAATGGAGTAGTGTCTAGAAACAAAGCTAGGCTAGTAGCTCAAGGCTACAATCAATAAGAAGGTATAGATTACGATGAGACATTTGCACCCGTCGCTAGGCTTGAGTCAATTAGAATATTACTTGCATATGCATGCGCACACGACTTTAAACTATTCCAAATGGATGTTAAAAGTGCTTTTCTAAATGGTTTTATTAATGAGGAAGTGTACATTGCATAACCTCCCGGCTTTGCCGATTTTGAAAAACCAAATCATGTCTACAAACTTAAGAAAGCATTATACGGACTTAAGCAAGCACCAAAAGCTTGGTATGATCGACTTAAAACTTTCCTAGTTGACCATAAGTATACCATGGGCCTAGTAGACAACACTCTTTTCACCAAGAAAAAGGGATCACATATTATCATAGTCCAGATATATGTGGATGACATTATATTCGGTTCAACTTGTCAAGAGTTATGCGATGAATTCTCAAAAATCATGCATGATGAGTTTGAAATGAGTATGATGGGGGAACTAAACTTTTTCTTAGGTCTCCAAATAAAACAATTAGAAGATGGGATATTCTTCAACCAATCTAAGTATATCAAGGATATGCTTAAGAAATTTGGTCATGAAGATTCAAAACCTATTAAAACACCAATGTCCTCGGAAACTAAACTCACTAAGGATGAAGAAAGTGAATCCGTAGATAGCTCTAAATATAGGGGAATGATTGGTAGCTTACTTTACCTAACGGCTAGTAGACCGGACATTATGTTTAGTGTTTGTCTATGTGCACGCTTTCAAGAAAATCCCAAAATATCCCATCTTGAAGCCGTTAAACGGATCTTTAGGTACATAAAAGGCACTAAACATTTAGGATTATGGTATCCCAAAGGAACGGGAATGGAAACCATAGTGTATGCCGACTCAGACCATGCCGGTGATTATGTTGATAGGAAAAGTACAAGCGGTATTTGTACTTTTGTAGGACATTGTCTCACCTCATGGTTTGCTAAGAAACAAACAGCCCTTGCAATATCAACAACTGAAGCCGAGTACGTGTCAGCAGGAAAAGCTTGCCAACAAGCACTGTGGATGAAACATGCTCTCGTCGACTATGGAATTGAGCTCAACGACATTCCCATTCTTTGCGACAACAAAGGAGCTATCGACCTCAGCAAAAATCCAGTCCAACACGCTAGAACCAAACACATAGAAATACGACACCATTTCCTACGCGACAATGTTCAGAAGGGAAACATCTCAATCGAGAAAGTATCCTCAGAGGACAACATTGCCGACATCCTCACAAAACCTCTTAAGAGAGAACCCTTCAATTTTCTTAGACTTGGTTTAGGATTAATGGAACCTAGTGAGTAGATGAAACCATAGCTTAAACCTTAGATTAGCCAAACACGGCAATAACCAAAACCTGAGTTTGGTCCTGCGGAACCAAACGACAACAAGGGCGGATCCCTTATTTTGGTTCCGTCGGATCCGTGGCCTGCTGAGCCTATTTTTAGTATATTAAACAAACACTCTGTACTATTCATCACACTTCCCAAAAAAATACTAGCAACTGGTATTCGACTCAATATCAACCAAATTCACAATTTAGGTCATCTCCTTCCATCAATTTGTGCTCTAATCATCACTGTAAGTATCCTAATCACGTCTACATTCCTGATCTGCGTCTAGGATTTCTATTTCATGCACAAAATCAAAACTTGGGGTTTATGCATATTTTTAGTAAAATCATGAAACATATCTACTGAATTGCATAACAAAACATGTTTTCCATAGTTAGGAATTGCATCTTGTATTACATTGTCATAATTCATCAAAAACCCCATGAGAAATTTTTGCTAAAATCTTCTCACGATTAGGAAAAACGGTTTTTGGACATTGTTCATACAAATACAAAAACGTTATGTTTTAAACATCACTTCCATAATGTCTCTTGAATGTTAAAGGAAATACATAACTAATATGTATTTTCAGGTACATTCAATCGAAACTACATTGAAGTAGGAGTGTTTGGGTTATCTCTTGTTTTATCATAAAACTTGCATAAACAAAATTTTCATGCATCAACAGGAGTCGAGATAACCGTACCTCCACATTGTCCCCATATAAGCACACATTAGAAATATGTATACGCATTTTCGATAATTTCAACTAAACTATATATTTTTCGTGTCCAGGATAATCATGCCTCCCGCAAATTTTTATGATCACAAAGAAACCGTTAAATACCTGCCTAAACATCACAAAACCAAAGGACTTAGTGAGGAACAAGTTGAAATATTCAATGCTTTAGAAAAAAGGCACGTACATGAGGGTAGAACCGTAGATTCCTTATTCCTAGAAGGAACCATCATTAGAGAACAACTTGCCGCCATTCGGTTCGATTGTCTCCTAGACATTGATGAACTCATAATCCCCAGATTCATACTTGAATTCTATGCAACTGTAGGTCTTAGCACAAATGATTATGGTTACATGAATATTCACTTCAAAATAAACCAAACTCAGTTCAACATTCCTCTAGATCAATTTGGAGATGTTTTAGGTGTTCCTAGTCATGGAGATTGTTTCTATTCGGACAAATGGCCATTGTCCATTCTCGAGTCCAACCTCGATCGTATGCATCCATACGACACACCTCTAATCTCAAAAGAGGACATACGTGCTCACCTATTTGTTCCTAGAACCTCCCACACTAGGACTAGTCGAGGAAAGGAGGTAAATCGTGATCCATTTGCCATGGAGCTCAATGAACTTAGGCCCCAATTCAAAAAGCTCAAGGAAATTCTTAGGGCAAACGTGATTAGCACCATAGGAAATAGGGACCATGTTAACGCAAGTCTTTGCTACATGCTCTATTGTGTGTCAAACCACCGACCATTCAACCTCGCTTACTATATCGCCAAAAGAATGGCCGATATTTCAGTTCAAGGCACCACCGCCATGCCCTACGGGATGCTTCTCACCTGTCTTTATAGAGCCTTTGCACCCATTCCTAGAAACACTTTAGGATTCATTCCCGACTACACCGAGATTAAGCACACTTTTGTTCCACTTAGTGATCATCGGGTAGCCGTAGCAAAGGGAAAACGAGCTCACCCTCCTACATCATCATCATCATCATCATCCATGAGTGAAGAGGATGGTTTGGCAAACTCTAGGATCTCACCACCCGAGTACTTGAGTCAACTTCCTCCAATCCTGAACGAATCAGTGGAATTTCGACAAACCAAAGGAATGGTGAAGAATTTGGGCCGTTGGATCATGAAGCTTCACAAGAAAATGAGCAAGAAGTGAGGTTTAAGGGATGTTTGGTATTAGACTTTTTCAAACAATGATGTGTTGAACTTGTGTGTTTCTTAGAATCTTGTGTTAGTACTTAACTTGTATGTGAACTAACTCAACATTGCAGGATGATAACATTTATTGTTATCGATTTTCGGAAATTAAGTCACCGTTTGGTTTAACCTCTTATATGGTAAGTTATTATCATCGGATTAATCTTTGTATAAATGTGTGTTAGAACCTATGTATTTAGTAGTTTTCTATTACATATTAGTAGTTACATATGATTGAGAACAATTTTCAAGTTTTGAACAAATAACGAAAAATTTGACATATGTTCTGTTTAAATTAGCACTTTTTGATGGCGGATTTGGCGGATCCAAAATATGGGATCCGTCTGTTGATATTTTTGGCTCCGCCAAAATAGAACCTGCGGATTCTGCGGAACCCAAATAAGGGATCCGCATTTGTTATCGATTGGATCCGCCGTATCCAACAGTTACTTTTTCTAAATTCTCGACTAATCCCGATCCTTAGATTATTGATTCTAGTTCTTAGGATTATTCTACTGATCATTAGGAACATTAGAATGCTTTAGGAATACTTAGAATCATAAGAAATCAATTTCCCACCAAAATTTGAAAATTCAAAATTTCCATGTGAGTTACCTTTCTGTAACAAGCAAGGAACCCTCAAATTGGTTCCTTGAAATCCGTGGGAACATCACATCAACAGAATTTCCACTCACTCCTTGCATTTACTACAAATCTTCTAAAATTCACTCAACTTAAGCTCTATGGTTTGACTTAAATGATGTGACTAGCACAAATTTTTGTTCCAAATCATTAGGAACCAACATTCCTCAAAGTTCAATATTCATACAGTCTATAAATTAGGAAGATCGGGATCATCACAACTCACTCACTCATCATCATCTCCAACCATCAATCCTGTACTCTAGAACAAATCTTCTCACTTTTCAAATGACAAAATCAAGTAACTCATCCACAAGCAGACCCGCAAGAAGGACAGCTCGTATGAGTGTCCGTCCTTGTTGCTTCGTGAACTTAGCTAATTCATCATCAGAGGAGTCATCTCCACTTAACATATCCTCACCAATAGCCAATGAGAATTTTCTCAACCTTGCTACTCCAACACCACCTAACACCATCATCAACACACCACCTCCAACAATCACTCCTGTAGCAACCACACCACCACCCGCTCCATCACAGCCTACTAGATCACCTTCACCACCACATTCACCACAAATTCAGCCCCTATAATTGTTTAGAATACCACCTTCATTACCTTATCCATACTTGGATGATTTGGAAGACCTTCCACCAAGGTCAACCAATCCTCCTCCCATGACCTTTGAAGGTCAAACACCAATGCTCTTCCATCCCATTTATCGGGATATCCATGGTCCTCTCTACCATGATTCACCACCACCTCAACCACAAACACAACCCCTCTCACCAACATCCACACTCATTGCTATTGATGAGGCAATGTGGATCAATGCACCACAAACCAATGAATAGATCAATGAGGAGCTCACTCACCTCTATGCTCTCTCCAATATGGTGGATTCCTGCCTTGGAGAAGCCATGGATCTTCAATCCATCTTGCTCAACTCCATCACTCCTCCAACATCAAACAACCAAACACCACCATCAAACAACCAACCACCACCACCACCAAACAACCAACCACCACCACCACCACAAGCCATTGAGCCCACTCTTCCTCCCAACTTTCCAAGGCATGACTACTCACAATGCAAGAGGACCGCTCACTTGGCCCAAAGGACCAACATCTTGGTCCATGAGCTTCAAAATGAGATGAGGTTCATTTTGAACCATATTCTCGAACGCCTAAATGCAATCTTTCATCCTCCGCAATAGGCAATTTTTAGTTTCTTCCTAGTCTCCTTTTATAGGATTTCATAGGATTGTTTTAGGCATTATCTATTTTTAGGAACTTTTTCTTTTTATGTAACATCATGGTTTGTGACTTATGTCACAAACAATTTTCAAGTAATGAATGTTATATTTATGCTTATGGGTGATTACTATTTGGCATAATATATTGGTTTGTTTGATTTACTAACATTATTGTATGATTGGTTTGAATTCTCATAATGATTTGACCACTTATACTTAGGTGCATTTTTGATCAGACACATATTTTTTACTTTTTAAAGTCAAATGGGTTGAACTATCATGTTTGGTTGACCTATACATATGCATTATGCTACTTGGTTGGATTGATTCACAACTAACCTTTGTTTTGTAGCTTTTCTCAACCTTGCATCATATATGTAGGTACCCTAGCAACGGGGAGTATTGATCGAGGGGGAGTATATCATATACTAACTTATTATTTTATAGCATTTCTCATCCTTGAAACATATACGTTGGTACCCTTGCAATGGGGAGTATACATCGAGGGGGGGGGATATCATATTCTAACCATTTGTTTTGTAGGATCATGCATCATAACCTTGGCACTCCAATTAGGGGGAGTATTATCCAAGGGTGAGCTTTACAAGTTCTCAAAATCATTGAAACAATCTTGGTACTCCAATTTAGAGGGAGTAATAACCAAGAATTGTTCACCACATTCCGCTACGCATATATTCTTTTTGTTTCGACAAAAAGGGGGAGATAGGATTAAGTTCATACATCACTATGATCATCACAATACACACACACACACACACACACACACACACACACACACACACACATATATATATATATATATATATATATATATATATATATATATATATATATATATATATATATATATATTTTTTTTTATATATTTTACATCACAGTACATGTTTTTCATGCTTAAAATAGTTTTTAAACTTGCATAAAACTAACTTAATCTATATTTTTAAAAGACTTTCACTTTACTTATTACATTTCTTAAAAATAAACTTTATGTTTTGTCATCAACAAAAAGGGGGATATTGTTAATACAAATATCGTCCTAAAAACGTTATTTATATTTTACGATCTTTGCTTTATTTTGTTAATGACAATTATAAGGTTTATCTTTAGCAAAGCATAAATATAAGTTAAAGTCTTTTACATTTATAGTAACAAGTCTTTTAAAACACATTTACACATTACATGATCACTAGAATTCACATTGCATATATACATTTTGCATTTACATGTCTTACTTTTATTTCTTAAATTAGAAATATTAAACATGACATCATGGCATACCTCATTTTGATATCTTTATGATATCTTGAGGATTTAGGTGATATCTTGTATAGATCTTCAAGCTAAAGAGTTGACTTTGGAAGATATGGAAAGATTGTGCAAGATATGGAAAGATATGGGAATATCTTAGCTGTCTGGTTCCCGCGGAACCAAACACCATAACTGGCGGATCCCTTAGTTTGGTTCCGTCAAATCTGCCGCCTGTTGATCAGCTTTGCCTATAAATAGGAAGCTGATCATTCAGGCACAATCATCACTCATATAGCCTAAATTATATATTCATTCATTTGTACATTACTAACCCATACCTTTCATTCATTTCATAGATCTCACTTTTGTAGCAAAGAAGATCGAGCATACAAGCTTCAACATACTTACTGTTGCAAGTTTTATTAGTTAGATACTGTGTGATTTGTTAGTGTTCACACATCATTGTTATACCTTTCATTCAGTAGAGTTTGGTTATTGTTTTAGCCCTTAAAACACAAAGAGTGTCGGGAGTGGTTGTACCCTTGTTAAAGAACCAACGGGAGTGGTTGTACCCTTGTAAAGAACCCGGTGTTTAGCTTAGTATCGGATAAAGTGTAAGCAACGTGTATAAAGGTTTTCTCCGCCGAGAAGGGAGTTTGTTTCTTAGTGAAGAAAAACTCTCGAGTTAGAGGCTCGAGGAGTGGAGTAGGGCAAGGAAGAGTGTCCTTGTAGCCGAACCACTATAAATTTCCGTGTTGTGGTTTGATTGTTCCTATCCTTACTTAATTTACTTATATTGTTTGTTTGTGAGTATTTACTTTGAAATCATGTCTGTTCAAAGTGAATTAATTTTAAAACGGTAAAAACTATTCAACCCCCTTCTAGTTTTCCACACAGCCGTTGATACGTGGCTCCAGCGTTTTTTAATCCGAACAACATTTTGGTGTAACAGTAAGTCCCATGTTCGGTATAAAAAGCTGTCTTTTCCTCATCTTTCTTAGCCATTTGTACCTGGCGGTACCCCTTATAAGCATCTAAAAAACATTTGTACCGGAACCCCATGACTGATTCTATTTTCCAATCGATTTCAGGTAACGGGTAATAGTCTTTCAAACAAGATGAGTTGAGATTTTTGAAATCGATGCTCATCCTCCAACTACCATCAGACTTCTTCACTAGCACCGGGTTGGAGATCCATGTCGGGTATCGCATCGGCCGTACTATTCCAGCTTTCACCCATTCTTCTACCTCTTTGGTTATGGCCTGGTTCTTTTTGGCTGAAAAGGTTCTTTTCTTTTGGGCTACCAGTCTGTCCTGGACATTCACGTTGAGCCTGTGCTTTGTGATTCGCCGTGGTATTCCTGTCATGTCCGATGGTTCCCAAGCGAACACATCCTGACTATTTTTTAGCAACGTAATTAACTGCCTTCTACATTCTTGGAAGAAGTTCCTTCCGATGGTTACTAGCTAATCCGGATATGCTGGGTGTACCATGACTTCCTCCGTGCTTCCAGCTAATTCTCCCGCTATCTCGGCATTCTGGGATTCAGCCTTTACCTCTTTTTCGACCATCTGTTTTTCTTCTAGCTTGCGGCATTCCAAAACGATGATCGATCGAGTGACCAATGTTGCTATGCCCATCGGAGTAGGAAATTTCATCATCGAGTGAATGGTCGACGGAATAGCCGGTAGCTTCTTTAGTCCGTAACGGCCTAATATGATGTTGTATAGAGAGGGAGACATTACCTCGACGAATTTCATAACAGTCTTACGAAATAACCATTGACTTCCGAAACAAACTTCTAACTCTATCTTTCCCAATGGTTTGATGGATTCTCCTGCGAAACCTACCAAAGGCATATTGGTTTCCTTCAGCCGGGCCTTGATGGAAGGGCATAAATGTTCAAAACAATGTTCATACATTACTTCCACCGAAGCGCCTTGATCCACATACACCCTCCGTATCGTATAACCTTCTACTTCGACCTCGATTATTAGAGGTTCGTCCGGAACGTCCCCTGAAAGGATAAGAGGGAAGCTGATTGGGGCATTTATCCAATCCTCTTCCAAATCGGCGACCTTACATTTTCGGGCGACCCCTTGGCTTCGGATCATGTTGATGACCTTTCCTTTATTTGCATGGTTGTCTTCCCTTTGCGGTGCTCTTCCCCTTTGCCGAACTTCTTTCAAGAGGTGGTCCAACTTACCCGTTTCCACGGCCATTCTTAGCTGTTCCTTGAGGTGCCAACAGTAATTGGTGAGATGCCCCTTCTCATCGTGATAGTCGCTGTGGGAAACTAGAAGGGGGGTTGAATAGTTTACCGATTTTAAGTTCTTTTAAAAATCTTGTTTTAAAAGTTTGCTATTGGAAACTTTGATTCGAACTCTATGTGTAATCAATCAACACCAATATGAACTACACACTAAGCTAACAAATGGTAAATAATAAAAGTAAAGAGTAGAGTTGGAAAGATCAAACCGAGACAAAGGATTTATAGTGGTTCGGCTACGAAGCTCTTCTTCGCCCTACTCCACTCCCCGAGTACCACACTCGAGAGTTTCAAACACTATATCAACAACCTCCCTTCAGGCGGAGAAAACCGTACACGTCGCTTATCCTATTACCGACACTAAGCTAGATGTCGAGTGCTAATCTTAGCTAGCACCAATCTACCAAGGTCCACGTGACCAATCACACAAGCCCAATGGCTACAAGAGATCACCACAATCTCAACACGATCACAAAGATCAACTCTCTCTCAACTAACACTAATCTATCGACCCTTGATCTTCTTGATCAATCACACAAGCCCAATGGCTTTAAGAGATATCCACTATCTCTATAAGATCACACTTGATCTTCACTCTCACTCACAAAAGATAAATAAACTTGATATATGCTATGATACAACAAGGTTGTAACAAGTGTTACAAAAACCTAACAACTATAACTCTTGTATCTTCTTGAATACCTTGAGTTCTTCTCTTGCTAATGAAGAGGAATGATAACACCTTGTATCAACTTGGATACTTGTGTTCTTCTCTTGCTAATGAAGAGGAATGATAACACCTTGTATCAACTTGGATACTTGTGTTCTTCTCTTGCTAATGAAGAGGAATGAAGAGGATCTCTTGGTGGATGATTGGATCACTCTTAAAACAAAAGAAAACTAATCTAAATGATCTAAAGAAGAGAAAGGTGTGAGAGGCTTAAACTCAGAAGTTTTTCTGTGTGAAAGGGTGCCTAAAATCTGTGAAAGGGGTTGGTATTTATAGGCAAAGAAAATCTGAACGTTACAGAAAAAATAGTACGGACGGCTCCACTAAACATGCCACGGCTCCACTAAATTTAGTGGAACCGTGGAGCCGTCCTAGACTAGGACGCTCCAAATTTTGTCTTTTCTGGTGAAAACTTATTTGGGGAAGGTTGGAGCTGATTTTGGGGGGAAAAATAGCTGTTGTGATTTTCAAACATATTTTTCCATTAAAACATTTCTTAATAATTCAAAAATAATTTGTCATATGTATTTTTGAAAAAATGTTTCGTCCCATTAAAATGTGAAGTCTCAAAACACAAATTCACTTCTTTGATCATTTGTCAAGTTGTAAATTTGTTCTAGAGTGATTTGCGTAGAAACGGGATCTTCCGATTAAAAACTTGTTTACGTTAATTTTAACGTAACGTGATTTCACATTTTGTCATCCTCAAAACGTGAAGTAATCGAAAGATATAAATAACGTTTTTAGAACATTATTTGCATCAACAATCTCCCCCTTTTTGATGATGACAAAATATAAACTCATTTTAAGTTAAAATTAGTTTTAACAAGTTTTTAATGAGTTTACTCCCATTTTCCCCCTTTTTGTCGAATCAAAAAGGTGACAAAGGCTCCCCCTTGATGTATACTCCCCTCATTTGGAGAACACCAAGGAATCGAGCAATGGTGTATGCTACAAAACAAAGTTAGATAACACATATGCAATATCTAACAAGTAGCACATATGACAAATATCCAACCACACAACAAGAATAAAACAACTACATGAATGCCCATTAAGAATAAGATAAATGTCATACATAGGTATGACTACAATACGGAAGCAAACTAAACAACAAAAAGTCACATAAACATTCCTAGAGGCATGAGACTTCAAGATTTGCTTCGGATTCAAAAGGTTTTCTAGGTTTTATTGGAAGGACTAAATATGTGTATGTTTAGTTTGGGCTATTGTGTGGTGGAGATGGTGAAAGGATGATGGGTTCCATAGGTGGTGTGAGGAGGTGCTCTAGGTATGAGAATTGAAGACTCAAGTCTTTCCTAAGGTTCATGATGAGGGTTTGGTTGTAGTTGCAACAAGGGCAACTCAAGGTGTGAGGTTGCAGTGGATAAAGGATGGGATAACCCATTAAGGGTTGAGGTGATGGTGATAGGGAAGATGATGATGTGTTACTCCCAAACTCAAAGGGAGTGATTGGTTATAAGGTTAGGGTGAGAGAAAGGGGGTGTGGTGATGGTGAAGGTGATGAAAGGGATGTGTTAGTTCCAACTTCAAGTGAAGTGGATGGTGATGAGTTAAGTGTTAAGTCTAGTGATGGAATGGGAATTGGTTGAGGTGAATGTGTGTTGGTTCCAATGGTGGTGGAGGATGAGGATGTTGGTTTGATTGAGGTTGCCTTTGATGGAGCTTGGGGTGTAGTGAAGGAAGATGATGATTTGGTAGAGGTTATGGGTGTGTGTATATCATCTTCATCATCCAAGGTGAGATCAATGAGAATCATCTCATTGGAAGATTTGGTTGAGGTTTGTGGTGTGTGAACACTTTTGATCCATTGATCAACAAGAGTGGTTTGATTGGTTGGTTTGATGTTGAATCTTGGTTTCTTGTTTTTGTGTGAGGTTGAAGCAATGGTGGAAGACATGGTGGTTGTATGGTGAGTGTGAAGGTGTAAGGATGGCAATGCATGATGTTAGCTTAAATAGCCAAATCAAAGACATGCAAGGTTGAAAAAGGATGTTGGATTTGGGGATTTGGGTGCATGGGAATCAGGTTGTGTTTGCAGATTTTCAGGGAAAGAGAGTCAAAAAGTGGAAGAGAATTGTATTTTTCATCTTCCAGAGGCACGGTACCACTAAAGGTACCATGGCACCACTAAATTTAGTGGAGCCGTGGCCTCCATTTGACCTTCTTTCCAGGTCTGCTGGTTTTAGGCAGCCTAAATGGGGAAATTTCTGGGGAATCCATTGGCTGCAAATCTCAAAGCCTCAAACCACTAAACACATAGAATTCCTAAAGCTAGTTTCAAATAGCAACTAACATGATCATGTGATCATCTATGTATTTAGGAAACTATTAAGCATGCATGAGTTCAAGCAATTTTAACATCTAGTGCATGTAATAAAATAAGATAACATGCATGAACTAGGCAAGATTGATTAACATAAAGGTTAATTAACTAAGCAAATTAACCATGTTCAAGTGTGAAGTGTTAAAAGAGAACACTTCAAGCTAGTTAATGTATGATGGACATTGCCATGACCTTATTTATAATAGCTTAATAATACTTAAGTTAATAGTACTACTTAAGCTAATCCTAACTAGTCTCTTTTCTTCCCTAACTTTTTAATCTTGTTCCCGAGCCCTTTGATCGCCTTGCCGATGGACTTGAATCCCCCGATAGTTTGCTCATGAATCGAGACTTGTCGATTGTACATGGTTGTTTGCCTTCTCATCATCGTGGATAAATTGTTTTGTCCGAATTCAACATCAGAGGTTTGTGTGAATGATGAGGTGTCAAGGTTATGAAAGAAGGAGTCGGGAGAGGGAGTATTAGGACGAGACGTTCCTTCTTCGTTCACCTCATCATCATCCTCATCCATAGGTTGAGAAGACGAACTATGACCGAAGGAGGAGGAAGAGTGGGGAATATCGAAAGTGGATTTACGACCACGTTTGGACCCTTTGTCCTTACGTTGCTTTGTGCGACGTTGTGGTCCACCAAGTGGTTTCATAACCGGATTGACTAGGACATAGTCGACATCATTGAGAGATGGGTAGGTTTGCATAACCCACCTGAGTAAACGAGTAAGCAACATGCCATATGGCATGAGCTCATCGGAGCGACGATGAATATTGGCCATCCGTTTGACCATGTAGTATGCGAGGTTGTATGGTTCCTCGATACTAAGACAGTAGAGCATATGGGCAAGACTTGCCGAAACGTGATCACGGTTGCCTGCAAGGCTTAACACGTTTTCACGTAGAAGAAGTTCCCAATTTCTAATATCGGGACGAAGTT
The DNA here is from genome assembly GCA_021014915.2 of Artemisia tridentata subsp. tridentata. Lineage (NCBI taxonomy): Eukaryota > Viridiplantae > Streptophyta > Magnoliopsida > Asterales > Asteraceae > Artemisia > Artemisia tridentata. Next base: position 266,882,570 of record CP139506.1, on the reverse strand, counting down.
CTTTGAGGTAGATTTTGTTTGGGTCGAGGTAGACAATAGAACCATCACGTTTTTGATACGTGTTGGTGACTCGAGGAATTTGAATTACTTGTTTAATTACTTCAATGTCGGGAATTTTGGTACGATAAGCACCTTCGTTCTCAAGATTGTAGTAAAGAGACTCTAGAGAATGGTCTTTAGTGAATGCACACTGACCATATGAGGGAACACCGAGAATCTGACCAATCTCGGTGACAGACAAGATGATATTTTGGTGTCGAATCCAAAAATCAAGAAAGACGTTTCCGTCAAGATCAGTGTAGGTACGGACACGACTATAAAACTCGAGAATAAAACGAGGACATACTTGATCGTTTATTTTGTATAAACAATCGAACTCGATAGAAGGGAAACAGACATGGATGTTGTCTGTCGTGACATAGAGTGCATCGACTACACGCCCTTCGTGTATGTATCGATCTTGAACTTTGGCTAGATAAGCCTTTTGTTCAATGGGAATATTTGGGTCGTCAACAAAACGAGGGATGTAGTGATGGGTTTCTTGGTAATCATTTCGAGGCATTGTTACCTACAAAAAAAATATAATTTTGTATGTTAACTTGTTGCATTTTAGTGATCCCATTTTGAATGTGTGTGTGTGCCTAAATGCAAACAATGTGGAGGTGCGGTAATCTCGACTCTAAAATGAAACCTATGAGATTACCCAAACGCTCCTAACTTCACTTTTGCTCAATCAAATATGTCGAACAATACATATTAATTATGTACTTCGACTCATATTTGAGAGTTCGCGTATGCATGCAAAAATGTTTTTAATTTGCATCAACAATGCACGAAAAAGGTTTCATGATCCTAGACTTGTGAAGTTTTTCGAAAAAATGATCGAATTGGGGTGTTTGGCAAACGACTCATCGTGGCGCCAACAAGCTTTAAGTTTGAAAAGCTTTAATGCAAAACGTTCCTAATCCAATTTTAGTAATCCTAAACATGATTCCACTACAAACAATCAATCATAATCCGATTTTAGTTATTAAATTCGGACTAGGTTTTGCAACATAAGTGGGTTTATGAAAGTCCTAGGTTTAGGGAATCATGTGAATGCTACATTGTCTAATCCTAGTCTTAATTTCACAAAGGATTAACAAAATTCGAAAATCCCCAATTCAATTTTGAACTCAAGAACAAACCCTAGACTCAAATTGAAAGAAATTAAGCATGATTTACTTACAATTAGTGTTGTTGTGATTAGGATTTGTTGATTCCAATGCCTCAATCTTGATTTGCAAGAGCTTAATTGAGTTTTAGTGTTTGGGTTCGGTTTTGACAGCAAGAGGAAGTGGTTTTGGGTTTGATTGAAAGGATGTGCAGAAGAAAAGAAAGAATGGCGCGTTTTTCAGATGCACAGCACCACGGTTCCACTAAACATTAGTGGAGCCGTGTCTATTTAATGGAGTCGTGTGTCTGATTGTGCCACTTTTCTTCTGTTTTGACTTTTGGCTGATTAATCTTACTTATTTAGTAAGACTTTTTGACATGAGGAAAAAGTTTATACCTAATAAACTCTTTAACGAAAACGATTAGGTGGGATGACAAGGAATGACCTTAGTGTTTGACTAAGTTGTCATTGGATGAGGATTGACTTCTAATATTTCCCGTGAAATAATTAGAAGTCATGAGTTGTGTTTTGGTGGATGACTATAATATTTCCCATGAAATATTTAATTAGTCGGAATACGAGACGTAAGGAATGACTTAATATTTCCCGTGAAATATTCAAAAAGTCATGTGACGAGTTGTGAGGGAATGACTTAGAACTTCTAGAGGAATTTCTAAAAGTCATGAGACGAGTTAGATAGATGACTTAAGAAGTCATGGGTGATTTGTAGAGGATGATTTCAATATTTCCCGTGAAACATTTGAGAAGTCATAGAAGGGATAAAACGTTTATAAGATATGACGCAAGGGATGACTTTAATATTTCCATTGAAATATTGAAATAGTCATAAGCGGGATGAGAGGAATGACTTAAGAGTCATGAAGCGATGTGAGGGAAATGATAAATGAGTCATAGAACAAGCCGTGAGAAATGACGTTAATATTTCAAGTGAATTATTAAGAGGTCATGAGGAGAGAAGTGGACGTTGACTTTAATAATTCGGAAGAATTATCTAAATAGTCATGAGTGGGGTGACGAGAACGTATCAGTTGGAGTATTGACGATGTTGTCTTTCAAGAGAGACTTTTTAAAGAAAAGATTTCTCTTTTAACCTTATCGTGACGGAGAGGATGACGTACTTCGATGAGCTTCGTTCATGAGCAAACGAAAGGGTTCCCGGTCAAGTCTAATGGCATCTTGACTGATACTCTTCATAGGGGTTGTCTCATCTATAGTGTTTGTTGTCATGCCTTTCCGGCGCTTACGTACTCAGCTTCGGTCGTGGAGACAATAAGAGTAGTTTGTTTCTTGGGGAACCAAGATGTTTGTTAACAAACCTATGAAGGTACAAACATTACTCTTTATCTTTCAATCCACATTAACTCTAGCATTATCAGAGTTGATATAGAAACAATTTCTATATCAATCTCCTTGAGATGTAGTAATCTCAAGTGTGTAGTACCTTTGATGTATCAGATGATATATCAAACACTTTGATGTAAGAAGTCTTAGGGCACTTCTTACAAGTGGGCACAAAGCCAAACACTTATTCATGATAATGGACCTACTTGCCGTTAGGTAAACTACTTTACCTATTATGCCCCTAACCTAGTTATATCCGCGCACTCACCTTCTTCGTCTCTTGTGAGATTCGTTTTTGCGGATATGGGCGTCAGTGTCAATTAAGACTATTACTTAAACTATGTATCTCATACATATAGTATACATAAGTTTACAGGGATACTTAATTTAGGCAAGATTACTTATGTGCAAGGAAGGAAACTTGATTCACTCATCAATGCTTAATTCAAACTTGTCACGCATGATCTTCAATCGATCATTGAACATTTCTGGACAAGTTGAGTTTGACATGATGAGATGTGAATAAAGTTTCTGTGTTATAGGCCTACCATGTTAGATTCTAACTACACTATTTCATGCCAAACATTTCTACTAACAAAGGGTGTTTTAAGAAAGCGTACCTGTGCCTGAGGTGTTGCTCTTAAAACTAGAGGATTAGACTACCTTTGTTGAATGTTGAACATATAAGACACGACTTGACTTTTGCGTCACCAGACTTGTTTGATAACACATCATACTCCTTTTGTTAGACTCCGAAATTTATTTACACTCATGTTTTCCTAGCAAAACAAAAGTTCAAACATCTGGTCCCCAATATCTCATGGGTCCAAAGTTGTTAGAGTCAAACATCCTACGCGTTTGTTGCGTTAGTTTAGGATGTGAAAATGGAGGACACATTTCCCATGGTAAGTAACTTTTTGATGGACGATCATTCCAAGTTACGGGAAAGTTACTTGGATGATTTTGTCTTCTAAAGTTACCTCTCGGTAGAGGAGTTCTAGACCGAGGTTTGGGAGAATTAATTCTTCTAGGTGGAGGAGTAGTAGACCTAGTGCCACGCTTTACAAATCCATGTTCGGGAGATGAAAATGGTTTGTAAAAGCCTTTGGCTTTCTCTTTATTTGGTGTAGACACTCTAGTACTATCTACAACTACGTTACTCGGTTTAGGACTCAAGTTCTTTTTCAGAATTGACCCAGTTTTGTCCTCAGCACCAGACGGTACCACGGTACCACTAAATTTAGTGGTGCCGTCGGTATCGTTAGTGGTGCCGTCACCTTCAGACTTGGACATTTCAGGCATTACAAATTTTACTTGTTTAGTACCACTTGTAGAAGCCTGATTTGGGTCAAATCCTAAACCCGAACGGTCATGTTCACTATATCTAATATTTTCAAGTATATCATTAAGCTTTTTAGTTCCTTCATCAAACTTAATGATTCTTAAAGCATTTTCTTTAAGCTTTTCATTTTCTACTTGAAGACTTATGCATGACCCACACCCTAAGTCTACTTCTTTGTTTTTCTCAAGTCTCTTGACTTGATCTTTTAATTCTACAACTTGTAATTCTAGTTCTTGTAGTTTTAGTTTTAGCTTTGTGTTTCTACCTAAGATCTTATTACTAACTACGCATAGTTTTTTGTATTCGTTATGCAATTCACTATCATCTATTGACGAATTGTTATCACTATAATAAGAAGAGTCGGAATGTACCTCGTTAGAAGCTTGAGCCATTAGGCATGTTTCATCGTTAAGCTTCTTCTCTTTTTCTTCACCGCTGTCACTCCAAGAGCCTCCTACAAAAGCTCTTTGGTTGTTGGAGTTCGGTGGTTTAGGACATTCTCCTATGAGGTGATTAGGATCTCCGCATCTATAGCATTTCCTATCACTTGTCCCTTTCCTTTCATCACGATTCTTTTGAGATGACCTCCTTTCATCGCGAGGTTGTCTAGGAAATCTACCTTTCCTCCTAAAGAACTTTCTAAAGTTTCTAACGGCTAGTGCATATTCTTCATCTTCACTATCAGAATTCGAACATTCCTCATCACTAGTCTCCTTCTTGGCTTTCAATGCTAGAGATCTAACTCTCTCGCTTTTGCCTTTGACTATGTCGGAGTCCTTCTTGATTATCATCTCGTGAACTTTCAAGTTTCCTATTAGTTCATCGAGTGACAACATCGCCAAGTCCTTTGACTCTTCTATGGCGGTGACCTTTGCTCTCCATTTAGGATGTAGAGCTCTAAGGAACTTCCTAACATAATTCTTGCTAGAGTAACCTTCATCAAGAGCTTTAAGACTAGTAATAATAGTATTAAATCTAGCAAAAGCATTATCTATTGACTCATCTTCTGTAATGGAAAATTGTTCATATTGTTGAACAAGAAGATCTATCTTGTTCTCTTTGACTTGGTTATTACCTTGGTGAGTGACTAACAAAGTTTTCCAAATATCTTTTGCCGTATTACACATGAAAATTATTTCAAATTCCTTTTTAGGCAAAGCATTATAAATCATCATTTTAGCCTCATTATTTTTGGCTAATTTCCTTTTAAGTTCATCACTTTGTTTATCATAAGAAACTATTTCATCCTTTTTAGTTTCCGGATTCATTTGAATAGGTTGAAAGTCACCCTCGGTAATAACATGCCAAAGATCAATGTCTTTTGATTTTACATATGTTTCGAATCTTGTTTTCCAATATATAAAACAATCGGTTTCGAAAAGTGGTGATCTTTGCATAGATTGCCCTTCTAGATATTTGTCGGAATCCATTGATCGATTCAAGTTTTAAAATACAATATACTTTAAAATCTTGACTGACGTGGCTTCTGATACCAATTGTGGGAAACTAGAAGGGGGGTTGAATAGTTTACCGGTTTTAAGTTCTTTTAAAAATCTTGTTTTAAAAGTTTGCTATTGGAAACTTTGATTCGAACTCTATGTGTAATCAATCAACACCAATATGAACTACACACTAAGCTAACAAATGGTAAATAATAAAAGTAAAGAGTAGAGTTGGAAAGATTAAACCGAGACAAAGGATTTATAGTGGTTCGGCTACGAAGCTCTTCTTCACCCTACTCCACTCCCCGAGTACCACACTCGAGAGTTTCAAACACTATATCAACAACCTCCCTTCAGGCGGAGAAAACCGTACACGTCACTTATCCTATTACCGACACTAAGCTAGATGTCGAGTGCTAATCTTAGCTAGCACCAATCTACCAAGGTCCACGTGACCAATCACACAAGCCCAATGGCTACAAGAGATCACCACAATCTCAACACGATCACAAAGATCAACTCTCTCTCAACTAACACTAATCTATCGACCCTTGATCTTCTTGATCAATCACACAAGCCCAATGGCTTTAAGAGATATCCACTATCTCTATAAGATCACACTTGATCTTCACTCTCACTCACAAAAGATAAATAAACTTGATGTATGCTATGATACAACAAGGTTGTAACAAGTGTTACAAAAACCTAACAACTATAACTCTTGTATCTTCTTGAATACCTTGAGTTCTTCTCTTGCTAATGAAGAGGAATGATAACACCTTGTATCAACTTGGATACTTGTGTTCTTCTCTTGCTAATGAAGAGGAATGATAACACCTTGTATCAACTTGGATACTTGTGTTCTTCTCTTGCTAATGAAGAGGAATGAAGAAGATCTCTTGGTGGATGATTGGATCACTCTTAAAACAAAAGAAAACTAATCTAAATGATCTAAAGAAGAGAAAGGTGTGAGAGGTTTAAACTCAGAATTTTTTCTGTGTGAAAGGGTGCCTAAAATATGTGAAAGGGGTTGGTATTTATAGGCAAAGAAAATCTGAACGTTACAGAAAAAATAGTACGGACGGCTCCACTAAACATGCCACGGCTCCACTAAATTTAGTGGAACCGTGGAGCCGTTCTAGACTAGGACGCTCCAAATTTTGTCTTTTCTGGTGAAAACTTATTTGGGGAAGGTTGGAGCTGATTTTGGGGGGGGGAAAATAGCTGTTGTGATTTTCAAACATATTTTTCCATTAAAACATTTCTTAATAATTCAAAAATAATTTGTCATATGTATTTTTGAAAAAATATTTTGTCCCATTAAAATGTGAAGTCTCAAAACACAAATTCACTTCTTTGATCATTTGTCAAGTTGTAAATTTGTTTTAGAGTGATTTGCGTAGAAACGGGATCTTCCGATTAAAAACTTGTTTACGTTAGTTTTAACGTAACGTGATTTCACATTTTATCATCCTCAAAACGTGAAGTAATCGAAAGATATAAATAATGTTTTTAGAACATTATTTGCATCAACAGTCGCAATACTTTTCTAGATTTTCTTTGAGGGTTTTTCTTTCAATGGCGGGGGTTGTGGTAACCTCAGCTGATGCTCGGTTGCAAGGATCTCTTTCGGAGCCTTTGTTAGAAAGTTCAAATCTATTGGTCTGGTGTCGTATATGCGGACGTCATTACGGCGAGGGTCCGCTCTACCACCATTGTCATACCTGGCGGGAATGTAGGGAGCATAATGATCATTCCTACGAGGCCTGAACTCATTTTTATGATTATTTTGACGACGATCCCCTCCGAAGGGGGCCTTCGGGGCGCAATGATCATTCTTGTTGTTATAAGGGTTGGGACGATACTCATTATAGGCATCTACCTTCTCGCCTCTCGGTAGTTCAGTTGCCCGATACACTGCTTCCGAACGGACAAAATCATCCACCCTTATCATCATTTCCGTTACCGTCTGAGGCACCCTATCCGAGAAGTGTTTGCTAATTCCGGGCATTTGCTACCATTGATAAAAGACGAGATTTGCATGAGTTCCGGCACGCCAGAGATATGGTTGGCTTCATTCGTCCACCGCTCCTTGAATTCAGGGAGAGTTTCATTTGCCAGCCGCACAATCTTAGTTATTTCCATCGGATCTTTGATGCACTTTCTTCTAAGAGCGAATCTTGTTACAAACTGGTCACGAAGGGTTTCCCAATTGTCAATGCTACCGTTGGGCAAGCGATCAAACCATCCTCTTGCCGAACCATCCAGCGTTTGTTGAAACATCCTGCACCATACCGGCATGGGCCACTAGCCATGATTAGCTACACCACAAAATCTAGTGATATGATCATCCGGGTCTGTAGATCCGTCGTAAAGTTTTATGTTGGTGGGCATCCTATGCTTCGGCCCAGAGAATTCTATGATTCTCCGAGTAAAAGGACATCTTGACACTTCTTTGTATGGTTTAGCTAGATCGTCTTCTTGTTCTTTTCCAACACCTTCGATCTCAGTATCCTTAGGGTCTTCCTCACCAAATTCGATTCGGATTGGTCTGATTGAGCTTCCCCCTTTCGTGTTATGCTCCTTGATTAGGGCTTTGAGTGCTGTTACTTGACTTAGGATTTTTTCTTCTAAATTACTAGGGCCACTTTCGTCGCTGCTCTTTTCACTTCCCTTTGCATGGTTAACTGGTGTTTCCCAATTAGGGCCCGTCATCTTTCAATTTTGGTAGAATGAATAACGGGTCCCACGGATGGCGTCAATTTGTTGAAGTAAAACCCTGCAGGTCGTTCGGAACTGAGGTTAGATCTTTCGGACGAGGTCTCGCCGATGTTCCGAAACACCTACACACAAGAAACACGCACGTTAGACTCACCCCGGGTGTTATCCAAGGACCAGGCTCCGGCGTGAGAATAAGTATTGGGTAGTTTCAAAAGGATATATAATGATTAGGAGTAAATGCGAATGGTAAAAGTTAGTTGTGAGTAGTAAATGAGCTGGGTATTTATACTACCCATCTTTGATACCTGTGATGACGGTGCCAGATTCTCTGGAGATGCGCCGCAGACACGATCCTGTGAATTCAGGGGTGGCGGTGGAAAAAATGCTGTTGCCATCTGTCCAAAAGGTAACACCACCCGTCCCATTGCTAAGGGTCATAGTAGACGAATAGGTTATGTGCTCTCGGACCTTTCTTCTGAAGGGTGTCATGTTGTTCGGACATCCGGACAAGATGGGTCATCCGGACACATACGCCAACACTCGAAATTACTTGATTTGTGCTTATTTGGAATTTATAGTCATTATTTTTCCTATTTGATGATTAGATTTATGATAGACAACTGATGAATGCTACTTGGTATAAATGAAAACATCATTTTCTATACTTGAAGTGCTGTTATATATGCTTAACGTTTCAATTATTATTTTACATGGGGGCAATTATAGTTTTGAGATTTTCATGAGCGCAATTCCCCAAAGTCTACTGTGAAAAATGGATAAGGACATAATTGGAGTTTGTGTTGTTATCTTTTAAGTGTTATGTGTTTAACATCAAATGTGTTTGAGATTTAGTGTGCTCGTCTACTTTGAGTGTTTAAGCTGTTATACGTTGCTTTGGGTCATCACATTAATGTGCTTAATTGCTTGGGCTTTCTTATAAGCGTTTGCTCATCTACAGATTTAGTGTGCTCGTCTACTTTGAGTGTTTAAGAGAAGTGTGTGACACTTATTTGTGCAATTATATTAACATTTGGCATTCGTTAATATATGTATAGATGGCACCAAAGAAGGATAACGGGAAACGACCCATGGTCGAGATCAAGGATGAAGTAGCATTCGACACCGAGTCGGATGCTCTTTTGGTACGTAAACAAGGAGGCATACGTATAAGGGATGATGCTCCTCAGGCAAGTGAGCAACCCCACGAAAGAAGCCCAAGAAAAAGAAAACCGATACCGGTATTATCTCGTGGCTTCAAGGCTTGGAAGGTGAAGAACTCACACGGATGTCACAATACATCTCGCGGAAATTCAAACCCGAGAGGATACCCGAATTTTCTCTTTTGAAGACGGTTGAAGAGGGTTACACGCAGGTCAGTGGTTATCTAGACGACCAATGGATTCGTTTGTTTGAGATATGTCAGCCTGCATATAGTCAGCTTGTTGTAGAATTCCTCTCTACTTATGAGTTCGATCCTAATCGTACCCTAGATGATGTGAGTGCCATAACCTTTCAGCTAGGGGGTGTTAGGAGAACCCTATCGGTTACTGAGTTTGCCCAAATTCTAGGGTTATATTCCTCGAGAGATACGAGCTCTCCCAAGTGGACTGAGGCTCTCAAGGATTGGCCCCCGCATATGTCGAGTAAACGTGCTCGTGATACCTTCTGGGCTAAGATTGCACGCGTACAGCCTACTCCACCATAATCCCCATCTCACCCATCAGATCCACCCGTTTCTCCTACATCCTCATCCGAGGATGCACCTGCCACCACTACCAACACGCAACCGAAGCCTAAAGCTACCCAACTTAAAGATCCGGCTTTGCGTTTCATACACCGATGTATTTCAAACACCATTCATCACCGCCACAACAGTTAGGGTCATGTTACCGATCAGGATCTATTTTTGCTCTATGGCTTGATGAGAAATAGGCCATTAATTTGACCCATGTTTTGGCGAGGTACCTCATGAAGTTTTCAGCTCGTAAGGCACCTGGTACTTTGTCCGCAGGGTTTTACTTCACTATGTTAGCCGAGCATTTCAGAATTTTGACACCAAAGGTACGGGCCGCCCTCACTTCCTTAAATGATACGGGGACTCTTGATCTAGCTATGTTGAAGGACAGTTACATCATTCATGAGGATAAGGAGGGGAGCTTCAGTTTCGCGTTAGAGGGTGGGGCCCTGCCTGACGAGCTTCCACCGCCACCCATTAAGAGGGGTGGTGATCAGACTGCACCGAACTATCCACCCCCAACCTGAGCTACTGCAGCTAGGAGAGCTAGGACAGTAGCTCCATCACAAATGCAGGTGCAGAACGTGCTTCTACTACCGCTCCAGTTCCTTCTACTGCACCCGATGTCTCTCAAGCTCAGCTCCATTCCATGTTGTCCTCCCTTGTGACATCTGTGGTTGAGCGCAAACGAGTTAAGGCTGAGAGACGAGCACTTGAGGATGCGAGGCACCACCAGCTTGTAGAGAGTAGTGCTCGCATTGAGGCTACTCTTAGCCAGCTCCTTACCCTATTTAGAAAAAGTTTGGGGAGGCTGGTCCTTCGACACGACCATCTCCTACTATCGATCCAGTTCTTGTTACCAACTCTACTCCTGTTGCTCCAAATCAGACTCAGAGACCAGTGGAGATTCATACATATGTGCAAAGGTCGGTTGCAACTTCTGATGGTACATCTGGTTCAGGCACTCAGTTCAATGGCACATCTGGTTCAGACACATAGTCGATTATGAGGGATGCAGAGGATCGTTGTGCTAGTAGTTAGACCCTAGACCGTTGATGCAGACCTGATGTAGTTTTAGAACAGTCATAGATTAGTATCATGTCTGTAATCTGTAACTTGATGCATTCTTTTTGTGACATCTTTGTATGGGTCTATATTTTGATAGGATTTTTCGTGGCGATTGTGACGGTTGATGTTTATTACAAATATTTGTGTTTGGATTTCTTTTGTATTTGATATTTGGTAGGTTTATATATTTGGAAGCTGGCAATTGGTTGAGCAAACATATTGCTTGTTATTTCTGGATGGTGGTAGCTAGTTCAACACACATACTAGAGTTTTCAGACATTTCTTTCATGCTCGCATCAGGGGAGTCATCTTGTTCTGATCATTTTATCCTACTCTCTTATTCGTTATTGCCTAACTTCGACCCATTTTCTAACTCTAAGTGTGGGATTCCTCCTAATTCCACATCAAAGAGTTAAGTAAAATGGGCCGATGATTTTCATTATGTGTCATCCCATATATGTTGGACATTGGGGACTATGTTCATTTCTAAGTGTCGGATTGGGCACGTTACACTTGGGCTTTTTCTTGTCCTTATCGGTGTATGTGTGTTTTACGGGACTTGATTACCCGTACGACATGTGTACATCACCCGTTGACCTATTTTTCTAAAACTAAGAAAAAAAAACTAAAAAAAAAATTAAAAGATAAATTATTTTAAAAAAATAAATAAATAAATAAAATTATTAGACAAAAATACCGTTGGTCCCTAAACTTGTCAAAAAACATCGCCAAGGACAAAACTTGAGATTTTCGTCGCCGTGAGTCCAAAACTTGGGATTTTAAGGCCAAAGAGGTCCCTTGACCCGTTTTTCCTTGGTCAATGTCCCGTTATTTGTTGTCAAATCCCGATATTCATGTTAAATGAGTATTTTGCCCATATATAATGTCATCCATCACCCTTTTCTTCATTTCATCCAAACAAAAAACACAAATCTAAAAAAAACCCCAATTTCCCAGCAATTCAATTTGAAAACCCTAATTTAAAATCCACTAAAAATATGAACAATTAAACCAAAACCCACAAATGACACATAAGACAATGTGTAATGGGGCGTGAAAACCCCAATTTTTGCCCAAATAACGCCCCTATAGTGCCCCTCCCCCATTGTTGCTAGGCGTTGAAGATCAAAAAAAAAGCTTGGAGCGTTTTCTGCACCACGCTCGCGCCCTGAGTGTGTGTAGGTCCAACTAATAAATGTTATTAAAGTAACAGATGAAAAGGTAGTTATTATATTTACCCATATTTGCTGTTGCTGCTCCTCTTCCGACTAACGGTTTATTATGCTGCGCCTCCCAACTGAACTAATGAAAATTAGGATTTGTCAAAAGGATTTAAACATTTTATAAATACCTACTGTATCATTTTAGCCCATTTATTTGTTGGGCTGGGTTGGGTTTCTCTTTTTTTGCTAGCCCAAACTTATGAAACATATTGATTAGTAGTTTTTATTTTTTAATTGTATTTTTATTTTTATTTGTAATTTTATTTTTAATAAACTTATCTTTTATTATTTGTCTATTTTGGGGGAATAATATATAATAGAATGACGACGACCATCGTATCAAAAGAAATGCCATCGCAAACCGTGGAAAAAGTCAACGGGTTCATAAAAAGTGTCGGCTGTGGATCCATAATTCCGGGCAAGTACGAAGGCGAATAAACGGATCAGAAGGACGCTTGCACAGGTTATACATCATTTGTTTTCATTTCACCTTTTAGCATATGACTTGTCACTTAACAAATACATATGATGTTCTGTCTCTACAGAGTGATGGAGGGTCAGCTTGTTCGTCCGATGACCTTTATGAAAAGAAGTGTATGCTTGAGTTTGCTGCTGTAGGAAAAAGATATCCTGGACCAGCTGGTACTGGGGTCGTACTTCGTGATGAAGATACAAGTCTGGTATATATGAGTTACTCTACTTAAGTGATAAATACATCGCAGCATCGGGCTTACTGATTTTGAAATTTGTAGGTTTATTGTGTCCGTGAAGGGCTGGGCACTGTGAGTAAAGGTGTTGCTGAATATCAAGCTTTAAATTTAGGATTGCGGTATGCACTTGAGAGAGGATATACACATATTCGCGTGAAAGGAGAAGCTAAGCATGTTTGTATGCATGTATACAATTTTTCTTCTCGGGCCACCCCCTCATTTTGTTCTCTCACATAGATATTTAAGGATGTGGATGACGTTTCGTAAATGCAGATGGGTTGAGCTAGGTAACAGTCATCTAGAATGTATTTAGTACTGTTTACAATAAATCGCTTTCTAAAAAATATATTGTATTCATTGTAATGAATCACATATTTTTTATTTATAAGAAATTAAGAACAGATTAAGAGAAAATTTACAGCTGGAAAGAGAGATTGTAATCTTTTTGTTATCTCTAATTAGAAGCATACATCAGTGTATAATTTATAAACAAGAGCACAAAGATTACAGCGGTTTGGTTAGAGTTGTTACATCAAGTGAGTGATTTAGAAAGTTTGTTAGAGGATGATGGTCAAGTTTACCTCGATACTTCTAGAATATTCTTTGTTTATAGCTTCCTGGTGTCTTCAGACGTATTTGGCAGGATCAAAAGTCTTCTGATTGGTATAAGCGCCGACAGGAAAGAACTATATTATAATAAAGCTTATTTTGTGAACCTATAGTATTTGTATCATGTTTATCATACATATCAATGTGAATCACAAAGTTGTGATTCATAAGAACAGAATTAAGAGGTTGGTGAATGGTGAAGATAGAGAGTGTAATCTTCTTACCATGTGTACTCAAAAGCATACATCAATATATATAGAAGAGCACTAGTGGTATGTTACAGCGGTTGGGTCGGGGTTGTAAAATCTAGTGGATTAATAGAAGATGATGACCAAGTATATCTTAGATGCTTCTGATATCTACCATCTGCTTTGTTTATAGTAGCCTGGTGCATTTGTACGTATTTTCAAGATGGTGATGGCTTGGAGGTTTTGAGATGTGTAAATGCACATATATGTTGTAGGCGTGATATGTCTTAATGTTTATTATATTATTTGTGTACAAGATCAAAACAGTGAATAATTTAGTAGTAATGGGTCAATCCAACCTGACACGTCTTGACCCGTATTAATAAGACGACTTATTTTATGATTTTATTCGTTATCCAACTTTAACATAGTAGGGTTGGATCAGTTGGAAAACCCCTTGCCTCTCAACCTAGAGGTCAAGGGTTTGATCCTCACTCCCTACAAAAAGGCTGGAGGTCCTTTTCTACTTTAGGTACGGGTAAGACTGTCTACATTTCAACCTCCCCATACACTGTGGAAGACGGTTTTTGGACCCATAACCCGTGGAAGATGGTATTGGGAGTTACTTTACTTTTTTTTATTCGTTATCCAACTTTTCTAACCCGAAATTTCCCATCTATCAATGCTTTTGAACTGTGGTATTTCTTTTCTTGCTTTCCACTTGTATAGTTATGTGCATTATGGGTCTAATGCAATCTTGACATATTAGGTTAATGGTTTAGGGGTGAGCACCGTGTCAACCCCGGCCCGAACCGACAAAAACCGACCCGACCCGAAAACCGAAAAAGAAAAAAAACTTAAACCGAGAATCGAACCGAGACCGAACCGAAACCAACAAAAACCGAAATAAATATACGAAACCGAAACCGAACCCAAAAAAGGTTGGTTCGGTCCGATTTCGGTCAGTTTGTCGGTTCGGGTCGGTTTTCGGGTAGATTTGCTCAGTCCTAGTTCATGGACAGCTAAGAGCCGTATCATGTCTATTTTGTGCAATGTGGCCATGGATCTGAAGGAAAATTCTTATCTTTTGAGATTTGTCATGTTAAAAGGGTACGCATTTCCATCTTTCCGTTAATTACTAATCCACATTTTCTATTTGTTGATCCTTATCAACTAATGCTATAACTTGTGACCATGTTTTTCTCCCCATTAAAACACCTTTTTCCGGTATATGCAAATCACTTCTTTTTTTTTTTTTTTTTTTTTTTTTTTCAAATCACTTTTTTTTTTATAACTTTTGGATTTCTTTTGCGTTTCTAAATTTTGGCAGGAGTACGATAATGAAGCTGATGATCAAGCCAACATGGCTGTAGATCTTGATTGTAAGAAGGACTCTTAACCTTTTCTTCATGTACCTACCATATGTTCGTATAATAATTTGTTTTTAAAGTCTCTGTAATATGTTCCTTATCTAGTGCAGATGGTGAGGTTCAAGATGGTTCAATGTTTGAAATTGAACCCCTTCTAAAGTGTCAACTTAAGACTCTGAGTTCAGCACATTAGTCAACAACTTCGTATTGGGTCCTTCGAAAGTAGTTTAACATGCAAATTAATGAAACCACGAACTCACAAAACCTTACATGTCTTGACAATTAATAGCAAGATATTAGTTTAATTCAGCAATAGATAAACTAAATGTTATGGTGGATCCATAAAAACGTTATTGCAGCTAGATTGTTGACATTAAACGTGTTGTAAGTTCGAATCAAATAGTATTACATTACATTAATGGAATTAGTATTTTGAATTTTCAATGTACATTATTAGTTTTTGTTCCTTCTCATTTTTACCACCAAGTTATTACTTTTTGTTGAATTTGATTGATACAAATTTCAAATACATTCTCTTCTCATTTCTATGGATCATCCCAAATATTTTGGGGGTTTTGATATTGTGTGTGGGTATGAAGATAAAGAATGAAGATTGGTATTTGATTGAGTTTATGTTTTTTAGTGGAGTTGATGAATGAGATTTAAGAATGGTGATGGTGTTAATTTTAGAGAGAGAAGCAAAAATTTAAAGAGAGAAGCAGGAAAAAGAGATAAAGAGAGGGTAGTGCCTAGGGGTGGAAACGAGCCGAGCCGCTCGTGAAAAGCTCGAGATCGTATCGGTAAAAAGCTCGAATGAGCCGAGCCTAAACGAGCTCGAGCCCGAGCTCGAGCGCGAGCGTATATTAGAGCTCATTTAATAATCGAGCCCGAGCCCGAGCTCTATATATAAAGCTCGAATAGGCTCGCGAGCCCTAAACGAGCTTTACTGACATAACCCTACTAAATTCAGATATAATCAATTATGCCTACATGAAATTAAAGGCCCATCTCCTCTATATGCCAGCCCAAGAATTTAACCCTAATCTTGTCACATAAATAGGAAGATCCCTAATTTCTTTCTCATTTGCACCCTAGTATCACTTCTTGCTAATAAATACACGCCTACAACACTTTGTTTCCCACAAATTCAGCCACAAACATTATCCCTTTCATTTCATACGCAACCACAAAGTAAATATGTCCCTTTCATCTCTTTGACTGCTAATAAACGAATCTTGAACAAATAACTCATGTGTTCTTTTTTTTTTCTTTCTTTATTATATCCTCATTTATAAGAAGCATAAACAAACTCGAACAACTTCTTTATTTCATCATACTTATGAAAGACGAAATACAAAGCAAACCCTTTTAACTTCAGTTGTAAGACGAGCTTCAAGATCTTTAATGGTCTCAGGTAGGTGTGATGTTGTGTTTCTTTTTGTTTTTCTTTTAACCGAATGAAATATAAAATGAAATACGAGTTGTTTTGTTCTTTCTTTTAAGTGTCGGATATTAAATAGTTACAGATCTATGATGACGTTTTCTTTAACTCGAATCTGTGAGTTTATAAAGAAAAACTGAAATCCATTTTTTTCCCCTGTTCTTGTCTTGTTTCAAGAGTGTTAGGAGATGAGTTGTTGTTGTTGTTTGGAGATAGTTCTAGGACAGTGGATGGGTGTTGATGATGGATTATGGATATAGGTTATGTTTCCTTTTTTTTCGTTTCTTATTGGACCGATGAAGATGTAGATCTGAGGTTATAATTTTCATACATTTAACCTAAACTCTCCACTACTCGAACAAATAAACGAGCTCTATATAAACGAGCGCGAACAAGGAAGCTCGATAAGCCAAGCTTTATTTTTCATAGTCGTATCACAAACGAGCCGAGCTCGAGCTCAAATCTTAAGGCTCGAACCGAGCCGAGCTCGAGCTCGAGCTCGAGCTTTCTAGAATATAAACGAGCCGAGCTCGAGCTCTGGTAGGCTCGGGCTCGGCTCGGCTCGTTTCCACCCTTAGTAGTGTAGTGGTAGTGATGGTATAACTTTTTGATTAAATACACCGTTTGTCCCTAAGATTGTACCACCAAAATAATTAACCAAAATGATGAAATGACCATTTTGCCCTCATGTGCAAGGCGCATGGGGGAAAATAACAGAAGTTGACTAAGCATTACGGGTCAAGGGACCTCTTTGGCCTCAAAATGCTAAGTTTTGGACTCACGGCGATGAAAATCTCAGGTTTTGTCCCCCGATGATTTTTTTGACAAGTTTAGGGACCAACGGTGTATTTTTGTGTAATTATTATTATTAGTTATTTCTAAAGCTAGAACAAGGAGATTCTGACTTGACCCGAGTTTCATACTCTAGCTCTCCCCTTAGCAACATTGGTTAAGCTTTTGCAACAACGAAAAATGATAGAATGATGTAATGTTTTGAATGTTAAAGAAGGAGTAATTGGAACTCTTAAGAGCTCATAAATGTAATTTGTGGCTTTTGCTCCCACCATCTTTTATGAATTTGAATAATATATGCTTTTTCAAATATTAGACAACTAAATGGTTAATCACCCTTGAAAGTTCGGATTCCTTATGCTATGACCTTTTGCTCTCTAAAGTAGTGTCATGCTTTATATAGAAATATTCGGAGGTGCCACGTCCTAAACTAATAATTCTAGGAAGAAACCGTTTTTAACAAAAATAGGATGAGTGTGAGTTCCAAGAAGCAAGTTCATGTGACTATATTTTAGTTATCCGTAAAAGTTCTCTTGGTAAGTATCAACCATGGAATGAAACCCAATCCTAAGGTATACCACATTCCTCACCCCCCCCGTATATATTAGCCATGTATATTATAATAAGTGATCTTAGGAGGATTGCAATGTTTGATCTTACCAAGAGGGTAATTTGGACTTTAGAAAAATCAAAGAGTAAACTCCAAAATACATCCCTGTGGTTTACCTCATTTCGCACCATACAACCCTCTCGAAAAAGTTGCAACATATACATCACTCTGTTAGTAAAAGTTAACCAATATACATCCACGAGGACGAACGGTGCAAATCTTGTGTCGTTAACTTGGACGCGTGGCAGTTAAGTAAGAATATTTCTATCTTTTTATGTTTCCCATCTACTTCAACACTCTTTTTATACCACTTTCAGTCAAACCCAAATTATAAACCCAATCACAAACACAAATCAAAAACACAAACACAAATCAAAAACACAAATCAAAGACACAAATCAAAAACACAAATCAAAGACACAAATTAGACTACTCTTAAAAAAACAAAATCATGTTCACTCTCTATAAAATATGCTCACACTCATATTATCTGCCAACAAAAATCAAACCACAAACAATTAAACCCATCTTTGAACTACCTAACTATGAAGAACAGCCTCACAAATAAATGAACCATCTCACGAAACAACAAGATCTTAGGTTGTTTATCACCACCATCGAACCCCACGACCACCATCGAAACTAATCTTTATATTTTTCTGTATGAACAATAGCCATCATAGATCTATTGGAAAGATCTTAGCCGAGACCTTATCTTTTGTAAAAGAAACCAACAAAAGGTTCTTAGTTGTGTTAATGGTTCGGTTTAGATAAGAAAAGCAAGAAACAAGTGTGGTCTATTTGTTTTTTCGAATGTTGTTGTGAAAGCTGTGATTTGTTGTTCAGTTTATAGCAGAAAGAAAACCATGAAAGGGTCTTATTGTGTTTGTGATTCTGGTTGCAAAAGACAAAAGAAGAAAAGGCATTTGATAAGTGGCTGCAACTTTTGTGAGAGGATTAGGGTTAGTTGTGTTGAGAAATTTAGGGTTATGTGTTATAAAAGTGTTTATGATTCAGGTTTATAATCTGGGTTTGACTGAAAGTGGTATAAAAAGAGTGTTGAAGTAGATGGGAAACATAAAAAGACAGAAATACCCTTACTTAACTACCACGTGTCCAAGTTAACGACACAAGATTTGCACCGTTCGTCCTCGTGGATGTATATTGGTTAACTTTTACTAACGGAGTGATGTATATGTTGCAACTTTTTCGAGAGGAATGTATGGTGCGAAATGGGGTAAACTACAGGAATGTATTTTGGAGTTTACTCAAAATCAAATGATCAAAAATTTGTATAAGGGTCCAAAATTGCCAATTGTTATTAACTCAAAAATTAAGCTTTTAGTTTATGGAAATTTGGGGCTAAAATCTATAATTATCGTCTATATATGCCCCAAATGACTTTTGAGTTAAAGCAATTTACTTTTACGTGTAATGTAAATATCCATATGATCGTGAACATGGAAATCCGCGAGACTCCTTGAATTAAGAAGGGTTTGTTCCGAGTATTACTAGGATAAGACTTGGCATTATATGACAAAGATCATTGGAAACTCCTAATTGAGTAGATACAAGGCATGGACATTGTTATAGTAATATTTTTATAAGGAGAGAAAAAAGGAATTTTCTAATGTTTTGCGTTTCAGAGATAAGGATATGAATGGTCTAATATTTGTCTATAGTATAGTTACCTAAGTGAAGTTAGTATTAATAATAAAATTTAGCTTTTTATGTTAAGAATAAACTGGGAGGGAAAAGTTTAACTAAGAATAAAATGGGAGCGAAAAGTTTAACAATTCATAGTATGAGCGTTATACAAATTGCACATATGAGCAGTGTTAACATTCATTCTTTACATGATTGTGATTTTGTTTTAAGCTTAATTTGGGGGTAGTGAAAGTCTAGGATGATGATTTTCGTCTCCTTGAAGCACCCATATTGTGGGTCTTCTCGTTCTTAAGCTTTCAGATCACATTTTCTAATTTATACATATTGATTGGGCCACTTGCAATTTTATGTAGTTTGATCCGATGGAATCAACACATATTTTTCTCTAAGGAAACACAAGTGAAGTATGTGTCACCCGAGTCGTTTTCCCAACGAAGGTGTGAATGGAATTTCGTGATCTCGATTCGTAAAACGTGTGATGAATAGTGAAAAAGATGGGATTTTGGGTTTTTAATCTAAAATAAGTGAACATAAATTAAAAATGACTTAAAAGGTAAGGAAAACGATAATCTAAAGTGCTCGCAATTAAAAACGTAAAGGAAATCTAAAAATACGTTTAAACCGGGAAATCCCGAGCCTAAACATCAAAACGAAGAAATACTAACTCTACAGGTACAAATATATTTGTCCTAAATCCTAATTAATAAAAGAAAATTTTATAAAAAAGAATCATATTTTTTTGATAATTATTTAATTTAATATGATTTAAAAACTGAATTAAAAAGAAAAGTGGATTAAAAATACTAAATGTAACTGGAAAATTATGGAAAAATTAGGGAAAGTCCTAAGTGACAATCTGAATACAGGAAAAATAAGCTGAAGATTCCAGCTTATCCAGATAAGCTGGAATAAGCTAGACTGTGTGACTAAGCTAAATGGACTAAAATGGGTTAAAAGGATTGTTGTGTAGATATACAACGCAAAAGACCCAAGGGCATGGTGGTAGTGGTGTGCGTTTGCTAAGGCTTGGAAGGGCTGAGGTCCAGGGTTCGAACCTAGCCTCAGCCTTTTTGTAAAATTATTTTTTTTAAAAAAATTTTCTTTTGCAACTTAAAAAGCACATTAAAATAAGCAATATTAACAAAGCAACTATTTACGACATGCTGAAATAAGCTCTGAAATTAGCTCAGAAATCTGATCAGTGGTACAAAAGAGAGAAATAACTAAGGTTTTGCATCTAGTTGGCTGTTAAGCCACTAATAAGCTAAGGGAACCTAAAATAAGCTAAGACAACTAATGAAAAACTAAAAGTACAACTAAATTAAGCCACAATATTAGAAAATAAGCACTGAAATCACAAAATAAGCCACAAAGGGCTCTGAGGTCTGCTGAAATGCCCATGATGCAGGGCAAAAAGGGCAATTTTCAAGGCCTCAAAAAGCTGTGAGAACAAAATCTAAAAATTCAAAGAAAAATATTCATGGCTAGATAAGCCAGCTATTAAGAACTATGCAAATTTTCAGCTTATAACACCTTATTATGAAGAAACTAAAAATCAAGAGAAATGGCTGCAAATGGGAAATTTAAAGATAAAAAGACTGATAAGCTCAAATATCCTCAAATCCTAGTCTACTTGTTCCAGTTCTTTTAAACTCAGTCTAATAGGCCAAAATGAACATAAAGGTGCTAAAAATGGGTGCTAACTAAGCTTATAGCTTCTGAGAGCTTATCAGCACAGTAAGCAACACTAATACCTCACAATCAACTTATTTCAACTCAATCCTTCAAAACAACTAAAGAACTACTATAAACAACTTATATAAGCTGAGATAATCCAAATCAAACTTAAAAGAGGTGCACATGAATAGTGACTACTTCACTTTGACCTATTTTGACCCATTGCATGGCTTAAGCCAAACACCCCTTATTTTGACTGATTGGATTTTAAAACTAGAAAACACCAATTTGACCTATAATTCTGACTATTTAATGCTTAACTAACTTTATTAATCCCTAATAAGCAATTTCTATATGTGAAAAAGCACTAATCACATATATTATGCTAATATTGGCTGTTTTAAGATTTTTAAAGCACAAAAGTGAAGCAACTTAAACTACCTGAGGAATTAACATCATAAGTACATAATAAGGATAAACAAGCTCAGAAAAGGTGAATAAATACTGGATATAAACAAATAAGAAGTTTGACAAACTTTGACTAATTTTGACTTTTAAGAGAAAAACTAAAATTTCATTAACTGAAATTAAGTTACAATACTGGAAACTAAGGAAATAAAATAACAATAAGCCAAAAGAAAAAGATACCTAAATTAAGCTAAGTAAAACCTCCTCTCTACTGCTACTTTCTATTCTATTTATACTACTACAAAAATAGGGTTACATTAAGATGCTTGTGCTTTCTCTCTGTTCAATCTTGGACCATTGGATTGGCTTCTCATCATCTTAGCCCTTGGATTCAGTTTTGGCGGGAAAAGGTGCCAAGTGGATTTCCAGCTTGGATTGGCATCACGTGAAACTTGTACTAGCTAAGTGATAGGAGGGGGGAGGTTGTGTGTTGGCAGAGAAAGTATGGGGGGACATGGGTCTGGGTCAGCTTTTGTGGCCTGGGGAAATGGTGGTGGTATTGGCGGGGTAGTGGTTTTAGAAGAAGGGTTGACTTTTTTTTTGTTGACTGGTATTAGTTAAACAAAATGGGGTTGGGCTGTGTTGGCCGGTTTTATTAGCTAAAAAGAATGGGGTGTGGGTTATTTGGGATTGGGCTGTGTTTATGTGGTGGGCTTGAATTGGGTTAAGGGAAAAATGGGATAAGGTTTATTTGTTTTGGGTTTGTTTTTAGGATTGAATTAAAATTGGATTTAATGTTGAGGGACCAAAACTGTCAATTCTGAAAATATCTCCAGGGACCATTTATGTCATTTGTGCAAAAATAATTCCAAGGGCCAATCTTGGGACCTTGATATTCTTGAAGGTTGATTTTGACATCTTGAGCTTTAAATGTGATCCAAACTTAAAATTCCCTTCCCGGCCTCGGCTTTTCACGACTTTTCAATCTTGTGCTCGGTTTTTGTCCGTTTTTGCCATGTTTTCAATCCTTTTGTACCTGAAACACATAAAAACACAAACCACAAATATTTGCTACAATATTTGGTCTATTTGGGTGTTTTTTTTCATTTTTGTGTCTTTTATGGGTATAAAATGATGAGTATTTACACACTCATCAATCCCCCACACTAAACTATTGCTAGTCCCTAGCAATCCGATCATGTGAAGTAATGAAAGGATCAAAAGAATACCAAGTATACCCCGTTTTGACTTTTTATTAAATGCAAGAAATTTAAACTAGAACTAAAATAAATAAAATGATTGATTTCCAAAAATGGTATCATGGAACGGGATTCACACAAAATGGGTGTCTCCAGGGAATTGAAATCGTCATCCTCTTTTTTATACTCCCAACTAAGCTTAAACTGAATATGCAAATGTTTTTGTAAAATGCTAACACTACTTATACTAATAATCTATGTAATCCGAGACTTAACTTTTCACTCCCATATTTATTCAAGTTAGGTGACTGTGCTTATTTTCAAAATTTTGATCACAAAAATCGACGTTTTTATAAGATTTTGACTAATACTAGCTGAAAGATAGATTTAAAATTTACAACAAGCAAGTTTCAAAACTTTATTCAACCATCAAAACTTATTGCATTTTGCAATATCATTCCATTTTTGCATTTTGCAATATCATTCCATTTTATTTTCTTTTCATTTTCTCATTTTTTCATTTTTTTTACTTGTGCAACATAAACTAACGGAGTTTCACGGGAACCAAGACCTTACACCTTCCGGAATAAAGGATCCAAGGGCCGTTACAACGGAGAGTTCCAAGACTCTAAACATTCCTGAAATGAGGATCCAAGGGTGTTAGACCAAGACCTCACACATTCCTGAATTAGAGGTCCAAGGGCCGGTGTAAGAGGGTAGCCAAGACCTAAACGCCTTCCGGAAATAAGGATCCAAGGGCCGATCTTGAATCCGCAGCTTATAGCACATACATTTATTATTTAACTTTTACATTACTATGACATATGCTTGTTCCGAAGTTTAAATAAATCTTTGAACTAGTATTTTTAAAAATCGTATGAAAAAATGATTTTGTGTGTTCAAATGTTTGAAAATAAGCACTTATTAAGTCAGATTAGTTATCTCCTGGGAGGAAAAGCCATAGATTACTTATATAAGCTCTAAAGAAAACAAACTATTCTACGCTTAGCATTTTCATTTGCACATATCGTAGAACCTTAGTCTAATCGTTAAGGAAGCAGCCAGATCAATACTCTGGCAGAGTCGGGATTCCCCTTGTTCTAACCTAATCAAAACTAAACATTCTTCTTTTTATTGCAATTTCTTATCTAAAAACGAAATTTTTTTTAAATTTTGGCCAAAATGGGGGTACTAGGGCTCTAGAAGGTACACATGTGATAAAAAATTCGAGAGAATTCCCCTCCACACTTAGGATTGAATATTGCCCTCAATATTCAAAGTACCGGCTATTATGCCGACACTTTTGAACGTAAAAAGGTAATACTAATAGCCAAGTGTGTGAAAGAAATCTCTATTTTCACAAACAGGATTAAAAAGATATCCCTAAATAATCGTTAGCAAAAGGATAGGATATTAGGCGGCTGGATTGAAAACAGGCGCGCCAATCATCACAATCCAAGGGAAACCTGCAAACAAGAGCAACAACACACAAAACAAAGCACAGTAGAGGAATTCCCCCCACACTTAGTGTCAAAAAATAGAAAGAAGTCAGAAACATGGGCGTTTACCCATGCAATGCTAATGTTTTTGTTAACCGAGTCATTAGCTTGACTCGACCCCGAATTCGTTTGTTCATGGGGAAGCAAGTGGAAGAACAATCTCCATCGGACTTTCATTCAATGTGTTTGGATTAACATTTGAATTTCTTGAAAGTTCCACTCCGATGAGATATATCCGGCTCAAAAGAATGAAAAATGGAGATGCCGGGGTCAAAAATTTTGTCTTCACTCCCGAACGAGTGAAGGAAAGGACAATCTACCTTATAGGCGAAGAAAGGTAGAAAGACTCGAACGACATATGTGAAGTCGATATAATGACTGTCCTCAGAAGGAAAAGTCACATATGTCGGAGAAAGATTGTCCTTAACAATATCGGGATTAAGAATTGAGGTCATATCATCAAGTTTATGAATAATAGAGTCCTTGACCTCATTGTTCTCTAACTCTTCATCAAAGAGAGGATTTATTTTGCTAGAAAAGTACTCATCATCAAATTCAAAAAGAGAATTCGAATAGACTTTGAGACTTTCATTTTGAACGTCCTCATCAGAAAGTGATTCGTCATCACTAGAGGAAAAATCATCATTGGAATTGAAAAGTGGGTTAGAGAAAATCCCGGAAAAATCCTCTGAAGTGTCAGGAGGATAATCATATAAAGACCAATCACATTCACTGTCGGATGTATCCTCGGACTCACTTGGGATTGGGATAAGGTTCTCAGCACTAGACTTTATGAATTCGTCCGATTCCTTTTCAGGAATAGTGCTAATATGCTCATCCCCCATAATAAGAAAGTCCTTGGGGTCCAAAGTTGGAAAGAATGATGTGATTGCAATAGACTGAGGGAGTTGAGAAATGATATCGCTCAAAGGAATAGTACTCTCCTCGTCATCTTCATCTTCGTCATCGAGCATGGCAGCCTTATTAAATAGGAAACGCCTTTGTGCTGCTCGTTCTATGGCGAGTAAATCTTCCATAGATTCATCATGAAGATCATCTTGGGCATGTTTAACAGCCAAATCATTAAGTGTATCCCTCACATCTTGAAGTTTTTGGAATACATCTTCGAAAAACAACTCCAGGAGTTTATTCCTTTCATCTTGAATCTCTTGGAATAATTCTTGAGGAATTGGCTGAGGTTGTGCTTGAATCGTTTTACACTGTGGAGGTTGGTCATGATAAGAATAGTCGTAATTGTTAAAAAGGCCATGCTCATAGACAAGCGAGTCCCTTATTTGAAAATCAGAGCTATAATGCGGACCTCCACAATACTCACAACAGTATGATTGTTGTGGTTGATTCATAGAAGTATATGGATATTGGTTATAACCGAGATTTTGACTGTTACAAGAAACCTGCTCATAGACAAGCATGTTATTTGCTTGACACTCAAAACTTTGGTGAGGACCTCCACAATTAGCACAAAGATCATTTGGCACATTCTGAAATGATGTATCAATGAAGTTTTGATAGCACGGTTCTTGCCTAAATGAATTCTGAGGGGGGGAGTCGAAATCATTTTGAAAATTTGGATAAGAAAATGTATTTCCGATTTCAGACGTGCAACACATGCAAAGTCTATGAGTAAACCCACATTCTTTGCAAAAACATCGTTCACAAAGTGAATCATCCCCCAACGGAACTCCACATATAAATCAATTATGCTGAGTGAGTGAAGATGGCTGGGGTTGTGGAGGGTGTTCGGAAAAACTTTGAGAATTATCGATGGAATTAAGCTTACTTTTGAGGGCTACTTCACACCAATAACAAGATCCTTTTGGTGCATGATTTCCACACCGCTCACACTTACACTTTGAACAATGAAGGCTGTCACCCACTGGACCTTTACAATGAAAACAGTGATAGTCGAGTGACGACATAAGAATTAAATATTAAGGAGGGTTAAGAAGATAGAATCAAACGGTTTAAGAGGATGAGGAAAAATATTTTTGGGGTTTTTTAGAATAAGATAGTATTTACGAGAGAAAATGATAACTTCTCGAAAGAAGGGTCTTCAAAACACGAATCGCCAAACGAGACTTAAAAATTCGCTTCAACCTTCCCCGGAAGCGGCGCCAAAAATTGATCCGATGGAATCAACACATATTTTTCTCCAAGGAAACACAAGTGAAGTATGTGTCACCCGAGTCGTTTTCCCAACGAAGGCGTGAATGGAATTTCGTGATCTCGATTCGTGAAACGTGTGATGAATAGTGAAAAGGATGGGATTTTGGGTTTTTAATCTAAAATAAGTGAACATAAATTAAAAACGACTTAAAAGGTAAGGAAAACGATAATCTAAAGTGCTCGTAATTAAAAACGTAAAGGAAATCTAAAAATACGTTTAAACCGGGAAATCCCGAGCCTAAACGTCAAAACAAAGAAATACTAACTCTACGGGTACAAATATATTTTTCCTAAATCCTAATTAATAAAAGAAAATTTTATAAAAAAGAATCATATTTTTCTGATAATTATTTAATTTAATATGATTTAAAAACTGAATTAAAAAGAAAAGTGGATTAAAAATACTAAATGTAACTGGAAAATTATGGAAAAATTAGGGAAAGTCCTAA
Organism: Artemisia tridentata subsp. tridentata; assembly: GCA_021014915.2. NCBI lineage: Eukaryota > Viridiplantae > Streptophyta > Magnoliopsida > Asterales > Asteraceae > Artemisia > Artemisia tridentata. The sequence goes on along the minus strand of CP139506.1, from coordinate 266,855,714 downwards.
GTGACAATCTGAATACAGGAAAAATAAGCTGAAGATTCCAGCTTATCCAGATAAGCTGGAATAAGCTAGACTGTGTGATTAAGCTAAATGGACTGAAATGGGTTAAAAGGATTGTTGTGTAGATATACAACGCAAAAGACCCAAGGGCATGGTGGTAGTGGTGTGCGTTTGATAAGGCTTGGAAGGGCTGAGGTCCAGGGTTCGAACCTAGCCTCAGCCTTTTTGTAAAATTATTTTTAAAAAAAAATTTTTCTTTTGCAACTTAAAAAGCACATTAAAATAAGCAATATTAACAAAGCAACTATTTACGACAAGCTGAAATAAGCTTTGAAATAAGCTCAGAAATCTGATCAGTGGTACAAAAGAGAGAAATAACTAAGGTTTTGCATCTAGTTGGCTATTAAGCCACTAATAAGCTAAGGGAACCTAAAATAAGCTGAGACAACTAATGAAAAACTAAAAGTACAACTAAATTAAGCCACAATATTAGAAAATAAGCACTGAAATCACAAAATAAGCCACAAAGGGCTCTGAGGTCTGCTGAAATGCCCATGATGCAGGGCAAAAAGGGCAATTTTCAAGGCCTCAAAAAGCTGTGAGAATAAAATCTAAAAATTCAAAGAAAAATATTCATGGCTAGATAAGCCAGCTATTAAGAACTATGCAAATTTTTAGCTTATAACACCTTATTATGAAGAAACTAAAAATCAAGAGAAATGGCTGCAAATGGGAAATTTCAAGATAAAAAGACTGATAAGCTCAAATATCCTCAAATCCTAGTCTACTTGTTCCAGTTCTTTTAAACTCAGTCTAATAGGCCAAAATGAACATAAAGGTGCTAAAAATGGGTGCTAACTGAGCTTATAGCTTCTGAGAGCTTATCAGCACAGTAAGCAGCACTAATACCTCACAATCAACTTATTTCAACTCAATCCTTCAAAACAACTAAAGAACTACTATAAACAACTTATATAAGCTGAGATAATCCAAATCAAACTTAAAAGAGGTGCACATGAACAGTGACTACTTCACTTTGACCCGTTTTGACCCATTGCAAGGCTTAAGCCAAACACCCCTTATTTTGACTGATTGGATTTTAAAACTAGAAAACACCAATTTGACCTATAATTCTGACTATTTAATGCTTAACTAACTTAATTAATCCCTAATAAGCAATTTCTATATGTGAAAAAGCACTAATCACTTATATTATGCTAATATTGGCTGTTTTAAGATTTTTAAAGCACAAAAGTGAAGCATGATTTAACAATTATAGTATATATTTTTCAAGGAAAACACACGTGGAAATATGTGTTAACCCGAGTCGTTTGTCCCGACGAAGATTGAATGGAATTTGTGTTCCCGGGACGTGATTCGTGTAGTGAATGAGAAAAAGAGTGATTGATTTTGGATTACACTACTAACAATGAAATAATAAAAGTAAACAACTAATTAAGCTAATGAAACAATTAAACTAAGCATACGAACTTAAAAACGAAAATTTAATTTAAAAACGGAACGCGACGTAATTTAAAAAACGCGATTAAAAGTGATTTTCTAAAATTTAAGCCTTAAAAATGCAAAATAATTTTTCCTATATTAAAAATGATAAAAGAAAATTTTTGGAAAAAGAAAAATATTTTTTTGACTTTTTAATAACTTTTTATGAATTAAAAACTAATTAAAACTATTTAAATGATTTAAAAATAGTAAAACAAGTAGGAAAAATCTGAAAATTTTTGAGTAATTCTAATTTTAAATAAGTAATCTAGGAAAAATAATTTCAAAAGCTGAATAAGTCTGAATAAGCTAAAACAGTGCAATAAGCTAATGGAAATAAGCTAAAATTAAGCAAACACAAGCCAAAAATTATCAAAAGCTAAGGACATGTTATTCACACTACGGGAGACTGATAGGAACTGAAAATGGTGAAATAAGCACACAGAATATGCAAAATATAAGCTGAACAGTCGAAATACTTAAGCAGAAAACAAATGGCTTGACAGCCCTATTGCAGCTGATCTAGAAGCCACACATAAGCTGATTTTGGAAATACCAGAGCATAAACTTAAAGCTTATATGTCAAATTATTAAAAAAACAAATATGCCCAAAAGTTAATCACAAAAGCTAGCTTATTAAGGGCCTAGATCAGCAGTTAAAAAGCATGGTTTGCACTAATATAACTGTGACAGCAGACATGAAAAATGGCGCAAAACTTGTGTAACCTAGAGTAGTGTAAACCAACCTTTATATCCTAACTTAAACCAACACAATTGACTCAGAAATGTCCAAATGATGGTCCCAAATAGCTCAGCTAATGCAAGGGCTTATTGAGACAGTTTCAGCTTCTAATTTCTAACTTGCTGATGCACAATCCCTAGTTACCTCAGATCAGTCTTAACTACTGATGAAAATAACTAAAACACACTCAATTGAGCTTAATCAAACTTGGAAATATTGCCAATGATCAGTGCCTCTTAGCTTTAATACCTACTGATTTATGAACTAACTTAGTACACAACAATACCTATGCTGATCCGATTTGATGTTTCTCAAACAAAGTGGTCCTTTTAAAACTATAAAATAGAACTCAAACAATCACTATACTAATTTTAATCTAGGAAAGAAATTTACAAAAGCAAATAAGCTGTAACAGCAGCTTATACTAATTTTGACTTTAACTTTAACTAGAAGCTAATATGCAGGAAAATTAGAACACATTTATGCTAATTACTAATCTACTAATCAGACATCATAAACAACATCAAATAAGCTGAAAATTCAGAATAAGCACTTACAGTAACAATTAAGCAGATGAACAGAAACTATGACCAAACGTTGACTCGTATTTAAGAAAAAGCTGAATACAATATTTGAACTGAAATACAATAAGCTGGAAATGACATGAGAAGAAACAATATTATTCTACCCTATTCTACCCTACTCTAGCCTACTGACTTCCAAACTAAAAACTAAAAAAAAACTCCCTATACGTGAGAATGAGGAGGCTATTTATAGCCTTCCTCAGAACCTTCCAGGGAATCCCACGAAGCAATCCAAGCCATTGATCAAAGCCTTGCTCTCCAAGCCTCAATCTCAGCCGTATGATCAAAGGTGTGAGGTGGCTCGACCAATAAGCGACACCCACGTGTCCCTCCTTCTGTCAGATCCTTCTAGATAGTCTAATGATTGGGTAATTATGTATGGATTGAGGTAATTTCATGGTACGGTAAACTAGGGTTCCATAAACAGTGAAATTTGGGTATAAAATGGGCGCGTGTGTTGTGTGGGGATAGAGGGTATTTTTATTTTTTTATTTGACTGAGGAGTATAATAGAAAGGGTTGACTGGGGTAAAGGGTAAGGTCTGACCGGGTTTTAGCTTTGGGTTGGATCGGGTAAAAGGGATTGGATTGGGCTTAGGGATATAAAGGTGTGGGTTAGTTTGTGTTAAAGGGTGAAATGGATTGGCCTGGGTTTGTTAAATAATCCGGATTTTAAGTAGTGAAAGGGTTAAAGGATTTAACTTATAGGGACCTTTTGTGTATTTTGCTGAAAATCAAGGGACCTTTGCTGCCATTATTTAAAAGATAATCCAAGGGCTGAAACTGAAAATCCTTGATACTTGGAGGTCCTCGGTTGACTTTTTGACCATATTCTCTTCCCGGTTCCGGTTCTGAGCCTTTTCCGTATCCCGTGCTCGTTTTTCCTGATTTTCTTGCGTTATTGCCGGTTTTTTTCGCGATATCCGTCCCTGCATATACAAAAACACAAAAACGCAACATCTTTTGGCATTATGGTCAGGTTTTTGGTCATTTTGGTCCGGTTTTGGTCAAGAAAAGGTATGTGTTTAAGCACATACCAAATTCCCCCAGACTAAGCTATTGCAATGTCCTCATGCAATGTTATAAAAACACGTTTTTGAAACCAAAAATTTCTAATCTCTATTTACTAACTTTGAGAAGTAGCAAAATTTTCAAAAGAGATCAAGAAATCTTAAGTTCTAAAAACTCCCCATTTTTCCTTTTATTTTATTTTTGTATTTTTCTTATTATTCAGTGACGGCTTTGTTGACGATCATTATCTCATGATAACTTTTAGGGTCTTCGAGTAGGAAACACGACTCATAAAGAAGTGACCATACGGATAAAATTCGTCATTCCTGATTTTTCACGAGTCCCCAAACTAAGCTTAAAAACGAAATCATTGTCATTTACAAGTTAGATTGCCAACACTACTCATAAAAGCTAATTGTGGACTCTTTGTTCCCAAATTCCTATTTTCCTCTATTTATTTTATTTTTGGTGAGAAACGAATTTCTTCAGATTCTCGTTTCGATAATTTTTATTCCGATAAAGATACCTAGTTTAGACGCTAAGTAGTTTCCAAACCTTCCCTCGAAAACCGTTGCATACAAAAATGAGGTCCACATCAAGGTCTCTGATTTAACACGATTTTGAGGATATCCCTTTTATTTGCGACCGAAACAACTCATCTACGAGTCCAGAGACGGAAGCCTTTATTAGGACACCCCGGAGTCGAAGTTTGGCATTTTTAACATTATTAAGCACATTAACATATTTAGTCCTTGGCCCTTTATAACAATCACAACATCGGCTGCGAACCGGCAAGATGTGATAGTCTATTATGACCTTGAAAATTTTCCTCTGCCTTTATTAGAAGTCTACAACATCGGCTGCGAACCGGCAAGATGCAGAAAACTTTTTATGGCTTTGGATTATTATTATTATTATTTATTCATTATATATTTTGCCAAATCCCGAGTCCTACGGCTTTTATAACAATCCCAACATCGGTTGTGAGCCGGCAAGATGGAATAGTCTATTACACCGTAACACTGGCAGTACCTTGATGTGTACCCAACTTTCATAAGCAAGGGTCCTCTAAGGAAGAAATAAAAACTAATTATCGCCAAAACTAAAATAGCTTTAATTATTCCTAGATTTATATTTTTTGAGTGAAACAAGCTTATGGGAACAAAAAGCCACAAGTAACTTCGATGAGCTCTAAAGAGAACCAACTACTCCACGTTTAGCAATCTAACTTATAAACGACTCTATCATTTCTCGTTCTTCGCAAATTTAAAATCTTAAATAATAAGATCCGCGAATGCTTAGCCAAATAATCAAGCCATGCATATATAAAGTCAATTATGGGAACTTGCAAACTCTTAAAAAGAATTCGCATTTTATAGCTCCTTGTATAAAAGACTAGCACGAGCTTATAGATTATAAACGGTTAAGGAGACAAGCTAGGGCTCAACACGCCCGGTCAAGTCAGAATTTTATTCCTACTCTCTCCAGCGGAAAATCAACAAAAATGTCAAAATTTATTATATTTTTGCAAAAATTTTAAAATTTTCTCATTTTTTTGGATTTTTTCAATTTTTGGAGGAAAAACGGGGTTGCATGAGAAAATGGCAAAAATGCAAGGCAAAAATCAAATCGCAAGATTACCCCCCCCCCCAGACTAGAACGAGACATTGTCCTCAATGTTTTAAAGGTAAGGGTTCTCCTACATAAATCTAAGGTCGTTTATTAATTATGCCAAAAGATAAATGTAAAACGATAAGATTTTAGGATATCAGATAAGCAACGAATGATGAAACTCGAGTAGCGTGAAGGAAACTACGAGCACGAGAGTCTTCATCATCGAGCATTCCTGGACATATCACAGAAAACACGAAACACAAGATACGGAAGAGGTAGCCCTCCTCACTCACTTTATTAGAAAAGAGAAAAGAAGATAGAAGGATATGCATGGGGTGCCTCCCACGAAGCGCTTGTTTTTGGTAACCGAGTCACATGAGCTTGACTCGACCCCGAATTTATTTGTCCTTGGGGGAGCAAGTAACAGACACCCGGCATGAAAGAACGGAGATGCCGGGGTCAAAGACGGTGTCTTCACTCCCTAAGGAGTGAATGAGAGGAGAAGTCACCGGGTAGGTGAAGAAAAGGAGAAGGATCATGATAACAATTGTAAAGAAATTGTCATCCTCACACCCGGAAGAGATAAAAAGGGTGGGTTGGGTGGGCAAATTATCACACATTTCAGAAATCTCATCCACCACTTTAGAAGTCACAACACCCGTATCGGGCTTGATATCATCGGGTGGTTTAGCAGGCGGACGAGTGGGTGATGGCTCAACGTGTAATGACTCAGTTTTATGAAGTGAAAGGGGATCATCATTAAGCAATCTTTCAAGAAAAATAATTTCCCCTTCCGAGTCATGGGAATCGTCGGGGCGAGGTATTGGTAAAATCAGCCCATCAAATGTAGAGTCCTCGTCCTCGACGTTCTCTAACCCTTCATCGAAAAGAGGATTAACTTTGCAAGAAGTATACTCATCATTGAATTCAAAGAGAGGGTTAGAGAAAATCCCGGAAGTAACTTTGGAAGTAACTCGGTTTGTCTACAAAATCACGAACTCGGTTTGTGTATATTAAGTAGACTCGGTTTGTCTGTTTTACCACGAACTCGGTTTGTGTATATTAAGTATACTCGGTTTGTCTGTTTAACCACGGACTCGGTTTGTCTGATTAACCACGAACTCGGTTTGTCTGTCACTAGGTATAACGGTCAAACTATCTACTTTGGTCAACAAGTTATCAAACGTCAAAATGAAAGATGAAAAGGAGAGAAGCAGTTAAGCAGACCCATACCAAACAAACACAATTTCATTCGAAACAACAAATCCAACTCTTTACAACCACTGACTTCACAATCATCAACACCATAGTCTACATCATTAACAAAAACAAATCCAACAACTAATCCCATCCTCATGGTTCATCACCTAAACTCTACGACTCGAACAGAATGGTTAAACAATCAAACGATCTCAGCCAATTTTTTTCGTGTGTCAATAAATAGTATTCAGCTTTCAAAGCTCAATAAACACGAAAAACTTATCATCATTGATCCTTAAACTCAAACGAAATGAACAAACATATTAAGAAAGCATCTCATCATCGATCAATTTTTTATTGAAAGCTAAGCCTCATTCGTTCTATATCCGACACAAAAGAGAAATTAGATAACAATTATGTTATCCACTTCTCTTCGTTCGTTCATAAACAGAATCAATAACGAAAAATGATACTCATTCACACCTACCCGAGACATGTTATCAGATCTTGAAACGTTAAACTTGAGTCTTTCGGTACACCATGAAGAAAGAAGTGCTCGTTTTGGTTCTTGTGTGGTCTTGTTCGTGTAACAAAATCATTTAAGGTGTGTGCTTTGATTGTCATTCGTATCGTTAAAGAGATATTAGGGCGGATTGTTTGATGTTTATGATTAGGAGTGTTGGTGACTGCAGAGAAAAATGATGGGAGGCGGATATGTTTTTAGGGTTATTATTCGATTGGTTATGTGAAGAGGGGGCGGATTATTATGACTAGGGTTTGAGTTGTTTGGTGGATAAGCGAATGGAAGAGAGGATGGGGGCGGATTAGCTAATGGTTAGGGTTTGGATTTGTGTGTAAAAGTGAGTATTAAATACCCGAATGATTAGGGTTAGGAATGCATTGGATCCAGACTTTTAGTTTTGGTTGGGCTGATATGATATAACAGATGGTATGGGCTTATGGCTGGTGGGTGTATCAATGGAAATGTATTTTACTATCACTTGATGGGCTAATTTTCGTTAATGGACTGTGGTGAAATGCAAATCCATTTGTCAATGTATTGGTCTTCGTACAGCCGTATGGGTACCAACATCATATCCGTGATAATATTAACAATGGGTTGGCTTATCAAAATTGGTTATCCAAATTTAATTTAGGATACACAAATTTTTGATAATAGTTGGTAAAGGGTGTGGTATATTTTGATGTTACAATGTTTTACAAGGATTCACACGTCACAGCTAATTATTTGGGTATTTGAATGTCAGCGGGATTACAGAGGTGTGGATGTGGCAGCATTGTCCTATTGGTGCCCGCGATTTAAGTGAGTCTGCAATTTGATGTTTACGATTTGAGTTACAGTTGACAAATTGCAATGTGATTAATTGTGATTTGTCAAGTTGCGTGTTTGTCTTATTGCGACTTGTCGGATTGCTATTTGACCAGTTACGATATGACGTTGCGAGTTAACACTTGCGATTTGACTTATTGTGATTTGGTTGATTGCAATCTGACTTGGTGCAATTTGACAATCTGTGACTTGGCCTGTTGCAATTTGATCATGTTGTGATTTGACTTCTGTGACTTGAATTTCGAAGATTGGTATTGCACCTCACTCTTGGGTATTCTGGTTGATTTCACGGTTTCTCTTGTAGTTTTTAGAAAATCCCGCGAAAGATTCGATTTCTCGGTTTAAATCTCAAGAGCTGTAAAATCCCGTGAAATTAATATTGGACAAGTAGGCTAGACTTGGATGTAGACATAATGAAACTTACGGGGTTTGACTGCTTTTTCGGGATAAGTTTGTGCTTCAAGATCAGCAGGAATTGGGAAATTATGGTAACTTGGTTGGTTTGTTAATTCACGGGTTGGTGTACTTAGTGTCACAAACATCTCGGGGTGGATGGATGCACGATGTTTGTTGACCCTTGCTCGAGCGCATTTAAGGTGGTTAGACCTGGATGTTCAAGAAGTGGATATATACAATAAAGGATGGAAGGTTGGGTATATATCACTACCTATATTTAAAGGAGTTACGTTGTTGTGCTCAATATAGGTTCTAAATCACAATTTGCAATTTAAGGTGATTAGACTTGGATGTTCACGAAGTGGATACATACAATTAAGGATGGAAGGTTGGGTATGTATCACTACCTATATTTAAAGGAGTTACGTTGTTGTGCTCAATATAGGATCTAAATCATAATTTAGTGCAAGTTTAAGTCGCGGACTTGTTCTTTATCAAGCTTCATCAAGTGATTGTTGTTTCTCAAGCTTCTAATGAGATTGTTGTTCAAGATCTTCTCAAGAGGTAGTCAGACTTTCAGACAAGAGGTGATTTGTTTGGAGACATGTTTTAACCTTTTTCTCACTTTAAGGTCATATGCATTTCATCAAGCGGTTTTGGCATATTACGAGCTTCAATGAATTGTTAATTTACTAAACCATTGATGATGAGAAAAGCAAGGGGTTACTACAAGAGAGTCTGAATCACCATCTTTGTTGCAGTAGTTTCATTTGTCTCTTTCCATGATTTGTGCCTGACAAATTCACAAACATCACGGACTCTCAGCTTTGGCAAAAAGGTCATTTCATGTCCTTTTTGAGGGGGAGAATTATCGCAAGTTTCCTAGAAGTTCCGTCTCCAGCGATGTGAATTGTAGCGGTTCCGGTTACAGCGGGTCAGATCATATCGGTTCAGTCTCCAGCGGTTTGAATCTTAGCAGTTTCGGTCACAGCGGGTCAGATCGTAGCGATTCAGGATTCAGTGGTTCAGTCTACAGCAGTTTGATACTTACTGTTGTGCAGTTAGTTTTTGAATTTATTTCTCAGATAAATCTCAAGAACTGTAAAATCCTGTACACAGTACGACAACTATTCCACATCCAAGTAGCTGGGTCAGACAGCTTTGTTTGATAGGACTGACTATGAGTCATGGGCACTTCTAAGAATTTGCGCATGTTTCTTCTCTTTTTGGCTAGTCAACAGCACAAGATGATCACGAAGTTAATCTGGTATTCTTTATTTGTGATTGAAGTTGAATTTCACGAAGGCGTCTACTTATTTTATCTTGAAGTCGGGGTTGGTTGGATGCATGACCTTCAATGATAACTTGCTCGTGCGTAAAATTTAAGTTGAAGACTTGGGTTATCTAGTTACCAGCAGTCGGGGTAACTATCACTTAAGAGTTATTGGAGTACTCAGTGTCACACGTCAATGACGATGTCGATAATCGCAAGAGGTGTTAATGTCTCATACTTTGGTTGGGTATTGAGCACTTAGAGATCTGCTTGGAGCATTAATTCTCTACACCGTTCTTCCAACATTAGTGCAAGCTTAAGTAACAAATTTGGGGATTTATACTTCAATTTTTAGTATTGGTGTATCGGGTCTTCTTCATCAAGTGGTCACTAATCTATGTACAAGGTTGGTTAGTTAGCCAAAGGTTTTATTGAAGTTGTGATGTGATCTGTAATTCTTACGGGATATTCTTAACCCAAACTGATGCTCACCAAAGTCAAATCAGTTATACCACATTCAATCTGGTACTGCCTCACGGTTTCTTCTTGATTTTATAAAATCCCGAGAAAAGAACTTATTTCTCGGTTTAAATCATAGATTTGTAAAATCCCGTGATGATGGACCATGCGCTTTTGACCAGGATCGGGTTAAAACCATTATCTAAGGTCAGCTATCACATCACAAATGGCTGGATCGAGGCATTTAATTGACAAGATGTGACTACGGGGTTAGTTCAAGTATTATTTATTTGGGGCTGAAGTGAAATTTCATGGGTGCGTGTACTTAGTATCTGAAGATATCGGGGAGGTTGGATGAAGATTCTTCGAGATCCTTGTTCGAGCTTTCAATACAATGACAAGGACTTGGATATCTAGTTATTTTTTCTTTCTCCCTATTACAAAATAACTATCACTTTAAGGGGTCACGTTGTAGTGCTCAGTGTCACACGAAGTTGTGGATATCCAAGAGGTGATGTACGTCTTATACTTGATGGTTGGTTGGTTGAAGAGTATAGAGTACTTAGGGATTCGATGCTGCACGAAGTCTCTACACCGCTCTTTGTCACGCATTAGTGCAAGTTTAAGTCACAAGTTCGGGTTATTTTACTTCAGTATCAAGTTCATCATATTGGGTTTTCTCCATCAGTGGTCACGACATCAAGCCGACAGAATGATAATGGGGTTGGTAACGAGTTAGATGAGAGAAGAAGTAAAGAGAGAGAAATGACGTCTGTACAAGTCAGTGCAGGCCTCGTTCTTCATCATAATGACGTCTGTACAAGTCAGTGCAGGCCTCGCTCTTCATCATTATGACGTCTGAATACATCAGTTCAGGCCTCGTTCTTCAAAGAAAAGAAAAGTGTACGCTTGAGTGCATTTTATCTTCAAAAGAAGAGGAATCTTCTTATTTATGGCCATTCTCATCAACAAGATTCATGCTCTTTCCGTGCTTACTCAGTCTTCAAGTGGATCGGCGCACATTGGAGTATATTCTTATTCACTTGTTCAACCAAAAATTGCAGTTGACAGGCATATGCAATTTTTGAGGGGGGGAAAGGGTGAATAAACAACATGTTAGTCTTCAAGAACCGTCAAGTGGAGCTACTTACCGTTGATGGTATTCATATTCACTAGCTCAATCATCAAAAAGTTGCAGTTGGCAGGCATATGCAATTTTTGAGGGGGGGGGAAAGGGTGAATATGATTCTACATGTTGATTGATGATTGAGAAATGGTCATACGACTCCTGAATACGTCAGTTCAGGAGTCGTGCAAACCATGGTTCTCCAACACTACTTCTTCCTCCGTCTATCAAGGTGTTGAAGAACATGGTCATGGAATGCTAATCGACAAAGTCTCACGGGTTGGTCTAATCAGCAACAATGGGTTTCTAGTCAATGCTTCAAGTACACGTCATCAGGCTACATGTACACATCATGATGATGATTCCGATTAATCGTAACCATCATGGGGGAGAGAAATGTGTACACCAAGGACGTACAACAGGTTCACGTGATCAGGGCTTAATATCCAGGATGGATAAATACTGTAGATGATCAGTGGTTCAACTTGTTACCTTGGTATTATCGTTTCACTGCTACGTTATGTGCTGATTAATCGTAACCATCAGGGGAGAGAGAATGTGTACATCAAGGACGCACAACAGGTTCACGTGATCAGGGCTTAATATCCAAATATGGATACATTCTATAGATGATCAGTGGTTCAACTTGTTACTTTGGTGTTATACTCAAGACTGAAGAAGGTCGAGTCGTCAGTCTACTCTACATTCTCTGTTGGGTGTTATCATCTCATGTGTATGCTGCGGGCTGATGGGTTATATGTATGGTTACTGGAAGGCATTTGGTGAGATAAAGTTGATTGGTATTCTGTTCCTCCACATTGGGCAATCTTGAAGAAGGTCGAGTCTTCAGTCTTCTCTACATTCAAGAATGTTGAGCTCTTTTCTTACAACTTGATATTTAACTTAATCCCATGACAGTTCTTGTTTGATGAGTTGTGGAGTTAAGTTAGGTTCAAGTTGTTCCGTAGTTGAAGGTTAAGTCCAACTTGATGTTAACCTAATCTCATAACAGTTCTTGTTTGATGAGTTGTGAGGTTAAGCTAGATTTCAGTTGAGGCTCAACTTAAACTACCGAAAAGTTGCCTAAGGTTTTTGACGGAGTCACTCTAGGACGGGAGTGTTAGAAGATTAAAGACGGCATGCATTTGGTTATCAAAAGACTTCTTCATATTTCGGGCGTTCATCCAAAGTCTTCTTCCTATTATGGGTGATCGTCAGAGGTTGTCAGATTGGGGGAGTGCACTAATTAGGGGAGAGTGATAAGCCAGAATCATTCCCTGATTGAAAGTGCTCACATTGCTCTTCAGCAAGTCAAGTGATGAATGCGGTGAAGATTCAGAATGCTGAGGAGTAATGGTTTCTGGTTCGTATCCTTGTATATATATACTTGTACATATCTTAAAACATACTTGTAAATAGTCATAGAGAAAACCTGCTAATTGTATATAGTTAACCGTAAAACCAGAAAAACCATAAAAATCAAAAAATTAGAAAAGACCAAAAATAGTTTCACCTAGGCATGTCTTCTGTTTATCGATAACATTTACGGACTTAGAAATGTCATTCAATAATGGCACGGGTCTTTAAATGAAGCTCGAGCAGAAGTTAAAATGGATTCTTAAAACATGTCTAAATGGCTTGCTATTACTTTAGATAGCAACCCGCGCTTCAAACTGGGGAAAGCACGTCGCCAAAAAGACGGCTGTTCCTCCAACTGGGTGATGTTCACCTGGGCATGGATTACTTTATATCCATGTTTCTTCGATCTGATGTACGTTTCAGTGCATCATTTCTTGAAAAAGAAGAGAAGTCTTCTTTGCATACAAATAGTTTTCATTCTATGATTCTTCTGAAAATTATTTGTGAGACACTTGGTGAATATGTGTTGTATGAAATTTGTCTATACTTGGATTATGCATAAAATTTGTCACTCAATCAACGACTACAAAACCTCACGACAGTTCTTGTTTGATGAGTTGTGGGGTTAAGCGTTATTTTAGTTGAGGTTCAACTAGAATACGGGTCATTGATTGAGGGGGAGAGTGAATTCAAATTTTATATCATCAAACGGATTTATTGGTTAAATCATACTTGTTAGAAATGGTTTTGTAGTTAATGGGGAATTAGTTGAAGAGGATCTTGCTTAAATATATCAAATGACCAAGTGTGTTAGCTGCTAGAAAGTTTAGGACATTATGTGCAATTTGCTTATAGTTTCCTAGCTTTATGTATCTAGAAGGTTCATTTGTGTTACTTTGGTATCCTCGTATAATCCCCAAAATGCTTTAAGACTCAAAACCTAAAAGAAGTTAGAAAACCAGTTGTGTTTGATGTTTTTGAATACTCCACTGGCATTTGTATGATCTAAATGAATGAGTTTCAAATGTTGTTTGTCTCCGCTGCTTAATGGTTGTTGATATTGTGCATATGTTCTCAGGATTCACTTAGGTAGATTGTTATTATGTTAGAATCATGTTCCTAAGATCCTGAATTGAATATTGAAATTCGTGTGAATTGCCATGTTCATGATTGCTAATTGCTCTTCATGCTAGATAGTGGTTTGACGTAGTTCCTGATTGGGGTTTGATTATAAGATGAACTTGGTATTATAATGTGGCAAGCTGCTGAAGGGTAGCTATCTAGGAATAGTGTATCTGTATGTATGCATATCTGTGTTGATATTCTTATGCAGATTCCATAGCCAAAATGAATGTACCAGTTCCCATTCTAACCATCTGATCAGACGATCAAACTCTATTGATTGGCTCGGAATTCACCACGACAACAACATCGGCAACAACAACAACAACAACACCTTCACCTCCACCACCATCATTTCAACAAAGAAGTACTTACTCGGATCTCGCCAAGAGGGGATCGACAATACTTGAGAAGATTTGTTGGTGGATGGATGATTGATGTTGACCACTGACTCACTCAGAAAAGCGAGTGATTACATCATCTGCGCAAAAAGGTCAATATCACTTGTGTCATAAAAGTTATCTTGTGCAATATGAGCAGTGAATCTCCCTCTTAGATTAAGGGGGAGCAAAGTATGTTTCATCATCAGAACATGTTAAACCTGACCACATTTTCTCCCATGTTTTTCTAAATTATTTAAATCAATTGGGATCACAAATCTCAAAAGGTTTGAAATTTTTGATCGGGGGAGAGAATGTGATTTAAATATGAAACCTGATGAAAATGTGATGTTTTGGAAAGTATAATGTACGCTCTCCCATATGTGCTAAACCATTTTATATATCAATGCACATATTGAGGGGGAGCAAAATGTTTTGGATGTGAATGAAAGCTCTCCCATGTGTGCTAAACTACTTTATATATCGATGCACACATTGAGGGGGAGCAAATGTTTTGCGGAAACAAAAAGGATTTGGCATAACATGAATCGTGTCTCAGACTTAACAAATGAATTGACGAAACATATACTGTCATGAATCGAAAGGACATATCCTGGCCGGGTAATAATTTCAAGCTAGTCTAACTAGTGATGTAAGCGTGTCTCGAAAAGGATGTGTCTGAGTAGAGTGTACCGTTTCGAGAAACTTTCTATGGACTTGACCAGGACGGGTAATAATTTCAAGCTGGTCTAACCAGTGATGTAAGCGTGTCTCGAATCGGTCATGTTCACTGAAAGTGGATCAATTCAAAAAGTGCGAGCTCTACCTAACATGTGCAAATTTATAAAACAATCAATCGAGCACATGTTGAGGGGGAGCATTTGAAAAATATAAAACTCTCAAGTGTTTGCAAAAATGTGTTTCAGAATCATGAACACTTTGAGAGATTTTTCAAAGATTTGGTTTGGCAATCATGGATGAATACCAAAGACCGACCATTTTAATTAATGTATGGAGTTATAAGGATGGTTAGGTTAGGCTCAAGTTCCCACGATCCCGCCAGAGCCGGAGGGATCTACCCAGGGACAATCCACTAGTTAGTGTAGAAGTCCTTAGGTATGATTAAAAAGGAGAAAAGTGTGATTAAGGGAAGAGTGCCGACTGAGATGGAGCTAGTACTGGAACAAACCCAACAAGGTACTAGTTATGAAGTCTCGGTAAGCACTGAAGGGGTTGAAGAATGAAAAAGAATTGTAAAGAGAAAGGGTGAAAAGAAATAGCCCTCCTTACAACTTAGGCAGAAACCGGGTCAATACATATGCTGTCAGAATCACTTAGTTGATTGCTGGCATTGAAGACAAAGTATCATGGACCCAGTGATACGCTGCACAACCCTCCCTAGCCACTCAAGGTCCCTCAAAGGATTCTTGTTTCAATTGTCACGGAGTTCAATACATTCCTATCGTCTCTCTCACTCCGAGTTAGATGATATTGAATAGGTGGCAGTCCTCTCTAGCCTCCGCTCACTAAATCAAAACGCACTATAGAGTCTAGAGCCACGAGATGCATAATAAGATCTCATAGGGACACGAATTATTTCTACACTGGGTGTTCAACATTAAGGACACCAGTTGTAAACTTAAGAGTCCTACGCAGATCTTAGCAATCTGCCAGAACATTTATGAGAGAATTTACGATGGTAATTCTCAATGATTGAATGGAAATTCCTGCCAGGGTCAACATCAAGCAGCCCTGAAAGCAGGTCACTTCGGTAATTCTTTATGGATTACGCTTAGTGGTCACGGCGGTTTCAAACGGTCTACAGTCGTGGAGTGATCTCCAGCGACTCACCTAATCGTTGATGTGCTACGGTTCGATCTTAAAAAGCCCTCTGTGGGTTTTCGATTAGGAACGGTCTTGGTAAGGATTAGAGAGAGTTTTCACACTATGCTGTTAACAATCTCGAAGTCCGAACTTGTAAGTACCGGACGTTTTATTGCTAACTGTCGTATGCAGGAACTTCTAGCGGTTGATGCTGATTGCTGTTGCAGCTGTTTGCGGTTGTAGCTGATTGGAGTTGCAGCTGAATGCGGTTGTAGCTGGTTGCAGTAAAGATGCCAATCCTCTACCACATGTTCACACTACATCATCATTGTAACTCAACAAAGTCATGATCAACCTAAAAGACCTTTAACACGGCTTCTGCAAACTCTGATGCTAAAGATCATGACACCAAATAGTGTGAGCATGTCGGCTCAAAGATTTATACATCACATGGAAACATACTCCTGAAAGATGACTTGGAAACAAATGTTGGATGATAAAGTCGAAGAATACTCAAAGATCATCCAAGACAAAGAAAGGTCATCACAAGATCACTGCTGAAAGCACAAAGTTTCAAGACTTTGAAGAATCAAAGACTACGAGCTATAAAGACAAGTTCAGAAGAAAGAATGCCAGAATTCGAATTATTATTTCCGGGGTGACCTCCCTTAGGGGGAGATTGTTAGGAATATAAATATTCAGATGAAGGCTCGGTCACCCCGAGCATCTAATTAGCATTTATATAGCTCGTAGGCTTATTTATATAAGCTTAGTATTATTAGTATTATTAGTTTTATTAGATTAGTAGTATCTATATTTGTGGAGTGGGTCGGGGCTTTCCCCACTGTCAGCTCACTTCACAGCCCACTAGGGGCAACAATATGTAGAAGTATAAATACCCCTTCCCACACTTGGGAAGGGTTGGAACTCTACACACATTGAATCTAATATTCAGTTTTTCTCTCAACAAGAGTCTCCCTCTCTCTCTCTCTAGTTCATCTCATCTAAACCATGGATCTAATCTTCCATGAACCAAGACCACCCGAATCATCCACACAATCAATATGGTTATTTCCTACAGAATCTCCACAAGATTGCAAATCACTTTCACCGTCGGATATTTCCTCGGACTCACTTGGGATTGGGACAAGGGTCTCAACATAGTCTGATTCCGTTGCCGGAATAGTGTCGAGATGCTCGTCCCCCATTTTTAGAGAGTCCTCGGGTTCAACGGTAGAAAAGACGGGTGCAATTGCAGGGAAAACGTTTAATGAAATAAGTCTCTCCTCGTCAGCACAGTGTTGTAAGGCCTTCCGAAAATTAGCCTCTTTTTCCTCGGCAAGTAGTTCTTCCATATACTTCTCATGACGATAAGCCAAAAGTTGATTAACCGCTTGCTCTTGATTTTGAACTGCTTCGACAACGTCTCCCAAAGATTTTACAATTTCGCGCAGTCTATCTTGATAATTGACGTGAGTTTGTGGGGGTTGGTCAAAACCATGAGAATTGTAACACAAATTTGGCTCATATTGAGAATTTTCAAATGACTCCCCACAAAGCTCAAAACTAGGCGTATACGGTTCTTGCTCATAAGAGTTTTGAAAAGGAAGATTGAAATCATTTTGAGGATAATTATCAAAGCTCGTATCGTAAGCGTAAGACGTTTCAACACTCGGGGAGTAGCACATACAATTTGTGTATCCACATTGATTACAAAAACATTGTCCACAAGGTACTTCTGCTTCGGAGGGATTTCCACAATTAAAACAAGTGAATGGAGGCGGCGGTGGAGGGTAATCGGGAACGTTTGAAAGATTGTTGAACGACCTTTGAACATACGTGTTAGAATTACAATTCCAACAAACTCCGTCATGAATATCACCACCACATTGTTCGCACGTACACCAAACACACAACCCTCCGAAGAAGGGTTCTCCACACTTAAAACAAATAGGATCCATAAGAATTAAACATAAGAGGGTGTGAGAAGAAGAATCAAACTTTAGAGGGTAAGAAGATCAAGAATCAAACGGAATAGAGGGTAAAAGAAGAGAATCAAACATGAAGAGGATAACGGAGATTCTTTTTGGTTTTTCGTAAAAGAAATCAAACATAAAAACAAAAATCAAATTGAAAAAGAAAATATTTTTGGGTTTTTATATTTAATAAAAAATTAGATTTATTATCTTTTTGGTGATCGTTAATCAACCGTACTCGTTTCTTTCAAAACTACGCGCAGCGTGGCGGGAGAGAAGAATGGATCTCTCTTCGGTCTGCAATTTAATGTCAAGACCTCCTTAAACCCCGTGATAAGGTTGTAGTAAAGAAATAATCCGAGAAACGTTCAACTTCACGATCTCTTTTGTTGTTTATTCGGAATGGTTTACAACCGCCCTCCTTCAACGGAAGACCGAGGATGTTTATTATTGGTGAAAACACTTTAGGAAAAGTGTTTTTTAATTATTTTCTTTTTGTATTTTTATTTTTTATAAAAACGATAACTTCCGAGGAAGGGTCTTCAGAACACGATTCGACGAACGAAATCACGAACTCACTTCAACCTTCCCCGGCAGCGGCGCCAAAAATTGATTTAACAATTATAGTATATATTTTTCAAGGAAAACACACGTGGAAATATGTGTTAACCCGAGTCGTTTGTCCCGACGAAGATCGAATGGAATTTGTGTTCCCGGGACGTGATTCGTGTAGTGAATGAGAAAAAGAGTGATTGATTTTGGATTACACTACTAACAATGAAATAATAAAAGTAAACAACTAATTAAGCTAATGAAACAATTAAACTAAGCATACGAACTTAAAAACGAAAATTTAATTTAAAAACGGAACGCGACGTAATTTAAAAAACGCGAATAAGAGTGAATTACTAAATTTTAAACTCTAAAAATGCAAAATAATTTTTCCTATATTAATAATGATAAAAGAAAATTTTTGGAAAAAGAAAAATATTTTTTTGACTTTTTAATAACTTTTTATGAATTAAAAACTAATTAAAACTATTTAAATGATTTAAAAATAGTAAAACAAGTAGGAAAAATATGAAATTTTTTTAGCAATTCTAATTTTAAATAAGAAATCTAGGAAAAATAATTTCAAAAGCTGAATAAGTCTGAATAAGCTAAAACAGTGCAATAAGCTAATGGAAATAAGCTAAAATTAAGCAAACACAAGCCAAAAATTATCAAAAGCTAAGGACATGTTATTCACACTACTGGAAACTGATAGGAACTGAAAATGGTGAAATAAGCACACAGAATATGCAAAATATAAGCTGAACAGTCGAAATACTTAAGCAGAAAACAAATGGCTTGACAGCCCTATTGCAGCTGATCTAGAAGCCACACATAAGCTGATTTTGGAAATACCAGAGCATTAACTTAAAGCTTATATGTCAAATTATTAAAAAAACAAATATGCCCAAAAGTTAATCACAAAAGCTAGCTTATTAAGGGCCTAGATCAGCAGTTAAAAAGCATGGTTTGCACTATTATAACTGTGACAGCAGACATGAAAAATGGCGCAAAACTTGTGTAACCTAGAGTAGTGTAAACCAACCTTTATATCCTAACTTAAACCAACACAATTGACTCAGAAATGTCCAAATGATGGTCCCAAATAGCTCAGCTAATGCAAGGGCTTATTGAGACAGTTTCAGCTTCTAATTTCTAACTTGCTGATGCACAATCCCTAGTTACCTCAGATCAGTCTTAACTACTGATGAAAATAACTAAAACACACTCAATTGAGCTTAATCAAACTTGGAAATATTGCCAATGATCAGTGCCTCTTAGCTTTAATACCTACTGATTTATGAACTAACTTAGTACACAACAATACCTATGCTGATCCGATTTGATGTTTCTCAAACAAAGTGGTCCTTTTAAAACTATAAAATAGAACTCAAACAATCACTATACTAATTTTAATCTAGGAAAGAAATTTACAAAAGCAAATAAGCTGTAACAGCAGCTTATACTAATTTTGACTTTAACTTTAACTAGAAGCTAATATGCAGGAAAATTAGAACACATTTATGCTAATTACTAATCTACTAATCAGACATCATAAACAACATCAAATAAGCTGAAAATTCAGAATAAGCACTTACAGTAACAATTAAGCAGATGAACAGAAACTATGACCAAACGTTGACTCGTATTTAAGAAAAAGCTGAATACAATATTTGAACTGAAATACAATATGCTAGAAATGACATGAGAAGAAACAATATTATTCTACCCTATTCTACCCTACTCTAGCCTACTGACTTCCAAACTAAAAACTAAAAAAAAACTCCCTATACGTGAGAATGAGGAGGCTATTTATAGCCTTCCTCAGAACCTTCCAGGGAATCCCACGAAGCAATCCAAGCCATTGATCAAAGCCTTTCTCTCCAAGCCTCAATCTCAGCCGTATGATCAAAGGTGTGAGGTGGCTCGACCAATAAGCGACACCCACGTGTCCCTCCTTCTGTCAGATCCTTCTAGATAGTCTAATGATTGGGTAATTATGTATGGATTGAGGTAATTTCATGGTACGGTAAACTAGGGTTCCATAAACAGTGAAATTTGGGTATAAAATGGGCGCGTGTGTTGTGTGAGGGATAGAGGGTATTTTTATTTTTTTATTTGACTGAGGAGTATAATAGAAAGGGTTGACTGGGGTAAAGGGTAAGGTCTGACCGGGTTTTAGCTTTGGGTTGGATCGGGTAAAAGGGATTGGATTGGGCTTAGGGATATAAAGGTGTGGGTTAGTTTGTGTTAAAGGGTGAAATGGATTGGCCTGGGTTTGTTAAATAATCCGGATTTTAAGTAGTGAAAGGGTTAAAGGATTTAACTTATAGGGACCTTTTGTGTATTTTGCTGAAAATCAAGGGACCTTTGCTGCCATTATTTAAAAGATAATCCAAGGGCTGAAACTAAAAATCCTTGATACTTGGAGGTCCTCAGTTGACTTTTTGACCATATTCTCTTCCCGGTTCCGGTTCTGAGCCGTTTCCGTATCCCGTGCTCGTTTTTCCTGATTTTCTTGCGTTATTGCTGGTTTTTTCGCGATATCCGTCCCTGCATATACAAAAACACAAAACGCAACATCTTTTGGCATTATGGTCAGGTTTTTGGTCATTTTGGTCCGGTTTTGGTCAAGAAAAGGTATGTTTTTAAGCACATACCAAAGCAGCTTAAACTAACTGAGGAAATAACATCACAAGAACATAATAAGGATAAACAAGCTCAGAAAAGGTGAATAAATACTGGAAATAAACAAATAAGCAGTTTGACAAACTTTGACTAATTTTGACTTTTAAGAGAAAAACCAAAATTTCATTAACTGAAATTAAATTACAATACTGGAAACTAAGGAAATAAAATAACAATAAGCTAAAAGAAAAAGATACCTAAATTAAGCTAAGTAAAACCTCCTCTCTACTGCTACTTTCTATTCTATTTATACTACTACAAAACTAGGGTTACACTAAGATGCTTGTGCTTTCTCTCTGTTCAATCTTGGACCATTGGATTGGCTTCTCATCATCTTAGCCCTTGGATTCAGTTTTGGCGGGAAAAGGTGCCAAGTGGATTTCCAGCTTGGATTGGCATCATGTGAAACTTGTACTAGCTAAGTGATAGGAGGGGGGAGGTTGTGTGTTGGCAGAGAAAGTATGGGGGGACATGGGTCTGGGTCAGCTTTTGTGGCCTGGGGAAATGGTGGTGGTATTGGCGGGGTAGTGGTTTTAGAAGAAGGGTTGACTTTTTTTTTTGTTGACTGGTATTAGTTAAACAAAATGGGGTTGGGCTGTGTTGGCCGGTTTTATTAGCTAAAAAGAATGGGGTGTGGGTTATTTGGGATTGGGCTGTGTTTATGTGGTGGGCTTGAATTGGGTTAAGGGAAAAATGGGATAAGGTTTATTTGTTTTGGGTTTGTTTTTAGGATTGAATTAAAATTGGATTTAATGTTGAGGGACCAAAACTGTCAATTCTGAAAATATCTCCAAGGACCATTTATGTCATTTGTGCAAAAATAATTCCAAGGGCCAATCTTGGCAACTTGATATTCTTGAAGGTTGATTTTGACATCTTGAGCTTTAAATGTGATCCAAACTTAAAATTCCCTTCCCGGCCTCGGCTTTTCACGACTTTTCAATCTTGTGCTCGGTTTTTGTCCGTTTTTGCCTTGTTTTCAATCCTTTTGTACCTGAAACACATAAAAACACAAACCACAAATATTTGCAACAATATTTGGTCTATTTGGGTAATTTTGGTCATTTTTGTGTCTTTTATGGGTATAAAATGATGAGTATTTACACACTCATCATAGTTATTTCGTAAATAAAGGTCAATTGGGTGGTTTGGAAGTTGAAAAAAAAGTATTTGCTTGAGGACTAGCAAAGCATAAGTGTGGGATATTTTGATATGATTTAAATCACTCTTATTTTACAAGGCAATATCTAATGATTTAGGTTCATATTAGTTCTTGTTTGATGAAATATGTGGTTAATTTTGTTTAAAAGTTGTTTTGTAAGGTTAGTATGATAATTTGATGCGGATGGATCGGACTGGAGATGGATAGCATTGAAGATGTTTTAGATTGGATATGCTTAGAAGACCATAAGCCCTTGTGTCATAATCTGGAAGGCCTTATGCTACTTGAAGATTGAAGAACACATTTCGAGGTGGAAGACCATATGCCTATAGTAGAAGGCCTTATGCTCCACGTATAAAGAATATCTATTTTACCAGGTCATACGCCCTTATGCCCCATTTTGGGAGGGGGGGGGGTACGGTGCCTGTACTACTTCGTAAAAAAACCCATTTTTAGGGTTTTTTTTCACACATTCTCTTCACTTTCACTTCACCACACACTCACAAATAGACCTAGGTCTGATTCTTGGCGACTTTGGAGCTTTTTGGAGTGAACATAGGGGAGAATAACATCTTTTGATTCGTACAAACACTATTGTAATCCAACGGTTAATTCTTGACTTTTGATTTATGATTATGTCTTGTACTATTTTCTTTACTTGTTTGTTTAAATCACTCTTTATGAGTGAGTAGTCTTTTAGTGTTTGCTTAGAATAGATGTAGCTTGTGGTTGGATAATACAAACATGGTGTAATTGTGCAAAAACCATTTGGGGTTTTTGATGAAATGAATGTTTTGATGTTTTCTTTATTCAAAGCTTGTGTTTATCAACTAATATATCTATAAATGATTATATTAAACTTGTAGACCAACTTCCTTTGAAAGTAATTTATATTTCACTAATTGTCTATGCTTAATGGTGTTAGTTATCCATTTGTCTTAGCTATATATGTATTGTATATTTAATGTGATTGTCGATTGGTGACTAGGAGATTAGGATGATTAGTAGGAGATTAGCTTGATTAGTGGTTAATTATTATTTACCTAATATAGCTCTTGTATAGGCTCCATATATATCTGTTATCATTGTATGTAATCAATCATCAATCAATAAAACATATTACCATCTTACATGGTATCAGCCACCAATAAAAGATCCTACCATCACTAAACGATCCTTCCAACCTTTCTTTTCCAGTTGTTCTTTAGATTGACCGTTGGTTCTACGATAACCAATCGCCATCTTATTACGTTGATCGTTGGTAGATACTGATTACCAGTCAACGCTGTTAAACTTTTGATTAGGTCGATCGTTGGTAGATAAGTATTACCAGTCGACTTGTTTTTTAGTTGTTTTTTGGTTGTTATCATTAATACTTTATTTGTTCCAGGCGTATAACCCCATACAAGCCCTACCCACGTTACTGTTTCATTCACTACCCACATTACTGTTCCATTCATAAACCCCATACCAGCCCTAAAAACTTTAATAAAATCCGCAAAACAGTAAACAATGACCGGTGACATTGCTCCCCCAGCCATTCTTCTTTCGGACAAACTAATGACAATCACCAATCTCACGACCCGTGTTCCCGTTCTCTTGGATGTGGATGAGTTGAATTATCCATCTTGGGTGTATTTTTTTTAGAATATTTGTCGAGGCTGCAACCTCTTGAATCATATCCTAAGTGCATCCAAGTATGATGCAACATCTAGTACCCCGTCGCCCCCCGGAATGGTTGACTATCGATTCCATAGTTCTTATGTGGATCTTTACCACTTTATCCAAAGCCCTTCAACAACGGCTTGTGGTTTGAGAACCCTAAAACAGAAAAGGAGGCTTGGGACATACTTGTTTTGATATTTAATGACAACAAAAGGTTTCGTTTTATTGCTTTAAAGGCGGAATTACGCTCAATGAAGCTTGGTGATTTGAGCATCGACGCATATTTTCGTAAGATTGAATCTATTGCCACTATTCTATCAAGCCTCGGGTCCCCCATTAGCGATGATGATGTGGTTAATATTGCTCTTGATGGGTTACCGGATAAGTATCAACATGTCTCTGATATCATTATCCATCGGGATCCCTTCCCGGATCTCAAGACGGTTCGTTCCATGCTTAAAACGACGGAGATGCGTTTGAAATCATGGGCTCAAGCTACCTATGTTAATTCCACTTCATCCTTACATATGGTTTTGTTGACTAACACCGGTACTAATGCAAGGCGCCCTACTTCTTCTACGGATAAGGTAAACAAACCATGTTTTAATTTTAATAAAGGCGCTTGTCGTTTTGATGATCGTTGCAAATTTCTTCACAATGGGGTTCATGTCAATTCTTGTTTGGGATCCAATAGTACTACTGTTTTGACACAAATTGATATGACTCACTTGCAAAATATGTTGGCCAAAATTAGTTGTAATGGGCATTTAAATAATGCATCTACTATTGGAACTTCGCATGTGCAAAGTCAAACAAATAATACTACGCCGATGGCCTTTCATGCTAGTAGCTATGCTCCAAGTCACACGTTTGCCTCACTTCACTGCCCACCCGGTTTTACAGGCCCACCACAGGGCCAACCGGTATTACATACCCCTGGTTATAAATTTCCCCAATCAACCCATGTAGTTCCTTTGGCCCAATCAGGTTATGTAGCACCAGGCCCAACAACTTCTCTTCTATACCAAGCGGCCCATTTTTTTAACTCAGTCCGTATATCTAGGTCAGCCAGGTCAAACCGGTCACTCGGGTCAGATTTATTCGTCGGTCCAACCGAACACTATAGGGCATACGGGTCATCTTCCAGGTCAAGAAAACATTTTACCACATGCTTTTACTACTAGGACACTTCAGGATCCCGCTCCCGGTAATTGGAATATGGATACAGGTACGTCATCTCACCTTAGTGATTTTGTCAATAATCTTAGAGATGTTTTTAATTCGTGTATTTATTCATCTGTTGCAGTTGGTGACAGGCATTCCATTCCCGTTACCAACTCTGGACATAGTGTTTTGCCAACACCATTTCGACCCCTTCATTTAAATAATGTTTCAATCACTCCTGATATCGTAAAAAATTTAATTTCCGTTCATCAGTTTGTTTGTGACAATTATTGTACCGTTGAATGTGATCCTTTGGTTTTTCTGTTAAGGACTTCCAAACTCGTTGGGTGCTGCTCTGCTGTGATAGCACTGGACCTCTCTACCCTGTTATGAAGCCCTCTCCAATTCCTCAGGTCTATCTCACCATTTAGTACACGAAATCAATGTCTTGGACATCCAGGAAGTGAAGTGCTACGAGGTGTCATTTCCATCGTCAGTTTGTTTGTGACAATTATTGTACCGTTGAATTTGATCATTTTGGTTTTTCTGTTAAGGACTTCCAAAATCGTCGGGTGCTGCTCTGCTATGATAGCACTGGAACTCTCTACCCTATTACGAAGCCCTCTCCAATTCCTCAGGTCTATCTCACCAGTCAGTACACGGCATCAACGTCTTGGACATCCAGGAAGTGAAGTGCTACGAAGTGTCATTTCCAATAATTCTATTTCATGTAATAAGGAGAAGTCTCCCGTGCTTTGTCATTCCTGCCAGCTTGGCAAGCACGTGCGACTTCCATTTGTTCATTCCTCTACTGTTATTCAGTCTTGTTTTGACATTGTTCACTCGGACTTGTGGACTTCCCCAATTCCGAGTATGTCTGGATTTTGATGCTATGTTTTATTTTTAGATCATTATTCGCAATTTGTCTGGGTTTATCCTTTAGTCAATAAATCTGATGTTTTGTCCAAATTTATGTTGTTTCGTTCATTTGTTAAAAATCAATTCAAGTGAGATATAAAATCATTTTAGTGTGACCATAGTGGTGAATTTGACAACCACGCATTTCATAAATTATTTGCCGATAATGGAAATCAGTTTCATTTCTCATGTCCACGCACTTCTCAACAGAACGGAAAATATGAAAGGATGATTCGCACCATTAATAACATTATTCGGACATTATTTTTCAAGCTCACCTACCCCCTAATTATTGGACCGAAGCCCTCAATATGGCCGTTTACTTATTAAATATTCTACCATCACGTGCCATTGAAAATGAAGTTCCCTTTACCCGCCTTTTTGGAACCAAACCTGATTATAGCCTCTTACGTGTTTTTGGTTATCTTTGTTACCCTCATCTTAATATCGAACACAAACTTGGAGCCCGGGCTACACCTTCCATATTTTTGGGGCATTCCTCTAATCACCGTTGTTATCGTTGCCTGGACCTAAACACAAATAAAATTATCATTTCACGCCATGTTACATTTGATGAAATAGTTTTTCCATTTCGTTCCATGACACCCAATGTAAGTCCCTCATATGATTTTTTGGATGACTCATCAAATGTGATATCAAATATAATCAAACTGTCACCCACACCTACTACCACTTCACTAACTGATTTACCTTGACCAAACACCCCTATTACCATTAACCCTACTATTCACATTGATGAGCCCATTTCCTTTACAAACGGCCAACGTTCACCAGCCCAGACACAGACTCCCACCTTCCCTACCGCTGAATCCCCTCCACATATTAACATCCCACTTCCAACTAATGAAACTGATACTAGTCCAATTAATCAACAGCCCACCCCCGTTTTCGTTTCACAAGATCCACCACCTACAGCTGTTAACCCAAATCCGATTTATGTTCATCCCATGGTCATACGTTCTCGTGTCGGGACTAATCGTCCCACTAAGCATTTAAATCTTCATGTGTCGTCTCTCTCCCCTTACTAAAATCATATAATGATGCTTTTAATGATCCTTATTGGCAAAATGCTATGCCAGATGAGTACAATGCACTTATTAAGAATAACACTTGGACTCTGGTGCCTCAGCCTACGGATGCCAATATTGTTCATTGTATATGGTTATTTCGCCACAAGTTTTTAGCAAATGGTACTCTTAGTCGCTACAAGGCTCGACTTGTTGTGAATGGCAGTACCCAGATTGAGGGTATAGATGTTGATGAGACCTTTAGTCCATTTGTTAAACCAGGTACTATTCAGACGGTTCTTAGTTTGGCTCTTTCTCTACATTGGCTGGTTCATCAGCTTGATGTCAAGAATGCCTTTTTGCATGGTGATTTGACTAAGATTGTTTACATGCATCAGCCTCCTGGTTTTCGGGATCCTTCACATCCTGATTATGTTTAGTTATTACAGAGATCCATTTATGGTCTCAAGCAGGTTCCTCGGGCTTGGTTTCAGCGTTTTGCTGCTTATATTCTTCGGGTTGGATTTACTCATAGTCGTTGTGACACATCATTATTTATCTATTAACAAGGGACTGATACTGCTTATTTATTACTGTATGTTGATGATATTGTCCTAACAGCTTCTTCTGAGAGTTTTTACAGCGAGTTATTGCTTCTTTGCATAAGGTGTTTTATATGACAGATTTAGGATCTCCAAATTATTTTCTGGGCATATCGGTTACACGTGACTCTACAGGGATGCTCTTATCTCAGCGTAAGTATGCTACTAAGATTCTAGAGCGAGCACACATGGTTGGTTGTAACCCAGTCGGAATCTTATTGATAATGAGTCTAAACTTGGTGATGATAGTAATTTAGTGTCTGATCCGACCTGATATCGGAGTCTTGCGGGTTCTCTTCAGTATCTCGCTTTTACTCGACCTGATATTTCCTATGCAGTACAGCAGGTTTGTCTTCATATGCGTGATCCACGAGAGCCTCATTTCTTGACTCTTAAACGGATTTTGCGATAGGTTCAGGGTACTTTAGATTACGGATTACAGTTGTTCGCATCCTCTACTACTTCCTTGGTTGCTTATTCGGATGTGGATTGGGTTGGTTGTCCTATTACTCGAAGATCTACTTCTGGCTATTGTGTGTTTCTTGGCAACAATCTCTCATGGTCCTCTAAGCATCAACCGCGCTTTCTTGTTCTAGTGCTGAGGCCGAGTATCGGGGTGTTGCTAATGCAGTTGCCGAGACATGTTGGTTACGGAATCTTCAGCGTAAGTTGCATAATCCTTTGTCATCTGCTACGCTTGTCTACTGTGACAATGTCAATGCTGTTTATTTGTCTTCTAATCCGGTTCAGCATCAATGAACGAAACCTATTAAGATTGACATTCATTTTGTTTGGGATTTGGTAGCTGCTGGTCAGGTCCGGGTTCTTCATGTGCCTTCTCGCTATCAGTATGCGGATATTTATTAAAATCTTGCCTACAGCTTTGTTTGAGTGTTCGGTGTCCTCCCACTCAAACTGCGGGGGAGTGTTAGTTATCCATTTGTCTTAGCTGTATATGTATTGTATATTTAATGTGATTGTCGATTGGTGACTAGGAGATTAGGATGATTAGTAGGAGATTAGCTTTATTAGTGGGTAATCTCCTACTAATCATACTAAAGGCTTTCCTACAACTTTGTTTGAGTGTTCGGTGTCCTCCCGCTCAAACTGCGGGGGATTGTTAGTTATCCATTTGTCTTAGTTGTATATGTATTGTATATTTAATGTGATTGTCGATTGGTGACTAGGAGATTAGGATGATTAGTAGGAGATTAGCTTGATTAGTGGGTAATTAGTATTCACCTAATATAGCTCTTGTATAGGCTCCATATATATCTGCTATCATTGTAGGTAATCAATCATCAATCAATAAAACGTATTACCATCTTACAAGTGGAAGCTTTAATCTAGACCAAGGATTATTTGGATTTGTTGGGGGGTAAACTAATAGTTGTGAACATTGTTTAGTCACATGTATGACCCTTTGTGGGATTGGAACCTAAATATCAAACATTTTGTGTTATTAAAGATTCATTTTAAAATCATAATTTGAGGTGGTGTTTACAAAGACCATTGTAGCACTTTCCAATAATTGTTAGCGGTAGACGATGAAGACCCTCAAAGTCTAACCACATTTGTAACCCAACTCGCACAATTTTACTATGTTGAGTATTATCCAATCCAAGTGAAGTCTATCTAAGCAAGCATTCTTTTTAGCATATTGTTTCTCAAATTTTAGTTAGTTAAGTATTTTTAATGTCTTTTAATAGTTTAAATTACTTTAGCTTAGTCCTAATAGTTTACAAAAACAAAACAAAAACCCATTTCATAACTAAATATAAAATGAACATTGATTATCTTGATTTGATTTTGGCTTCCTTGGGACGATAAAATCGGTCCTTACTTTACTATATTACATACGATTGGTGCACTTGCCATTTGTGTGTAGTCTCTAGTTTGGTAATTTCCAAAGTTATTTTTTAAAACACACATAAGTCAAATCAAAATCTTACTATATCAGGAGTTGACTTTTGTAGATTTAGTATGATTGTGTAAGAGATGTTTGTCCAAAAATCTTCTAAATTCGATTCTGTTAGAATGACCCACGGATCCCTTGAAATATGAAGGACGGATACCTTTTAAAGGGATCCATAGGATCTGTTACTCGCTGCCTATAAATAGTTTCCCTTTTTCACCATTTAAACTAACCTTTTTTCACTGACATTTCTGTCATTACTTTCATACATTCATATATTCAGTTCCCTAATCATTACTTAGTTTTACATATTCATTTTAGTGATTATCTACTAACTTCTTTGTTAAAGAGAAGATCACTACATTTACATACAAGATTTCTAAGCCACAAGCTTCTTGTTGCTAGTCTTCATTCACATACTTAGATAATATTGTTGTTCTTTGTAACACCTCCAAAATCGGGTCCAGCGGAAGCATACATGTCACTGGGGTGCTACTAAATTGGTATCACAACACAAGTACAAAGAACGGTTTTTACCTCAATCATTTAGAATAAAATTCTTTAACAAAAACTGTTAAATTTACATTATTCAAAAGTAGTGCGGAAATAAGGCCCATAAAATAATTAAAGTGGTCCAAAATGTTTATCAGAGTCGTCTATGACCATGCCCTTTGCCAAGCGCCTCCAGAGATAAGCTATTGCCTTAAACATGAGAATATACGCTAAAACTGTCAACACGAGGTTAGTGAGTTCATAGATTTTAGTTTAAAACAGTATAGTTGAACCACAAGGTCTTTGCGTTCAAATCATCATTCACAACAAGTCAAATTTAACGTAGGCTCACACTGCCTAAATCTGTAACACCCCCAAAATCATAATATTGCGGAAGCATACACTTTGGGTGCTACTAAATCGATAATCAAAACCCAAGATATAGAGAACGGATTAAAAATCCATTTTAAAATCCATTACATATCCAAAGTCATGTTGCCTTACATAAAATTCATTTTGAATAAAATGTAGCCCATTCAACAAAGCGGTCCAATTTTAAGAGTTTACGCAATAATAAAAACATTTCCAACAATTATTATGACCATCGCCATGCCCTGCCTTCAGTAAACACACATCAGTTTTCTGAGAAAAACATGCTAAAGTCAGTTAACATTGGTGAGTTCATAGGTTTAAAGTAAATAACAAATATGGACTATAGCAATATTCAGCAAACAATTCAGCAATAACACACTATCCCGCTATGCAAACACTAAGCCTCATCTAACCGAACTAGACATAGCAGCATGCCAAACTGGCATTAGCAAATAATGGGTGCCCACGAGTGTTAATCCCCAAATACTCGGCCTAATTTCATATGGTATACGTTTGCTTTGACTATGCCGAGCCAACCGAACGGGGGTGTCATCCCCAATAGATCTATTTATATCACACGGTTTCTCAGAGGGAATTGACGATTGATAATAGTGGGCGCAATGGGATTCAGCTCAACTTAGATTTCTGCATACAAGTGTGTTTAAAAACAAAATCCATTTTTGGTCCATGAAAACAGTTTTGTATGTTTCTCACCCCAAGTTTATAAAACAAATCTTATAAAAATATGGGGCTATAAACTCACCTTAAAATAATAGCAACCTGCTAATCAGTCAACAAAACAGTGCAACCGCTCCGACACGCAACCTAAATCAGTATGGTAAGTCTTAGTGAAAAGTTCGTGTCTTATATGTCTTTACTTTATTTGAAAATTTTACGTGTGACCAGTGCTCGTGTATTTCTTGCTTACTGTGTGGTAAATTATATTTCAAAATGATTTATCGTAT
The DNA here is from genome assembly GCA_021014915.2 of Artemisia tridentata subsp. tridentata. NCBI lineage: Eukaryota > Viridiplantae > Streptophyta > Magnoliopsida > Asterales > Asteraceae > Artemisia > Artemisia tridentata. The sequence continues at coordinate 266,824,275 of CP139506.1, read as the reverse complement.
GTAACTCTTGGTGGTGGCTCATGGTGAAAGTGTACGGTGGGAATACGTGTGACGGAACATTCGTGCTAGTATTCGTTGTTAAATTTCGTAAGTAATATACACATATTATCATACACTTATATTAGGTTAGGTTTATAATTAATTAAATAGATTTTGAGAAATTAATAAAATAATAGTGTTAGTGGAGGAATATTATATTATAAATATTATTTATTATTTATAATATAATTTTAATTATAAGAAATTTGGAATAATTGTTAAGTATTTAGAAAATTAAACAAGTGTAAGTATTTTTATCAAAATACTCTAAGTGTTGGAATTTTTGGAAAATTTGGGCATGACCCATTCGTTTATTCAAACATTTCCATTTTCTCGTGTGTTACAATTTCCACAAATAACTCGCGTTGTTAACTATATTTGCAAAATTTGTTCGTAATATATATTTTAGTCGTTGTAAGTATATTTATCGTTATAACTATCGTTATCGTCACGTTTACTTATGAATAATAGATTTCGATACAAAGTCAACATTTAGTCAATATACTTTCAAATGTCAACGAAAGTCAACATTTATAAAGATTTGGCCAAATTTTCAATTACTACCCTTTATGACACTAACGCGTCTCAAAACAAGTCCAAACTAGTTTTAATTATATATATATCGTATCGTTAAGTAAAATATTTATAGTGGGTCGAAAAATATTTCAAAACTCATTTTTGTCACCCGACATACTCATTGGGCCGAAAATCCATCTTAAGCCCAATTGTCCAAATTTTTAGCCCAAAACCATTTAGCCTTTTTAAGTCACAATATATATATATATTTATCGTCACGTTTCTAAAAATCAATTTAGCACGTTCGTTATTGCGTTTGGTCAAAAAGTCAAAGGTGTGAGAATTCTTATTGGGCTCGGCCCAACAGTCCACGAACCACCAATATAACCCAAATTCTATTTAGCCAATTATTCCTATTTAGTGTTTATTAGTTACGTAACGAATTTTAATTAAATCAATTAAGCACTTATAATTAAATTATTAAGTCAAAAAGTCAACCATGATCAAAATTTAATGGGTTCGACCCATATAACACCATACGACCCAAAACCGTATTTTTATAAGCTAAACACAATTAGTTATGGTTTATTCAATAAGCTATTCAAAATAAACTTTTAAGCATTAATTCCACAATTTCACCACTTGAGCCAAAATTTTATGTTTTTCAAAACCCCAATAGTTTTGCATTATTTTTATTATGGCCGATTCATGTATATACTCATAAAAGTGTATATATTGCTTTAAACTCGCGTAATTAACACAAATCACATTTGTATCATCAAACTAGTACCACATACAACAAGATTTACGACACAAGCAAGAAATACTCTAATTTGTACAAACATCTCATATATGTCGAGCACTATATAATTAAACACCAAACCCTAGCTTTTTCATTTTAACAAAATATACACATTTAGCACTTGGTAACATCATTAGACATCAAATGAACATGAAATCAACAAGATTAGAAAAGTTTTGATGTTTCCTTACAATGCTTGTGTTTTAACGAGGCTAGGAGGAAACAAGAACAACCCAAACTTCACCAAATTTACCCAAAACACGTTCTAATTAACCCGAAACTCTTGAATATACACCCCGATTATCTTGAACTTCAAAAAAAATTTATGGATCTTGAGATTTATGTGTGTGCCATGAGTTTTTGAAAGAAAAATGATCTAGGAATGTAGGTGAGAGTAAAATGGATAAGTGTATTTGGAGTGTGTATCATTTAGGGTAATACATTATATTTATAAGTAATAATACTAGTTAGTGCTAAGTTTTTGTCCCATAGTGGGGAACTTTTATGTGTGGCCGGTTATGGACAAATTAGAGGGGGAGGGAAAATATTTTTACTCCTCGTTGGTGTATCGTGTGTCGGTTTGAGCTTAAACGTTACCGTAAAGTCCCGGTTTGACGTTTTTGGACACGTTTACGTAAAATAAAGTTTTTATCTACGTTTTTGTCAGAAATGTAATAAAATATTATTACTGACTCAAAAATATATTTATTTGACTGCTACCATATATACTGTGCTGTCGGTACGCGTGTGCGGTTGCTTTTCAGTAAAATGTGAGAAAGCTCTCAGTTAATTACGAAACTTGTCAGTAACTATCAGGAATGGAATAATTTATATTTACTGACAAAAATAAACTTTTTCTGCAGTGACTGTAAGCTACAGTATGCGGGACAGCTCCCAAAAATACTCAAAAATACTCAGAAACATGCAAACGCGCATAGAAATACTCAGCTTAAAAATAATAAATAACCATTTATTATTAATTAACAACATGAAAATTACCATTTGTCACAGTCTCCCCAGCTAATCGGGAAATCCGTCCCGGATTTCAATTTACGTTACTCGTTGGGTTCGAAAAGAGATGAGGATATTTTCGCTTGATTTCATCCTCTCGCTCCCAGGTGTACTCGGGGCCTCTGCGAGAGTTCCAACGGACCTTCACAATTGGGATACGACTCTGCTTTAGTCGTTTAACTTCCCGGTCCATGATTTCAATCGGCTCGTCGATGAAATTTAGTTTCTCGTCAAGCTGAATCTCATCCAAAGGAATGACGGCGTTATCATCAGATAAGCACTTTTTCAAGTTGCTGACATGAAAAACGTCATGCACAGCGCTGAGCTCAGATGGCAGTTTGAGTCGGTAGGCTACCGGCCCGATCCTGGCAAGAATTTCGAAAGGTCCAATAAAGCGAGGGTTCAGCTTACCACGCTTGCCAAATCTTATCACGCCTTTCCATGGCGAGACCTTTAACATCACTTTGTTACCCACTTGGAACTTAAGGGGTTTTCGCCTCTTGTCGGCGTAGCTCTTTTGACGGTCACGAGCTGTAACACCCCAACCCGGCAAGGGTAGAAGTGTCACGTAAATGGTGACTTATCAAAGGCAAGCATAACCTACGACTTAAATAATACAATAGAATTTCAAAGGTTACAAATGAAATACTGAAATTACAAGGTTACAATGAGAAACAAAACTAAATACTACATCTGTCAATGCTAGTCCTTCTAATAACTTCTACTTCAGAATAACTATCAAGGTCTTCTAAGTCCAAAAGTCTCTTCACTCATACCCAGCTTCCAACTAAAACCTGCCGCACACGAAAAGAAAACGTGCGGCTGAGCTTAAAAAGCCCAGTGAACAGATATATAATAAACGGAAACGAAAACAAATGGAATTGAACAGATGTAGCATAATGAATAAGATATAAGTAAAGGTTTAAAGAGTAAAGGTTTAGGACAGTAATCCACCACGAGCCCAAACAAACCAAATCATATCATATCGTAACCATAATCTTCAAATCATATAGAGGGGAGACCTCTCAGATAATCAGATAATATGAGGGGTGTCCTCATTCTTCAAATGGAGTAGCTAGCTCCCGAACTTTGTGAAAGGAGTGGATTGCACCCATCCCCAGTCACCATATCATATCAAAACGAACTGTCCACGAACACGGACACGAACCTAGGATGCATCCATTCGCCCCCCGAACAAATCATATTGGCCATAACAAATCATATAGTGTGCTAGCATATCATAATCAAAATGGGGACGGTGTAACCAAATCACTAGGGCTACACGCTAGTCATGCCAGTGGTGCATCACAGACACGGCCATGTTACCTTCATGGCTAGGAAACGAACTTGGCTCGGGTCTCAAACTGGGGTCAAAGGTCAAAGTCCAAATCAAAGCAAAGGTCCATGTAGTCATAGTCCAAATATCAAAGTCCAAATCACAGGGTTCATATCAAAAGGTTCATATGCCAAAGGTTCATATCAAAGTGTAGGGAACATAGCAATGGCTTAGGAAACCCTAATACGAATCAAAATAGGAGAACGAAGGCTCCTCATTCAAAGAGCAGAATATCTGTACCTTATACGCAAGTGCAAACATATCTAGAAATATAAAGATCGGAATCAAACTCCTTCTTCAGCGAATCTACACGAATACATGATCGTCTTATTATTAATATCTTATTTTAAATCAGATTACTTATTTTAGTCGGCTTTCCAAAAATAGTAACTTTCATGTTTTAGGAATTTCCCGGAATAGCAATTTATTACTTTAAGATTTTAATTGACAATTAATAATATTTAAGGGTCAAAATGACAATTATAATGGTTTAGGGTTAATTATGTCAATTTAATAAGGTTTAGAATCGTAAATGTAAATATTCGAAATTTAATATTTAAAAATGTCAATTAATTAACTGTGGGGTTTATACTGTAATTTGTATCAAAATGAACATTTAGGACTCCGTCGTTCCATAATTTATTTAAACGTGCTCTCGACATTAATTTATCTAAGACCAAACTCCTACGTTTTGCACTTCTATCGACCACTCAATATACATGCTCACGACACCAAAACATATACATACTCACGACACCAAAACATATACATACTCACGACCCCAGAATATATACGTACTCGATATATATTATTGATCTGTAAGTTGAGCAGAAGGTTTACCTCAATAATCGGATCATTCTTTAGAAAAATAAAATCATGAAGAGCACATGTATATACAAAATATATAATGTTGGTAAGAATGATATATTGCCCATCGCATAAGCCTTATTTTCAATTCCCCATTATACATGGACACTATTTATATGAATGGTATAATTGTTTTCTTGGCTTAATGGCACACGAGATATAGCCTTCACAAAAGAATTTAACATGTAAACCTTTCACTATCACGTAAACTTTATTTCCTTTTTGACATGAATATTACCATGCACTCTTCTACGTAGGAACTTAACCGAAGTCGACTCGACATACACAACCACATACGTATCACATTCGTTCAAAGCAACATTGGTTACCTCGTAACGTAACGGTAATAGACTCATACCGCGACCCACACGAACTCACACAACCTTCGCTAGACTAGATTCAACCCACGAACCGTCGCGAGGCCAAAACAACAACAATGGTTTAATGAGATAGAACGACACACAATCACACAAGATCAGAGGCCCTTATTCCCATAACTAACATGTACGCCTCTCTTCTTATTTCTTAAGTTAATATCCAGATTAAAGTTGCATCTTATGGTTCGTACAAGACTCGTAAGTACCCAGGTCAAGGAGTATATTACAACAGATTGTTAGGCTTATCTACATGTCGAATATGAGGGCTGTTAATGTTACGACGCAACACCGCCACAAAACACAACACAAATAGGCACGAACAACATCTTCGAATGATCTAAAATGGAAAGTTAGTTGATACATATCTTGTTTATAAACTCGTGATTTCTTGTTTGTGTATATACATCTACTATTCTTTTACACATGGGTGAGCCAAATACTAAGCATATAGACCAGATTGTTTATGATCGCTTTAGCAGGTTTTATTTTCAGATTATATGCTTCATATGTGTCGTATGACTGATAAACACAAGAAAGGAGGATGATACCTAAAAGGCAGTATGTCGAGACCAAAGAAACCAACAGAAACCCACTATTCGAACACGAACCAAGCGATAACCAGATCACCACGCCTTCCTTGCTACCCGTTGTTCATCTGAAATTCGTGTAAGTACAATGAACAGCCGATCTTGTTTATTATTAGGGTTTTGTGTTTGTGAGATTGAAGTGATATACGGTTGTGATAAGGAGAGTAAAATGGAAAATATATTGAGGAGATTATACCGAGTCTTAGGGGAGATAAGAGGAGACTTATTCCCTTCAATGTTTCAAACGTATCAAGCCACATTTTCAAAAAGATTTTTAGTACAAATATATAATGTAACCAGCTCATTATAGGGCTTGTATAGGCGTGATGATAGGCTGAGAGTGAATGTTTATCAAATATGGAAGTCGTGAATTATGGGATGATTGTTAAGGAGTGATTGCCGAGAATTAGGTAGTGATTAAGGAGATTTACTAGGCAAAATACTTACCATGTTTACAAAATCATGTATGTAGTCATGTTTCAAGTCTTGGTTCACTTGTGCACCTTAATATAATTTACCCATACACTATATTAGGCGTGCCAAAAAAAATGCATATATAAATGTGTCATGGCATAACATAAGTATAGTCTTAAGTTGTAGGTTCCAAGTGTCGCGTATGTTCATGTATTAGCACCTAAATACTTTAGGTTATACGCGTTCTTCAAAAATTCAAATTTTAAGGGTATTTTAGGCATTTTACGTGTTCAGAAAATCTGGGTTTTACACGAGCCGCTTGCATTCGGCTCTTGATCTGTACGATCTTCTCAGTAGTCTCGTGGACTAGGTCTGTCCCGGTAAGTTGGCTTTCTCCGACCTCAGCCCAACAAATTGGCGATCTGCACTTACGACCATAAAGTGCCTCATACGGTGCAGCCTTAATGCTGGTGTGATAGCTGTTGTTATAGGAAAACTCGGCTAAAGGAAAATGCCTATCACAGCCATTCCCGAAGTCAATCACACAGGCTCTTAGCATGTCCTCTAATGTCTGAATGGTCCTCTCACTCTGACCATCAGTCTGAGGATGATAAGCTATACTCATGTCAAGGTCGGTTCCCAATGCGTCCTGAAGCGACCTCCAAAAGTTAGACGTAAATCGACTGTCTCGATCAGAGATAATAGAAACAGGCACACCATGCCTTGCGACAATTTCCTTCACATACAGTCGCGCGAGTTTGTCCATGCTGTCATTCTCCTTTATAGGAAGGAAATGAGCTGATTTAGTGAGACGGTCAACGATCACCCAAATCGTGTCATAACCGCTCCATGTCTTAGGCAGCTTGGTGATAAAATCCATAGTGATACGCTCCCATTTCCATTCTGGGATTTCAAGTTGAACAAGCAGACCGGATGGTCTCTGGTGTTCAGCCTTGACCTTCGAGCACGTTAAACACTTACTGACTTATTCAGCTATATCGGCCTTCATGTTTGGCCACCAATACAACTTCTTCAGATCTAAATACATCTTTTCAGATCCTGGATGGATGGAGTACTTGGATTTGTGGGATTCGTGCATGATCAAATCACGAATTCCTTCATATAGCGGGATCCAACACATGTCCCCATAACACAGAACTCCATCAGATCTTTCTATGAAGCCATTCTCACTCTCTGGCATTCCGTAAATTTTCTCACATGGTCGGTTTTCATCCTTGAGTGCCTCACCCTGAGCCTCAAGAATTTTCGTTGGAAGCGGCGAACTGATCGTCATCCCTAACGATCTGACTCTGAGAAGTTTGATCCGCTCTTTTCTGCTGAGGGCGTTGGCAACTACATTTGCCTTGCCTGGGTGGCAACGGATCTCACAATCATAGTCGCTAGGCAATTTCAACCATCTACGTTGTCTCATGTTCAGCTCCTTCTGGTTCAAGATGTGCTGTAGACTCTTGTGGTCGGTATACACCACGCACTTAGTACCAAAAAGATAGTGCCTCCAAATTCTCAATGCAAACACGACTGATCCTAACTCTAGATCATGGGTTGTGTAGTTTTTCTCATGGGTTTTCAGCTGTCGAGAAGCGTATGCTATCACCTTCTCTCTCTGCATCAGCACAGCTCCCAAACCCTTGTGTGATGCGTCACAATACACAACGAAATCTTCACTACCCTCGGGTAGAGCCAAAATAGGTGCACTACACAATCTTTCCTTAAGGAGTTGAAAAGCTTCTTCCTCCTTATCTCCCCAGTCGTATTTCACATTCTTTTGTGTCAGTTTCGTCAACGGCTTAGCTATCTTAGAAAAACCTTCAATAAACCTTCGGTAATAACCGGCAAGTCCTAAAAATTATCGTATTTCAGTAGGCGTTATGGGCGTTGCCCAATCCTTTATTGCCTCAATCTTGGCGGGATCCACGTGAATGCCCTGTCTATCTATTACGTGACCTAGAAACTGCACAGTCGATATCCAGAATTCACACTTCGAAAACTTGGCGTATAACTCCTCCTTTTTCAACAATTCTAGAATTAGCTTGAGATATTCCTCATGCTCTTTCTCATTCTTGGAATATATTAGGATATCATCAATGAATACTATTACGAATTTATCCAAATACGGCTTACACACTCGATTCATGAGGTCGATGAATACAGCTGGTGCATTAGTCAAGCCGAATGCCATAACTTGGAATTGTTAATGGCCATATCGGGTTCGGAATGCGGTCTTGGGAATATCCTCTTGTAGGACTCGGAGTTGGTGATAACCCGATCTCTGGTCTATATTCGAATAAACCGATGAACCTTGCAACTGATCAAATAAATCGTCGATTCTCGGGAGTGGGTACCTATTCTTAATGGTTAGCTTATTCAGCTCCCGATAGTCAATACACATCCTAAAGGATCTATCCTTCTTCTTAACAAACAAGATAGGATCTCCCCAAGGCGAAGAACTTGGTCTGATAAAACATTTTTCGGACAGTTCAGCTAACTGATCAGACAACTCCTGTAACTCCATAGGTGCTAGCCGATAGGGTGCTCGCGCTACAGGCGCAGTTCCTGGCACCAAATCGATTTGAAATTCGATTTGTCTGGCCGGTGGGAGTCCAGGTAGGTCTTCTGGAAAAACTTCCGGGAAATCCCTTACGACTGGCACATCTTCCAATCGTTTTTCTCCGGGCTCCTTTTCTCTTTTCTTAGTAACATGAGCTAGAAAGAGGTGGCATCCTTTCTCAATGCACTTCTGCACCTTCGTACACGAGATGATGCTCAATCTTGACGAACGCGCACGATCACTCCGATCTCCTTCAATTATCAGAAAATCGTTCCCATAGGGTACTATGACGATCTTTTCATCACAGATGATGACGGCATGGTATTTTGATAGCCAATCCATCACTATGATGACGTCAAAACTACCCAACTCTACTGGCATAAGGTCAATGTTGAATGGGTGGTTCAATAAATTTAGAGTGCAACCCCTTATAATGGTACCTACTCTTTCTAGGTTTCCGTTAGCTAGTTCTACGTCGAAGACATTATCTAAGGTGGTTGGGGCTATATCAATTAAAGAACTAAAAGCAGTTGACACAAAACTTCTATCTGCTCCTGTATCGAATAGTACTAAAGCATAACGATTATTTAAAAGAAACGTACCCGTCACCACATTCGGGTCGTCCTGGGCTTCCCTTCTGCCCACAGCATAAACTCTTCCACGGGCTCCTCCACCATTGCCCTGGTTTCCATTGTTGGCTACTGCTACCTGGTTGCCTGGTCCACCACCATTTCCCTGGTTTCGGGGCTTTTTGCACTCATTCCGGTAATGACCCTTTTCACCGCACCCAAAGTAAGTGACTTCCGCCCTATGGTTGTGGGGTGGTGCTGCTTGAGCGTTGGCTAGGGGTCTTGCCCTACAGTTCCTTGCCAAGTGTCCTACTCTCTGGCAGTTGTTACATTTCACTGTGCACTGTCCCTTGTGATGTAGCTTACAACGGTTACAAAGAGGTGCATTCCTGCCATACCCCATCTTGTCACCTGAACCAGCTGCGTAAGCTTTAGCTACATCCTGCCTCTTGTTCTGAGAGTAGTTGTTACTACCCTTCGAGTGATCTTCCCACTTCCTCTTGTGGTCAGCACTCTTTTCTGGAACATCTTCCAGTTCCTGATCCATCAATTTGTTGGCTATCTCCATCGTCTCATGAAGATTTGCAGCTTTCGAGGTAGTCACATCACCTCTTATGGACTTCGGTAAACCACCGATATACCTTTCAATCAGCCTTGTCTCAGTTTGAACCATTTCAGGACATAGCAAAGCCAGCTCCTGAAATCTCTGGTTGTAAGCAGCCATATTGTTGTTCAGCACCTTCAAATTCAAAAACTCTATCTCCAACTTCTTCACCTCATATCGTGGAAAATATTTCCTAAGCACTAATTCCTTAAAGTCTTCCCACGGCATAGCATAAGCAACATCCATGTTAGCAGATTTCATGTAGTTGTTCCACCTGGTCAAAGCGGCATCCATGAAAGTAAAAGATGCATACTTGACCCTGTCGTCATCGTTACAACCACTGATGCGAAACACGGTTTCTAGCTTCTCAATCCATCTAGTCAGGCCAACGGCTCCCTCTGTTCTTCCGAATCCTCCAACCATGATCTTTCGAAATTTAGAGTAAGTGCACCCACGGCTGTTGGTCACTGGCCTTGACGTTCTGGTGTTGGTGGTTGAATTGTTTGCGGCTGCGAGAGCAGCGGCCACACGATCAGCAACGAGTTGATCCAGAGTTGTTTGATTCACCGCTGGTGGATTTTCCGCGGCCCTGGTTGGGGTGGCGTTCCCAGCAACTTGACCCTGTGTGGCTCTTGCCTCTCCGGCATTCTCAGTAGTCCTTCCCCTTACTGTCCTTGTTGGGGTAGGTGTGTTAGCAGTTTGTCCTCGTGTGACTCTGGTTGACTTTCTTTTAGGTGACATTTATCTGCATTACAAAAAGATGGCGATAAATGAGATCTCGATTATGGAAGGAAAGAGTCATATGAATATATGGATAGTGCAAGCAGAATGCAAGAATAAAGTCAACCACAGAGGAAAAACGAATAATCGGATAGGAAACCAAGCTTGTTATATATATATAAAAAAGATAGAGGTTTACAAAATTACAAGCATGGTTAAAAGTTAGTGCTGGAATACTAAAGATAACTAGTCAACCTAACGAATACATCATCAACTACAACTACTCTAGGCTCGGTAACTATCTAGGCGTAACTGCTCAAATGCTAAAGTCATCCCTCCAATAGTATTCTCCAACTGGCCAATACGATCTCTCAACTCCTAATTCTCTCTCATCACTGCTCCAATAGTATACTCTGCAATCATAATCCTCGGCCATTGAGTACGATCAACACCTCTAGCTCGTCTCAACATTCCCTGCATCCTGGTCTGGCCTCTGCCTAAACCAACAGCCCTAAAATCCAAGTTCCTAAGCTCCCTACCATGAAATCTCTCCAAAGCATTCAATCTAGCTCTCAATCCAATCATCACACGTCGATCAGAGTACATCTCCTCAAACAACACACAAGCAGCCCTGTCAACAGTCCCAATCCTCCTCTCCACACTCTGGATACGGTCAGACTGCTCCAACCTCCCGATCTGGTCTGAGTGCACATCAAGTAAACTGGCCTGATTCGCCAGCTGAATTCATATCTGCTCCATCTCAGTGGGTTCCTCGAGCTCTGCAAGTGGAGAAACTACTAGTGATGGAAGTGGAGTAGGCATCGGAGATGGAGGTGGTATGAATGAAGGAGGTGACGGTGTGTACTCTGGGCTAGCTGCACGTACACCCGTGCTGACATCACAAGCAATATCCATCCACTGACTGTCACTCACATCCTGTATCTGGGCATCCCTGGAACTCGGCCCAAACTTAAATATACCCTGCACATCCTCCATGATGCCTTTACCATCCCGTAGCATCATCACCTGATCCAAATCCATAGGTGCATCTCTATCCCTGTCATCATCTGCACAAATAGGAGTGTGCTCAATAGGTACTGTCACTGCTGGAGTAGGCTCATCCTGAACCTGCTCTGGATCCTCCACTGGATCCTCATCCTCATATGAATAAGTCTCAACAGATCACCTAAGTCTCTGGCTAGGTGGGGAATGGTCTGGAGATGATATGGGTGACTGAGATGGTGATGTAGTAAGGGTACCCTCATAATCTGGTCTGGTCCTCCTCCTAGGTGAAAATAACACAGATGAAAAATGGAGGCGACGTCCACAGACTCGCCTATACGAAACCCGACGTCTGATAGGTGGGGTATCCTGAACATGCTGGGTGAAAGTGTAAAGCTGGGCTGGGGATGAGCGGTGAGCTGTGGTGTATCGGGGTAAATATGGTGAAGTAGACACAGGAGTGGTGTGAGTATGCTGAGCTGGAATGGGTGGCTGAGCAGCGGCTCTGACAACCTCCATCAACGGGTCATCTGCAAATGGAACTGGCTGTCGCAACAGAGAAGTGTGTCCAGCAGTAGCTACCTCATCATGTGTACCGAAAGGGAGAGACATAGTCTGTGACAAATATTGTGCGACACGTGTAAGTATATAGAAAATACTTATATCATATATGCTTAATAAAATGCTTAAATAACATATCATAACACTTAATCAAATAAAACAAATAATGCTCAATTCATAGCAAGCTAAACTGGCAGGCATCTGGCGGTCATAAGGAAAAGTTTTTCATAAATCGGTTATAGTTTATGGTTTTTATAAACCTAGTTATGGTCCCTATTTTAGCTTCAATACTAGAATAACTCAACGTATAAACTAATACACACACGTAACAACTACTTAAACAATAACGAGAGATCAAACACTAATATAAATAACGAGAGATGAGATGAGATGAAGAGAAAAAATGGTTGCTTTCATTTATACGATTCACTAGCAAAGCTTCCGTACAATTGTGAATAAAAACTAACAACTGATATGACCATCCAAGCCTTCTATTTATAGGCACATAATTATGGCGTCACATGCATAATAGTTTCTAGAAGGAATTAACATGGCCACATGGCCCATGAGCTCCTAATGAGCCGTGGGCTTTACAACATACTTAGAGCCCAATTAGAGCAACATAATAAATGCTATGACCAAGACTTGTAAATATATGAAACGTGTTCCTAACAATCTCCCCCTAAGGCTTGGTCATCTTGGTTGCTCGACGTCATCTTTCCTTCTTCGGCTTTTGACGTCTTTATAATCTTTGTTCTTTGTTCTTGTTGTGATATGATATGGTAATCTCTCGATCTGCCTCTCTCCAATAGTGTCTTTATGTCTTTTCCACCATGCTCATATGTTCTTTGACTTTTGTTCTTCATATATCACGTAGTTCTCTTTTCATAAGCTTGATCTTTGACTTTTCTTTGAATTTCTTTGAACTTTTGTTATTCCTTAGTCTTTGTGAGAACTTTGCTTCAGGATATGAGCATGATGGAAAGATGGTGGTACTTCAGGTCTCCATGATTTGCTGCAGGTAAACAGTTAGCAATAAATCATCCGGCACTTACAGATTCGGACTTCGAGATTGTCAACAGCATAGTGTGAAGACTTTCTCTAATCCTAACCCAGGCCGTTCTGAATCGGATACCCCCGAAAGGGCTTACACAGACACACCGAAGTGCACCTACGATTCAGTGAGTCGCTGGAGATCACCCCACGACTGTAGACCATTTTTGGAGCTAACACTAAGCGTAATCCATAAGGGATTACCGAAGTGACCTGCTGTCAGGGCTGTTTGATGTTGACCCTGGCAGGATTTCCATTCAATCACTGAGAATCATAATTTATGAATTCTCTCATAAATGTTCTCGGCAGATTGCTAAGATCTGCGAAGGATACTCTTATAATTACAACTGGTGTTCCTTTTGTTGAACAGCCAGTGTATGCTAAGTGTACCTAAGAGATCTATGATGTATCTCATGGCTCTAGACTCAATTAAGTGCATATATTTGGTCGTCGGAGGCATGGAGCAGATTGCCTCCTTTTCAATATCAACACATCTCGGAGTGAGAGGTCGATAGATAATGAAGGGTTCTCCGTGTGAAATGAAACAAGTTTATTTTAAGAGACACTTGAGTGGCTAGAAGGTTTAGTGCAGTGCGTCACTGGGTCCATGACGGCTTGATTCTTCAGTACCGGTGTTACCTTAGTAACAACCAGTAGCATATGTATTGAACCCGGTGTCTGCCCTAAGGTTGATGAAATGAAGGGCTATTTCTTTTCACCCTTTTCTTTACTTTTCTTTTTCATTCTTCAACCACTTCTTTCTCCTTTCATTTCATTTCTCCTTTTTTTTTTTTTATTTTTTTTTTTTTTTAATCATACCTAGGACTTTCTAGTACTAAACTATTGGTATTGTCCTTGGGTAGATCCCTCCAGCTCTGGCGGAACATAGGACGGTTTTTCCTAACCTTAGTCACCTTATAACTCCATGACTATCCTATTGTTGCCATAAACCAAACTTTTTGAAAATCTCTCAAAGTGCTTATGATTGTGAAAACAAATTTTGTTAACACTTTGAGAGTTTTGTGATTTTCAGAAATACTCCCCCTTAACATGTGCTCATAAGTATTTAATTTAAATTTGCACATGTCGGGTAGAGTTAGCACTTTTGAATTGATTGATTTTCAATGAATATGATCGCCGCGAGACACGTTTACATCACTAGTAGAACTAGCTTGAAATTATTACCCGTCCAGATCACATTCAAGGAAAAATCTCTCGAAATCGGTACATTCTACTCAGACACATCCTTTGCGAGACACGTTTACATCACCAGATAAACTGGCTTGAAATTATTACCCATCCAGGATATATTTTTTCGATTACTGACTTTTGATGTCGTCAATTCGAGGGTTCAATTCTGAGTCTTGCTCACATGAGATTTCAGCTTTTTAGTACCATATTTTAATCACATTTTAATTCTCCCCCTCAAAAATAGCATACTCATGTTGTTTTTGTTAAACTTTTGATTAAAATATGCTCTTTTTGAGGTTTACGGGAAGAATTTCAAGAACTTTTGTTTTCAGAACAAATATTATTTTTCAAATACTCCCCCTTAACGAGGGAATACTTGTCCTTATGAGCATAATTTTGAAAAACTTAGAAAAATTCTGGTTTAATTCTACTCATAAGTAAGAAGCTTTCGCTCCTTTGATCAGGATTGAGGCACTGAAGCGTACCTCAGGGTCCTTTCATTACAAGAACGGGTTGTGCACTGTTATGTGTGCACAAGCCATGTTTAACAATCATATATGCAAGAATAATGAATTATAAGAATAAACCAAACTCTTACATCATCCTCCCCTTCCGAATGAGGTGTAGATTGGATCAGGTCTTTGTAAAGTTCTGATCGGGAAGGATGGACGTCCTCCAACATAGCTTTCGAGCCTCCTTACTTGGTCTCTTCGGAACAGCGTTCTCTCAACCTTGATCACAAACTGATAAATCTGTCTCAGTTGATCATTCGTCCATCTTTTAGACTTCTGCAACTGTTGATCTCGAACCCGAATTACTAACCCATCACGAACCTTCTTCAGTGTGTGGTCGCAGAACTTATGAATCTCCTTATACACCATGAAGCAGTTAATCGTCAGATCGCTCTTGTAAACGAATCCAAAGGTTGGCTCCTTCTTGAAGGTGTATTGAGCTTCATTGTTGATCTTAGGAAGTTTTAGCAGTGGTGCAGTTATGTTCAACTTCTTCTGATAGCTCTCGACCCCTAGCTGAAGATCTTCTACCCGTTCTTTTATGATCTTCCTTCTGATAAAATGGAGAATAGAAGTACTGAAAGCATATTGAAGATCTGGTGTAATATGTTGCAGTCTCCCTTGAACTTTGATCAGGTACATGTCTTCAAGATCATTAAGACTTAATTCCGAGAAATCCGCTTCAGAGAACGAGTAGAGCTGTTGGTCGTGCCTTCTAACTTTGATCTCGGACAAGAAAGTGTAATCATACTTCTTCTCCCCCGTTATACTTACCACAACAACAATTCTTAGGTCACTTTTCACTGAGGAAGACGACTTCTTGGTAAGTTTGCTTTTGTACCATGTCTTTCTTTTCTCGAACCAGTGATAAATTCCCAACTGCGCATCTTGGTCATATTCCACTTTTTGAGAAGTTAAGAGATGAGTTGCAGTTTCCTCGATGGCAGGGTTCGGATAATTTGCTGCTGGTATCAAAGTTATCGAGGTTGCATACTTCGGCTTACATTTTGCTCCATGCATGAGTAATTCAAGGTCGTTGTTGAAGAAGAATTGATATGGAACGGATGGTTGACTAGAGACTCGAATTACCGGCAGTGGCTTCGTCCAGTCTGTGATATATGGTTGGTTGGTTCTGGAGGTGCTTCCAGCCAATATCACATCTGGATTCGTCCAACTGAACTCGCTCGACATTGCACGGGCAATGTTTTCGAGGTGATACTCGAGCTCAGCTGCACTTGAGGAGTTGTCCTTGAGAAGATTGAAAGCATCATTTTTTATGCGACGTAGTTCCCTCTTGGTCATCTTTTTGAATTTTTGAGTGAACTCAAATGTGCTGTCTTCTAGCTTTGAGTCTTCGTCTGTTTGTGCTTGAGCACTTGCCAATTGGTCAAACCATTTGTTTCCTTGTGTTTCATCTTCATCTAACCATGAGACTACGTTTGGTCTTTTAGAAGATTTCCTGCTTGATGTAGCCTTGGTCTTTGGCGGTGAATGAGGTTGATCAAATTCTTGCTGAAAGTTCATTTCTTCTGTGGCAACGTGCTCAAACTGATGCTCCATCTCTTTTGGACCTGAACCCGAAGCCTTCGATGGTTGAAAAGCTGTTGTGGTTGATGGTCTGATTGGTTCTTTTAGCTGTGGACCAGATCCGCTGCCACCCTTATGTTTCTTAGCCTGGGGGTCTGGATCTTGGTCTTCGTCCTCTCGTGGACGTTTTCCCTTATCGGCCGCAACTTTGCAAGACTCCAGATTAGCATTAATAGCCTCATAGAGAGCTATTTCTTCTTTTGTAGGTGAGGTGATTGCTGTGAGTCTGGTGAGGAGTTCTAGTTGGAGTTGTTCGGTTGTAAGTTCCTTTGGCTTTGCTGGTTGGGTTGAGAAAACAAGAGGTACTGAAGCTACAATGTTCCTGACTTTGTCCTCAAGACTTGAATCGAAATGCTCTTCAATTTACTGTGATACAGCCTTAGGTAAATACTTCTTGACATACCCCTTGGTATTACCCTTAGCTTCTTTGACCATATTCATTAACTCATTTACTTGGTCACTCAGCTGGTTGTCTTTCTTTTCTCTTGCCAACTTTGCTGCCTTTTTCAACTTTTTAGCTGCAGGAGAGACGACTTCAACCCGTGTCAGCCTAACGATCTTCTTAGTTTTCTTGCCTTTGATGATTGTTTTCAGTTTCTCTTCAGTTGTCGTTGCTTCTTTGACTGGTGATGGTTGTGGTGGTGATTGAGGATGTGATGATGATTCAGGAGGTGTTGGAGCCTTTGGTGGTGAAGCATGCTGAGGCTCTGGAGGTGTTTGAGCCTTTGGTGGAGAGGCATGCTGAGGCTCTGGATAAGTGAGTGTTAAATGAGGAGGAGTGATGGGTGGTGTTCAAATATATTTGTCTGCTTTACATTCGGCCATCTTCTGCTCTTCCTCCCTCTTCTTTTGTTCTTCTTCCTTCCTCCTTTCTTCTTCAGCCTTATATTCAGCTTCAAGTATGTTTGCAGCTTTTGTAGTGTCCTTCTCATCAGTCAATGACCTTTCATCATCAGTTTCTGTCCAAAAATTATTTAAGTTCTCATCTTCATATTGTTCCATATGACCTTCATCCTCTTCATTCATCTTGTCATCCTTCATTTCTTCATCAGCTATCTTTTCCTTGCCCTTGCCAGGTTGATTAACCGGACTGAGTGGAGGTGGAATGTCTTCAGTGTGAGACTCAGGCCTATCGGGTTGATTAACCGAGTCGGGCTGAGGTGTAGTGTCTTTAGCAACTTCAGACCCTCCGGGTTGATTAACCGGATCAGGATGGGTTGGAGTCACTTCTTTAACTGTTCCAGATCCTCCAGCTCCTTTGTTCTTTTGTTCCATTCTTAGTTGTTCTTCAAACCTTAACTTAGCTCTTCTTGCCTCATCCTCCTTGTGAGACTTTCTGCTTTCTTCCATTGCTGCATAAGTGTCTAACTGTTCTTTCATGTAAATAGTTTCTTCTTCTTCGGATTCAGTTTTAGAGTCAGACTCTTCTTCAGCAACAATCCCACCTTCTTCTTGTTTTGGCTTAGGAATCGTGACTGGAATTCTTCTTTTGATGATATTAGGAGCAGAAGGGTTGATTTGCTTAGACGCACTGGAAGCACTACCAGTTTTGCTACTTCCCTTTGAACGAGTCTTAGTTGATCCAGACCCTTCTTCATGTTTGGAAAACCACACGCGACCTTGACTGAATGCACTATCATAGTCTCTGAAAGCTTGAGTTTCTTTGACCGATTCTGTCAACAGTACTTCTGGTAGTCTTATCCCTTGCTTGTGTGTGCTTTCTTTGGGAAAGTAGATTAAGCTGATAGTCTTGTCCATCTTGTACAGATGCATCTCTCGATCTTCAGGACGAGGAGAAATGTCTTTGTTCTCGTCAAGTAAAAGACTGATGAGCAGTTTGGTGTATCGAACAAATGGAATTTTGTTGAATGATTTTTGCATCTGAAAGGTCATGTCTTCCCAGATAAGTTCAGCATAGTCAATCTTTTCCTGATTGACTAAACCCCCGAAGATTTGAAGATGCGACAAACGTGGGTGCTCATGACCACTATCCCTTCCTGATACTGAGCGGATCATGATGTAATAGATGGTTCTCCAGGCTTGTGGGATGTACTTGGCGTTGCCTTTTGAAATTTTCGTCATTGGTATTTCCGGTTGTACATCGTAGCCAATTTCTATTAGGAATTTGAGGACTTCTGCTTCAGTTGGGGTAGGATAGAATCTGTTTGCAGGTTCTGGTGCTTCAGGTAGATCCAATGCTCTGCGAAGGTGATTTGGAGTGACTTTAACCTTTTTGCGATCCAGCGTGCATGTGAAGTACCTCTCATCTGAGTCCAGCTCTATAGTATTCCGCAATTGATGAATGTACAATTCAGGAATGCTATCAGAACTGTCCAGTAAGCTCTTGCACTTGTGTTGTTTGAGTACTTCTATAGCAATCTGACAGCTTGGTTCAGGACATTTTATCTTTTGAAAATCTACCCTCGCGTTGTTGTTGCCAAATTCTGCCTTGTATCCTCGTGGGAGAACATCAGCTCTTGTGAGCATTGGGAGTGGTTGTTGTTGAGGTGCAGCCATTGGAGACTTCTGAAACATCAATCAAGCACAAATATGCAGGATACATGATAGTTAGCAAATATTTAAACTTGATGTTACACATGTGATCCTTTTGTTGCTTAGATTGATTTTACATGTTTAACCATAGCAGTTATCTAAGAATATCAATTTTACCAATTTCTATAGAATTTGTCCAATTTCGATAGACTTGGAAATTTCTAAGGAATTTGTTCAATTTCTATAGAAATCACAATTGCGATAAAACCACATTTGCGATAACATCACATTTGCGATAGCATCACATTTGCGATAGAATCACATTTGCGATACTATTGGCAATTTCGATAATCTCTTATACAAGAGTTTTCGATAACTACTGTAGTCGTACTGTTCATCAGATCTATCGCGTTTTATCAAAAACTTGTTAAATGTTTGTCTGGTCTTTTCCAATAGCATCCTATGATATTTTTGAGTCTTGTGTTCAAATTATAACATCTATTAACCACAGAATCATAAGATTCAACCTGAACGTGTTCTTCTTAAACCCTAAGAATCTAAATCACACCATTGGTGTTTCTGGGTTCAATTCAATGGCACAGACAATCAATTTAACACATAAGAACAACATTCCAATGGTTTAATTACACTACAACACAAACAATCAATTTTCCCCAATTTCAACGCTTAAACCCTAAATCTGAACATGCAATAAACGTGTTTCTGGGTTTAATTAAGCATACATAACATGAATAAGGACTAATTCCGACACCAACACACCAAACAACTTCAACTAAATCACTCAGAATCAAGATGTTCGATTTTGCTTAAACCCTAGATATTAATCATTCGATTTTGCAAAAAAATGAACTGTTGGATTGTTAAATCCTTCAAAACCATTTCATATAATCGTATAATAGACATGTTTTCACTCACAAATTTGCAGATTCTTGAACGGATTTGATGGTTGATTCTAAGCCGTGGATCTTGGTGGGTGAGTATTAACTACGGTTGGTGCATTTGTCAGCGAAAAGTGAATAACGCATTTACTGCCTTGTCCTCTTTTTGTTTGACCTATTTAGACCTTTTCCAAGTTTTCCATCTTTAGTCCCTAAACTTTGTTTGTTTGTATTTTAAATCCTAACTCACAAACTCTAAGTTTTTTACTTAGCATTTTTGACACTAACAACTTTAACACTTAGACGATTTCACCACCATTCTTTTAGAAGCAACAATTTGGAAGAAATTATGCAAGTACAAATTTTAAATTTTAAAATTTGAATTTTGTTTCTCCCCTTCAACACTTGTTCAGAAATAATTTTAAAAGTTTTGAAATGAACAATGTATTGAAGAAGGTTTTGTACCTGCACTTTTTTTAAAGAGAAAAAATGAAAATCTTTTTGTGTTTTTATCAAAATATTTACAAAGATAATTTTGATATTTGACTCATTTAATTTTGTGTATGAAAATTGTTCAAATCGTCTGGAGTCAAACATCGCATACCAATATGGTGAACCAATTCCACAAATCTTGCATAAGGCAAGGCTTTGGTGAACAAATCCGCCAATTGGTATTCTGTACCCATGAAGTATAATTCAATTGTACCCATTTCCACGTGCTCTTTGATGAAGTGATACCGGAGAGCAATATGCTTGGATTTTGAGTGTTGGACGGTGTTGCACGATATAGCAATGGCACTCTTGGAGTTGCAGTACACCGGAATCTTGTTGAACACATATCCGTAGTCCATCAGCTGAGATCGCATCCAAATGACTTGAGCGCAGCATGCTGACATGGCGACGTATTCTGATTCGGTAGACGAAAGTGATGTACAGTCCTGTTTCTTTGACTGCCAAGAGACAAGCTTGTCACCCAAAAATTGTACTCCCCCAGACGTACTTTTCCGTGTATCTAAGCATCCTGCATGGTCAGCGTCTGAAAAAGCAACAAGTTCAAAACCAGAATCCTTCGGATACCAGATCCCCAAATGAATGGTTCCCTTTATGTATCGGGAGCATAGATACGTGGTAAATACAACATCCGACCGGCTAGCTGTGAGATACATGAGAGACCCAATCATACTACGGTATTTTGTAGGATCAATGGGTGTCCCATGTAGATCAGCATCTAGCTTTGGGGATGAGGAAGACATGGGGGTATTATAGGTGTCACAGCTGATCATGCCATGTTTTTTCAAAATCTCTTAAGCATATTTTGACTGACTTAAGAATATACCACGGGGTGATTGATGAACTTGCAGTCCATATACCACGGGGTGATTGATGAACTTGCAGTCCTAAGAAGAACTTGAGTTCACCCATCATGGACATCTCAAAGTTTTGTTTCATTAATTTTGCAAAAGCGTTTGAATATTTTTTATGAGTTGAACCAAAAATGATGTCATCTACATAAATTTAAACAATGAGAATATCCTCCCCGTGTTTTTGTATAAACAAAGTCGGGTCAACTGATCCTTTAGTGAAATGATTGGCTAGTAAGAATGCAGATAGTTTGTCGTACCATGCCCTCGGGGCTTGCTTAAGGCCATAGAGGGCTTTCTTGAGCCTGTAGACGTGGTTCGGATGCTCTGGATCGACGAAGCCCTCTGGTTGTGAAACGTACACCTCTTCCCGGAGTTGTCCATTGAGAAATGCCGTCTTCACATCCATTTGATATATCGTGATATTCTTGTGAGCAGCGTATGCCAGGAACATTCGAACAGCCTCAAGACGCGCCACTGGTGCAAAAGATTCCTCGAAGTCGATTCCTTCCTCTTGACTGAATCCTTTAGCCACCAACCGGGACTTGTTACGAATAACCGTACCATCTGCATCCAACTTATTTTTCCAGATCTACTTCAGGCCGACGATGTAAACCCCATCTGGTCTTTCTACCAATTCCCAAACTTCCAACCTCTTGAATTGATCCAATTCCTCTTGCATAGACTCAATCCAATTGTCGTAGGTAAGGGCTTCTCTAATGTTTTTAGGTTCGGACTGACAAACGTTGAGTGAATAAATGCAAGTTTCACTGTCTGTATGGAGTCGTTGTCGTGTCATAACTGGGTTTTCTGGGTTGCCAATTACATTCACAAGGGGGTGATCCTTAGTCCATTTGTGAGTGGAAGGGTAGTGTTGATAAGTACAGTGTAGATTTGACGGTTCCAAATTGCTCGTGGATGATTCTCCGATGTCTGGAATGGTAGGAGCTAGAGCAAATGGATTAAAGAACGCGTTGCCGTCATAATCTGCTGGTGTGGGTACTTCAGAAGAATGAAAAACTGGTGATAATCGAATAAAACTTGAACAATAAATCAACTAGAACTCAACTTTCGACAATAAATCTAATCTCTACTCACTAAAATAACTTTTTCACTTGTACAAGTGCGAAAGTTAGTGAAAGAAATGAGATATTTGAGTCGTTTTTACCACAAAACCAAACGTAAACTATAAAGCCAAACGTAAAACTACTAAAATAACGATGTAATCTACTAAAAAAACACAACTTAATTATCTTATGGTGATTGATAACACTTGACGGTCCCTATTTCAGCTTCAACACTAGAATAACTCAACGTATAAACTAATACACACACGTAACATGTGACAAATCACAATTTCAGGTCATTTTTCAAACCTCGACAATTTACTATTCACAGATTACTATTCATTATTTACTATTCACCGATCACTATTCATCATTTCACTATTCATCATTTTCTAAGTCAGTTTGAGAATTTGAGAAGTCGTCAAAAATTTTACTATTCATGTGACACTATTCATTCCCGGAGGGAAATTTCCATTCATGATCATCAATCATCATTTCGTAAACTAGATTTACAGGTATTCAAATGCGCGTAACCAGTATGGTTTAGCTGCGTATTCATGCATCATCAGTAAGGACACATCATATAGACTAGAGTAGTCTACATATCATCAGTAGCATCATTATTATATTAGGTCATGCACGGGTTTGTGTGATTTTCATTAACGTATGCTTAATTGTTTAATTAACGTTACTATTCAGTAATTACCATTAACATTATATCCAATACTCCCGTCAGTGATCATAACGTATTTTCATACTTATTATAATGATATAAAGATTATATTATTACTTTACCCGGTGTTTTTAAATCAATTGCTACATTTTCCATTAGGAGCTTATAACTCCGTCGGCTTGCGATATTTCAACTCGATAATCATTCTAACACCCGATTCTTGCAAGGAATATGATTTTACAACTTTTACAACTTCGTCGTATTTTATTTTACCTCGTCACGATTTATTTCTAGTTAACTCGGTACCCGGTAACACCTAATGTATACACAAACTACACTAATACACACAATATTGAGACAAGATCTTTAATTAGCCATATTTCTCCCATTTTTCTCCATGTTTGCCGCCCCCTACCATCCCTAATCCATCATTTTTCTTGCTTGGACTTGACTACAATTAATGCATATGTTTTTATGTCTCTTGATTTAATTTAGATAACACTTCATTTCACTAAATCAACTAGCAAAATAACACACACATTCTCTCTTCTTCCTCTCCTTTGGATCGGCTAAACCAAGAACACCAAGATCATCCATCATTTCTTGAAGATCAAGTATAAATCTAGTCTCATTTACCTTCCTTGTTAGGGTTTTGTGATAAAAACCCTAGGTTTCTTACATAACTATCTCCAAAATTCTTCAATAATTCAAGTAAGCTTCAAGAACATCTTTCTAATCTTTTCATACTTTCATTTGATTTATTTTCAAGTTATATTAGTAGCTAGTTATGCAAATATTCATGTTAAACATACCACTTGTTACACATTTTCTTTATAATCATAGATCTATGGATTTTTAGTGTGATCATCATGAGATCCACATTTGTTGGTGATGTTTAGGACCCCATGACACCCTAAGAAGGTGTATGGTAGGATTTGAGTACTTGTGAAGTTGATTGGAAGTGGTTTGATTAAGTTTTGAACTAGAAAAATTAGTTTTCATAAACCCTAGAAAAGGTTCTGTCCAAAAACGTGTGATCTGGAAAACTCAGTAACTCAGGGGATATTTTGGCTTTAAGATTTAGAAAATACTTTCAAAAACGAAACCGTGGCCGCTTGAATCACTAAAAACCGACTTATAACGAAGGAGATATGATTTTTCTAAGTTAGGCGACGAAAACTAGTTTTCTGAATATTTAGCGTGCTGTTCGCCGAGATTCAAAGGACAAAACGAGGCGTTAGACGTGATCTAGACGACCCGACCTACTGAAAACATGTTAGTTCATGTTTATACGAAGCCGTGGATATAAAGAACGTGGAAAACGAGCTTATAACGACCGAGATACACGCGTTTGAACCCGACAAACTCTACTTTATTTTTGACAGCCCACTATTAGAAAATATTCTAAGTATAAAAGCTAGCGTTTTTGCAAGACATAACCTTGATAGCCGATTTTCTAATTGATCGAGGCGCGTATGATCAAAAGTTAAATAACACGACATTTAGGTAATGTTACAAGGTTTTCAAAAACGTCAAGTTTGATCACTAACACTTATCGTACAATATTTCACGACTAGCTTTGCGAGGCCATTTTGGGCATATTTTCACAAGTTAAGGAAAATATTAATTTGCGACGAAAACATTATATTTTGCCGATAGAACACCAAACGAGGATCATGGAGTATCATTCCAACATAATTACACGAAAAAAAAATAGTATAACATAACGAGACGTCAAAAATGTATTTTTCGTCGATAAACGTTAATTTCAAAACTAACAAGTGGTATCGTTAACATACGTATTTGCATGTGTAACATTGTATCATTGCTTACATTGGATCATATCATTCAAATAGGTCGCGGTTAGAGACCGAGTCTCATTTTCATCATATCCATTGTTGTCATTGTTGCTATCATATCAGGTGAGTTTTCATAGCCCCGTTTTCAATTGTTTACATAATTTCTAAACTCTCGGGGGAGAATACATTGCACCATTTTTATGCGGACCAAAGTATCAACTCATTTACATTGCTTAAGTTACATCATTGCCCAGATTAAAGTCCTCTTTATTATCATGAACCGTTAATTGTGAGCAAGCGAGAGTGAGTGAATAGATCTATTGAGGGTGACTCCTCCGTTCGGGTTGGTAGCGCCAACTTGTCAAACGAACGCATTTCATTTCTGTCATATTAGAGTGAATGGAAAACACTCAGTTGGGGCATTTCATTCTGTCTAGCTTCAGGGTTATGAGCTTAAGAGCTAATGTATTAATTTTATGTGGCATTGTTTTGTCATACACTTTATACTTGTTGTTACCGTAGAAACATTTCATTTACATAAACCTATGAACTCACAAACATTTTTGTTGACCATTTTAGCAATGTATTTTCAGGTAATTAAGGTATCGCATGTTGGCTTGCATAAGGACATACCATGGAGTCGCGGAGTCGACGCGTCTCACTTTATATTTTATGCACTTATCTATCGTTTGATCTGTATGAACTTGATTTCTGAAAACTTGTTTCACCTTTTGGGACCTTGTTTTGTAAACTCTGAATATTTTAAATAATCAAACGATGTGTTTTTTAAACGACACTTTAGGTCGTTCAATATAACTGTAACTGTGGTGTTATGATCAGTCGCGCCCTCGAATGCTTCATTCCGCTACAAGTCATGTAATTTGGGGGTGTGACAGATTGGTACCAGAGCAAAGGTTATAGCGAACTAGGTTTTCCTTTATACCCTAGACTATAACTACACCATCATAGCATCTCATCATGGTAGCATAAGTGCATATTCATTATATCGCATGTAGTGATTGCGATTTCATACATGTATCATTTCATCATAACCCACATTGTGTATATGGTTATTTACTTTTATTTTCACATCGATTGTCACAGAGATGTCTTCAGATTCGCACCCTATTGTTATCTCGTCGGACTCTGAGTCAGCAGAGAATTCCTCACTACCCTCCATCATACTAGAGTCGGTTACATCACCCTCACTACCTACTATCATTCTGTCATCTGTGGAGCCTACTCCACAGTCATCACCTGTGATGTCAGAGGCTGAGACCGAACCCTTTGAGGAGGGGGGAAGTTGCACCTACCCCACCACTGTCACCTGTGATCCGTCGTGGTCCCAGAGTTGTCCCAGTGATCCAGCCAGGGGAGTTTATACCCTATGGTCGAGTTTACCGTACATATCCAGGTGGGCCGCGCATGAAGCGCACTGCTGCTAAGCGGGTTCGCCGTCCTGTGGTCAGATCACCAGCTGCTTTTGTACCCTTACCACCACCATTATCACTTACTTCATCTCATCCACTCCGTCGCCGCTTGACAGCGAGGAGGAGTGTGGCATTCCGTACTCCATCACCATTACCATCCCTATCATCATTATCACCACCTTTACCACCCCTACCAGATTGTGCTCCAGGTGATGCACCATCAGCACCAGTTCATCCCAGGGATCCTACTCCTATGTCCGACCTGCCGCTCAAGAAGCGGGCACGACTCGATATCCCATCACCAGACACTTCAGATACATCAGAGGATGCACCACCCAGCAGGTTTGAGGTTGGTGAGAGCTCGAGGGCTGCTGCTGCCAGACTACTTACTGCTGCTACACTTGACTCGAGACTAGATCATCTACAGGGACAGATTGACAGGGCAGTAGGTTATGTAGAGGAGATACCAGTGAGTCAGATTGAGACTATAGAGGAGGAGGTCGAGGGACTAGTCTTAGGCAGAGTTGCTATAGATGCTTCATATCAGGGATTGGAGGCCCGACAGCTAGAGAGTTCTGAGCGTATTACCCAGTTGAGGCAGGAGGTGCCTGAGTTATTTGATAGGGCACAGATGTCTCAGGATGAGCACCACCGTCAGGCCAGTGAGTTAGCTTCAGTTTAGGCTAGGATGTCTGCATCAGAGAGCAGGGAGGCTGATCTTCAGCTTCGAGTTCAGCACTTAGAGGAGATTGTTGTTGCTATGACTAGAGATCTCCAGAGGATTAGCCGTAGGCTAGGTGGAGCACCAGGAGGAGGTGCCTAGTGTTAGACTTTTATCATGTAACTTGTACATTATTATCCTAGTCCCGAGGTGTGGGACATAGTTTAGAACTTGTTGTCTTTTGCTTGTAGTACAAACAAATATATCAAGTGTGACTCTACTATGCAGGATTTTCGTTGTGCTATTTTATGATATCGATCCACACAGACCGAAATTTTCATGTATTATATTCATGTCGTTGTAATTATACTTATGATATTTCATGATTATTTCTCATTGTGATTCATTGTATTTATACATGTTGTGGTTTTATTTATACATGATGTGGTTATATATACATGTTGTGGTTGTATATATTATGTATGATGATCGTTTCTATTGTGAGTTCTCATTGTGTTACCTTTTGTGATTGTGAAGAATCATGCCACCCAAAAGAGCCACTACTGCTATGAAACCAGCCGAGATCAGGAAGCTTGTTGCCAATAGTATAGAGGCAGCATTGGTTACAGAAAGAGCTGCCATAGCTGCAGCTGCTGCTGAAGCCGCTTCGCGGGCAGAAACCGCGGAAGCCGCAGGAACAAATACTAATGGAACTAACGGACGTAAATGTACGTACAAAGACTTCAAGAGTGGAGATCCACCAAAATTCAAAGGCACTGAGGGAGCCACTTCCATGATTCGTTGGTTCAAAAAGATTGAATCTGTGTTTCTCTTATGCAACTGTCCAGAGGAGTACAAAGTGAAGTTTGCTACTAGTACACTTGTTGAGGAGGCTATGTCATGGTGGAATTCGTATGTGAAACCCATGGGAATGGAAAATGCTCAAAAGCTTACGTGTGACGAATTCAAGAAATTGCTGACAAAGAAGTTTTGCCCACGAACTAAAGTGAAGAAAATGGAAACAGAGTTTTATGAACTAGTGACAGCAGGCAATGATATTGAGGCATATATCAGGAGGTTTCAGGAATTGGCAGCATTATGTCCGACAATGCTTCCGGACACTGAGAAGCTATTAGAGAATTTCATTGGAGGATTACCTCACAGCATCCGTGGAGATGTGATTTATTTTGACCCGCAAACATTGGATGAGGCAATCAGAATGTCTTAGAAACTCATGGCTCAGATAGTGAAGAAAGAAGCTACTTCAAACAGCAACAACAACAACACCAACAGTAACCATAACTACAACAACCGTAACTCCAACAACAACTACCGAAACAACAACAACAATAACAACAACCGAAACAATTCCAATAACAACAACAACAAAAGAAATCGGGACAACAACCAGAGTGGCAATGCTACTTAACCACCACCCAAGAGACAGGAAACTGCAAAGGCCTATGTTGCAGGTCCAGCTGAGAAAAGAGGTTACAATGGTACTTTACCCAAGTGCAACAAATGTCAAACCCACCATAACCCTGGAAATTGTCCGAATCCATGTGGGAACTGTAAGAAAGTTGGTCATTCGACCAGGGATTGCAAAGCTCCGATTGTGGTTGATAATCAGAAACCCCCAGTAACATGCTTTGGTTGTGGAGAAGTCGGACACTTCAAGAATAAATGTCCAAAAGGAAAGAATCAGGGAAACAATAACCAAGGTGGAACAGCTAGAGGAAGAGCTTATGTCCTTGGAGGTGAAGATGTCAGGGAGGACCCGAATGTCGTTACGGGTACGTTCCTCATTAATAATCATTATGCATCCATACTATTTGATTCAGGAGCCGATAGAAGTTTTGTTTCTACTGCATTTGCACCATTACTCAACATTGAACCAACCACATTAGACATTCCTTATCACATCGAACTAGCTAATGGTTCTTTAGTTGGCACCGATACGATCATTCGTGGTTGCACTCTCAATTTTCTAAACCGCCCATTCAATATAGATCTCATGCCCGTAGAACTTGGAAGTTTCGACATTGTTATCGGTATGGATTGGTTATCTCGACATCATGCAAAAATCATTTGTGATGAAAAAGTTGTTCATCTTCCTTACGACGGTGAAACATTGGTCATTCATGGAGAACGAAGTGGAACCAGACTCAGTATAATTTCATGCATCAAAACCGAGAAGTACATAAAGAAAGGTTGCTATGCATTCTTGGCTCATATCACAGAAAAGAAGTCGAATGAGAAACGACTTGAAGATGTACCAACAGTTAAAGATTTTCCAGAATTATTTCCAGAAGAGTTGCCTGGATTACCACCTACTCGCCAAGTGGAATTTCATATTGATTTAGTGCCAGGAGCTGCACCAGTTGCGCGAGCATCTTATCGACTTGCACCTTCAGAAATGCAAGAGTTGTCGAACCAATTGCAAGAACTTTTAGACAAAGGTTTCATTAGACCAAGTTCCTCGCCGTGGGGAGCACCGGTCTTGTTTGTGAAGAAGAAAGATGGATCTTTCAGAATGTGCATTGACTATCGAGAGTTAAACAAGTTAACGGTGAAGAATCGTTATCCACTTCCCAGGATCGACGATTTGTTTGATCAGTTGCAAGGTTCTAGTTTCTACTCCAAGATCGACTTAAGGTCCGGTTACCATCAGCTTAGAGTTCGGGAGGATGATATCCCGAAGACAGCATTTAGAACTCGTTATGGTCATTATGAGTTTCAGGTAATGTCGTTCGGACTGACCAACGCACCAGTTGTGTTCATGGACCTCATGAACAAGGTGTGCAAGCCATATCTGGATAAGTTTGTGATTGTATTCATTGAAGATATCTTGATTTACTCAAGGAGTGAAGAAGAGCACCGAGAACACCTCAGAACAATCTTAGAACTGCTCAAGCAAGAGAAACTGTACGCCAAATTTTTGAAGTGTGATTTTTGGATCCGAAGAGTACAATTTCTTGGTCACGTCATTGATAGCCAAGGACTACAGGTTGAGCCAGCAAAGATTGAGGCAGTAAAAGATTGGGCAACACCAAAGACTCCCACAGAAATTCGTCAATTCTTAGGACTTGCCAGATATTATAGAAGGTTCATTGAAGGGTTTTCTAAGATAGCTAAGCCGCTGACCAAGTTGACAAAAAAGAACCAGAAGTACGAATGGGGAAAGAAACAGGAGACCGCTTTACAGTTATTGAAGCAGAAGCTTTGCAGCGCACCAATTTTGGTACTGCCAGAAGGGATTGAAAACTTCGTGGTATATTGCGATGCTTCACACAAAGGACTTGGAGCAGTATTAATGCAGAACGAGAAGGTAATAGCTTACGCATCTCGACAGCTTAAGAAGTGTGGAAAACTAGAAGGGGGGTTGAATAGTTTTACGTCTTTTTAATTTTATTATGAAAACTTTGTTTACTTTCAAAAACTTAGATTCGAATTTATGTGAACTCAACTCTTGAACAATATGAACAAATATAAGTAAATCTAAATAAACAATGCAAGTAAAGTAATGAAATGAAATGAAAGATAGAGATGGAAAGATCGAACCACGAGACAAAGGATTTATAGTGGTTCGGCTACAAGGACACCTTCCTTGCCCTACTCCACTCCTCGAGCACCTAACTCGAGAGTTTTCTTCACTATGTCAACAAGCTCCCTTATGGCGGAGAAAACCTTACACAACTTTCGCTTACACCGGTTTAACGACACAAAGCTAGATGTCGGGTCCTAATCGTAGCTAGAACCAATCTCACAACTTCTACACGACTTCTTCACGACTTATTCACAACTTCTTCACGACGGCTTCACAACTTCTTCACGACGGCTTCACAACTTTTACACGACGGCTTCACAACTTCTACACGACGGCTTCACAACTTTTACACGACGGCTTCACAACTTCTACACGACGGCTTCACAACTACTTCACAACCTAGCACTACTTATATACTCTTCTACTTCCTTACACCTTCACTACTTACACACCTTAACTTCTTCACAACTTCACCACTACCACACTAATCTAGCCTAAACAATTATGTTCACACCTATCTAACAAATATACACAACTTATACACAAATGAATGAATGATTACACAAACAACTTAGGTAGCAAGATGATACTAAGTTGCAATACTTCTTCTCTAGTTGTTGAAGGAGTATTCTTCTTTTGCACTTGGATGGTAGAAGCTTGGATCACTTAGAAACCAATGCTTAAGAATATATGATCAAAGGATTTAGAACAGAAGGTTTGGGGTGCAAAAGGTGAGGAAAAAGTCCAGGAATGAACCAGTATTTATAGGCAAAATCTGACAGCTGGAGGAGCGGGGCGGTCCCCTTAAATAGGTGGCCGGTCCCCTTAAAATTAAGGGGGCCGCCTAGTAAAATTAAGGGGGCCGCCCTACCCGAACGTTGCTCAGTTTTGTCTTTTTGTGGGGAAGGTTTTTCTGGAACATTTTTGCCATTTTTGGTTGAAAATTTGAATTCATAAATTTATAATGGATTAAACATTTTTATTTAATACCAAAAATGATTTTCTAAAAGATATAAAATGTTTGTGTCATTTTATAAAAAATCAAGTGATTAAGAAAATGCTCCTTTGATCATATAATGCATTAGGCATTTGTTTATTCATACCTTGAGTGATTAAGTTGTAGAAATGAATATTTACAACTAAAAACTTGTTTATTTAATAAGTTTATGTTTAATGAGTTTACATTTTGTGATTATCAAAACATAGAGATATCAAGAAGTATTAATAATGTTTTTAGGCATTATTTATATCAACAATCTCTCCCTTTTTGATGATTACAAAACTTAAACTCTTTAAATCCAAAACATTATTTTTGGACAAGTATTTAGTGAGTTTATATTCACTTCTCCCTTTTTTTGTAGAATCAAAAAGGTTATGCCGACAAGTTTTAGAAACAAAATTTGTCGGAACGAGAACTCCCCCTTGATGTGTGCTCCCCCTCGTTTGAGGGCATCAAGAAATCGAGATATGGAATACTTGCAAGAAAAATATTAGAAGCACAAGCATACATAGCAAAATATGGAATATAAAAACAACAATCATGGCAAACAACAATTATGGCAAACAAATATTAAGAACACATAGCAAGACATTCATTAAATCAAAATGATTATGTGAAACATTTATTATGTTTAAAACATACAACAAGTAAAAAGGTCCTAATTTGCCAAAGAGATCCATCGGACTTGCTTGCAACACAATAGCTTGAATTATTTTATTTGATGGTAGAGTGTTTGGGATGAAAGTAGTTGAGTGAGGGTAAGGATGTCTGATTAATAGAGGTATATTTTTGGAGGTGGAGAGTTTGGAGGTGGAGAGTTTGGAGCGGAATCGGTTGAATGAGGGTTAGAGTGTTGTGCTAGTGGAGGTGTTGGATGAGATCTAGTAAGAGGATACTCAATCCAAGTGAAATGTTTATTTAAGGCAATGATTTATTTTTGGAGAAGGACACAACAAGGACAATAGTTGACATGATTATCGACTTGATTCAAGTTGTGGGGGTGAGGTAAGCAATTTGAGTAGGGTGAGGATGGAGGGTGGAGGTTGGCCCTTGTTGCGTTGTGCAAGGTGCATAGCAATGAAGTCATGGATTTGGTTTATCTCTTCACGGAACTTTTCCTTTTCCGTGAGAATGAGGATTTGGTCATTTGGTGGAAGTGGATGAAATTGGGGTGTGTAGTTGGAAGTAAAGTTGGAAGTTTGACCAATATGATGAGGGTTTTGAAAGGTTTCAATGAGGTTAGTTTAAGGTTGAGATGTGTAGTTTGGAACGAAGGTGGAGGTTGAGGTTAGTTTGTGATGAAGAAGAGCTAGAAGGGAGTTGATCCAATCTTGAGTTGAGCAAGGTGTAAGGCAAGAAGAGCACTAAGCTCATGGACTTCACTAAGTTCTTCAATGAACTTCAAGTGTTCGAAAGAAGGTGATGATGGTAGAGTGTGGTTGTTATTTTGGATGGATGTTTGGATATGCAACATAGAAGTAGCATGTGAGTTGGTAGGAGGTGGTGGTGATACTCTTGGTGGTGGAGACATTTGTGAGCTTGGGTAATCATGAGTGGATGAGGATGGACATATGGAAGAAGAGGATATTCCAAGAGTGGTGAGTGTTTTGGATAGTGCATTGGTAGGCTGAATAAGATGTGAGGTGTTGTGAATGAGATTGGGATTATTGTTTTGGGATTGATCATGCTCTTCATGTGAATCATATGGGTGAGATGAAGGTGTATTTTTTGAGAGTAGAGATGGATGGTTGGTTATTATGATGAGGTTTGTGAAAGGGTTCATTGGAATGAGCTTGAGGATTGGGAGTATAGTTGGGAACAAATGTGGGTGGAGGCGTTGTTTGTTTAGCCACATCATTTGTTGAGATGGACTTGTTTCGGGGTTAGGTTTTCTTCTCCAAACGGGTTTTTTCGGTCATCTTTGCTAACCTTGAGGTTTTTGGCTTTGGTTTGATGGGAGATGGCATGATGAGACGAAGGAAGATTATAAGGAATGGGAGTGTTTATAGTGTAGAAATGATGGGATTAAGGAATGGATAGAATTTGTTGGATGGATTGAAATAAGATATGTTTGTGAATTTTGGAGGGTATAGGATGAAATGGGCTAAAAAGTAGAAAAGGAAATAGCACCTTCGACCATCAGATGGCCGGTCCCCTTAAACATTAAGGGGGCCGCCTTATGATTTAAGGGGGCCACCCATCTGTTGGTTCCCAGATTACTGGAAATGGGTTTTTGGCAGAAAATTGTAGAAAGGGTTGTGTTTTTGGGTTTGTATTCAAGCAAGTCCAACTCTTTGAGGCAATTAAGCATTTAATAGATATTTATGCAAAACATATTAATTAAAGAGATTAAGCAAACAAGTAATTTCATCTAGCATGTAAACATACTCATCAAGCAAGTAATATATGTGGACTAGGAAACAATAAACTACACCAAGTATTTTCTTAATTATATGTAAGTGGGAAGATTAATGAACTATTTGATGGATCCTAATGTGTGCCTATGTACAATAAATGGGAACTTAAGATAGCATGGACTTCTAGACTTGTTACAAACAAAATCTTAATAGACAAACCATGGTCCGCTTGATTTGACTTAGTTCACTTATAAATGTCATGTACATAAATATAGATGACAAATATGAGATCACCATGCATGATTTAAAGAAATGTTTTTAGCATTATTCAACAATGTTTGAAAGTGAGTTTTTATGTAGATGTGAAAGTTATTTGAATAAAATAGATTGGGTTTTATTTCAAAATGTGTTTATGAAGAATGGGTGATGTGCCCGGTTCGGTGCAAGTTTTAAATTTATAAGGGGTGAATTACCGAATCTAATGACAACACATACGAGCAAGTATACTCGTCCGTTGTAGCAAGATTTTGATGGTAAGTCGGGATCGTTCGCAGGGATTTGTGTAGTGAATCGAATTTTAAGTTAAAAGCAACTTTCTCAAACAAGTAGTAATGATATTATGAAAATTCAAATGATTAAAAACTACACTTGCTTAGACTAGTGTACTACAATTGACTAATATGATTGTGATAACTTTGGATAACATGTTGGTTGTGATAATTAGTTTTGACACTAATCTATTGTTTCTACAAATTAAACCTTCGTCAAGATTTTGGTTTATAAAAACAAGCATTACGTTTAACCAATCAATTCAAGATCAATTCAAGGTTCATGAGTTGATGTTCCTCAAACACAAAAACAATCTTTTGTTCTAGCAAACAAGCTTAAGAAATGGTCAATACAAAAGGTAACCGATTATAGACAAAAGGTCACAATTGAAAGTAAACTATTAATCTCTCGACCTTTAAATTGGTTTACGATCAATCCGTTTTGATAGACAAAAGCATTTTCATTACAATCACAATCAAGTTCCTTTGTTTAATCAAGAATAGTGGAAGACAACAATCATTCATAGACAAATGATTATAACTAGTGGAATAACAATAGTTCTTTCGACCCTTAAGATTACTAGCACTAGTTAAACTTGATTACCCAAATGTCACTATGAAACTTAATCACAATTAGTTCTTAGAATCGACTTGAAATTGAATTAAAACATGTTATCACAATCATATTCCAATCAATGAATAATGCACATCATCTAAGCAAGTGCACAAAGGCACTAGCCGCTCATAGCAAACATAAATGCAAACTCAATACTTTGAACATTAGAAACCATGATTGAAAGTCTTACAATGATTGGAAATAAGATTACAAGTGAAAGACAATGATTCCACAAGCAATGGGAATGGTGTAATCGACTTTCTCCCTTCTCCTGGACTTATGGACGAATTTTCTGAGTATTTTCTATGAATGGTTCTCTCATCTAACAAGCAAGCACTCTCTTAGCATCCTTCTCCTCTCTTTAGATTGATTAGTATTATAAATACCCAACAAATGGTTCAATAAATTGCTCTAACCAAGGGTCTAAGTGCATAAATGCTTCTCTTGCTCTCCAAGTAGTATTGAATGGTTAGAATACTGAAAAGAAGGACCTAGAACCGGATTTATAAAGTCACAATCCTTAATAAAGAAGTCTTGGGTCAACAGCGACTTCCAACCGATCGGATAGAATGGTCTACCGATTGGTTGGTCTTCTCGGTAAATCCAATTCTCTCCATCCGATTCGGTTGCGGGCGGCGACCGATCGGATGGCTACTGCTGGTGGACCTTTTTCTTGGACTTTTCCGTATGACTTGTTTCTCGGTCGTAGCTCTTGATTCTTTGATCTTTCCCTTCATCCTTAAGCTTA
This sequence comes from Artemisia tridentata subsp. tridentata, assembly GCA_021014915.2. Taxonomy (NCBI): domain Eukaryota; kingdom Viridiplantae; phylum Streptophyta; class Magnoliopsida; order Asterales; family Asteraceae; genus Artemisia; species Artemisia tridentata. The sequence goes on along the minus strand of CP139506.1, from coordinate 266,788,759 downwards.
TTAACTCGACTACTTGGACTTTATCTCATTGAAATACCTTACGGAGCAGAACTTGACACAAAATTCACATGCAATCATAAATATTTCCTTTTTCCTCATTTTTGCATCTTTTCCATCCATTTTCCTGTCTTTGGCTACAAATGCTTTGCAAACACACTTTGGTACGATTTAGTAACAAAAGCATATAAATATAACCACAAAACATATATAAAACTACCAATAACGCTACTAAAAACATGTTAGATTTAGGCGTTATCAAATCCCCCACACTTGAACTTTGCTTGCCCTCAAGCAAATCTAGAAATAAAAACAATTATCCACATGGTATACACAAATGATTAGGAAAATGTGATGCAAATCTATCAAGCACGAGTACAAGCTAGATTCATCGTTTTAAGCTTTTATGGTTGAATCATCGAGATGTTTGACAATACCCAAATGATTTTCTTGCATGATACACATTACTAAACACCTCACGAAAGGAAAATGAAATATAATTCACTCAAACACTCATTTGTATGATTGGTGGAGTATATAAGAGGAATGACACTCATTTGCTCAGTCATGATCTAAATATTACCATAGGCTTGTACAATAAACAAAACTACACCGAAATGATGTGAGCGCCAAGTATACATATCAAAGAGGGCTTTTATTCGGGTTTAAGGCTTAAGGGTAATAATAGACTAATGCGCCACTATCTCATGCAAAACATAATAGCTCGCTAACAACGAATTCTTGCATTACCAAATAACGGATGGTCACTAGATTGTACCTTGGTTCGCTAACGACGTTACTTGCATAACGGATGGTCGCCAAAATACGCCCTAGATCGCTAACAACGTTAGTCGATTCCTCAAGAAATCGGATGGTCACTACATGTCCATACACTTAATAATTTCACAAAGTCAAAAGGGTAGGATAAGGCATGGAATATATTTATGAAATTGGTTGAAAATAAAAAAAAAAATAATAACAAATAAAAACAAAATTAGTCAAAGTCTACGAACCAAATGTTACTAGCTATTTCAAACCACTATCATGCCATTTTGCGAAAAACTCCATACTTCCTTTATTCATACTTGATTCACTAGCGCATTGGCTTATTCTTGTCACCTTATAGTTGCGATGACTCTTCTTCTTTTTCTCTCTTTTTTTTCTTTTTTTTTTTTTTTTTTTTTTTTTAAATGTCATCTTATAGTTGCGATGACCTTACTTGGATAACAACTTTCGGAGCTTACGCTTTCTTTGAACTTTCATGATTTCCACATAACATCCATCTTGCCAAATAGCTAGCAACCAACCAAGACTTGACTATGGATAAGGCTAGGCTAAAAAGGTGTAAAATCTTTTTGAATTTTTCTGGATTGTATCAAAAGAAAAGATAGGCTCGGCGGGTGTAACTAGGTGTATCTAGCATTAAAGACAAATGCTAACAAATGGGTCCATATGAGTGGTTAACTAGCCAATGTAGCTAGCTAATATAGCATTATATGAAAATGGAAGGCCATTTGGGATAAATCCTAAGGTTGCCTCTTATCACGCATATACACTTATATCACAAATGAAATGTGATCTCACAACGGTCTCGTAATGATTTACAAGTACAAGTTCTAGAATAAATAAAATCACCGGCACACTCATAGCAAAAGATCTAAGCATAAAAGATGTATGCTATATATAGAACAGGCTCAAATCCTCACACTTTAGTGGAAAGGGCTATAATCTGTGCTAGCTAATTTTATCGATCCCAGAATGGATTGCAATATTAATCGGGACACATCTCGAATTTTCAAAATTACAAATTTCACCAGTGGATAAATCCAGTTATTCTAGAATATGATCTTTAAAATGACAAAAGACTAGATTACAAGGGCAAACAAAATTTAAAATTCAGCTCGAAACTACAATCTATTCTTATTTTCCTATTCACCCCCCCCCCCCCACACTTAAGTTAAGCATTGTCCTCAATGTGATAAACGACAAAGAATGAAATAGGGAAATAAGAGAATAAACCGTATTTACTGCTCAAGAGGAGTCTTGATCCTCGTGTCCAAGCTTCGAAATCATTACCTGCAGTAATCTAAAAACAAAAGAAACGCAAATACGAAATATTTCTTCGCTTTATTCAAAAGACAGTGATACACCTCCACACTTAAGTTCAACTAAGCAATTTTAGAAAAACTTTGGGGTTTAATCACTAGAAAATAAAAATGAAAAATAAAAATAAAAATAGCAAACACACGGGTTGCCTCCCGAGAAGCGCTTATTTTATTAACGAGTCATCAGCCGGACTCGAACTTCTCTTCTTCATGTTGGTCCAATTGCTGACTTCTTCTTTGTAAATTTTGGAACGTACAGCACATTTCCAATCACTATTCCTTCTCCAGTTTCATCTATGTATTCCAACTTAACTTTCTCCCATGGTCTCGGTAGAACATCATAGATATAACCAGAATCTTCGGCCCACGGAGTGTTTTTCTTGAAATCGGCCGGGAAGGGTGACATAAAGGTTATAGCTTCATATTCGGATTCAGGCGGAATCTCTTGAATAGAAACTTCATTCAATTGCTCCTTGTCATAGTATAACTTAATTCGGTGCCCATTAACAATGAAACTTCCACCATGTTTGTCATGCAATTCAACATATCCCGATGGAAATCCATGTTTCACTGTATACGGTCCGAACCATTTCAGTTTCAGCTTGGGAGCTTTGAACTTATACTTCATGTTAAAAAGCAGAACTTTGTCTCCAGCTTTGAATTCTTTTCTGATTCTTAGCTTTCTGTCATGATAAGCTTTTGTTCTTGCTTTGTAAAGTTTGGAGTTCTCATAAGCTTGTAGTCTAAGCTCATCGAGTTCATGCAATTGCAAAAATCTCTTTTCTCCAGCTACTTTGAGGTCTGGGTTACAGTTTCTTAATGCCCAGTAAGCGCGATGTTCGATTTCGAACGGCAAAGCACAAGTTTTTCCATACAACAATCTGTACGGTGTTGTACCAATTGGTGTTTTGTAAGCCGTGCGAAATGCCCACAGAGCATCATCTAGTTTTCTCGACCAAACGGCGGGATTGTCTTTAACCGTTTTTTCGAGTATCCTTTTTAAGGCTCTGTTGGTATTTTCGACTTGACCACTGGTCTGTGGGTGATAAGCTGTAGCGAAACGATGATGAACTCCGTATCGCTTCATAATTTTCTCCATTTGTTTGTTACAGAAATGGGTTCCACGATCACTTATCAAAGCTTTAGGAATTCCATAACGAGCGAAAAGCTTTTTGAGAAAATTAACAACTACTCGTGCATCATTTGTGGGTAGAGCTTCCGCTTCAGCCCATTTGGAAACGTAATCAATAGCAACAAGAATGTATTCGTATTTGTGTGATTTAGGATATGGTCCCATGAAATCAATTCCCCAAATATCGAATAATTCACAGACTTGAATGCTCTTTGGTGGCATTTCATCTCTTCGAGAAAGACTACCAGATTTTTGGCAAGCATCACAATTCTTAACAAGAGTATGGGCTTCTTTAAAAATAGTCGGCCAATAGAATCCAGCATCAAAAACTTTTTTAGCGGTGGTAGAAGGACCATAATGTCCCCTAGTTGGGCCATGATGACATTCATCAAGAATTCTTCTCGTTTCAGAACCATAAACACATCTTCTAATCATCCCATCGGGACACATTTTGAAAAGATAGGGTTCTTCCCAATAATAATGTTTAAGATCCGAAAAGAATTTACTACGTTGGGCATGAGTTAGTCCTTTCTTTAGAATTCCTCCAACGAGATAATTTGCATAATCGGAAAACCATGGAATTTCGTTCTCATCATCTGTATCAACAGTCATGAGTGTTTCATCCGGAAAATAATCGTCAATCTCATCTTCTTTTAACTCTTCCAGATTTGGATTTTCTAAACGAGATAGATGATCAGCGGCTAGATTTTCTGCTCCTTTCTTATCTTTGATTTCAATATCGAATTCTTGGAGTAGTAAAATCCATCGGATGAGACGCGGTTTGGCATCTTGCTTCGTAAACAAATATTTTAACGCTGAATGATCGGTGAACACGATTGTTTTCGAAAGTACAAGGTATGATCTGAATTTATCGAAAGCGAAAACAACGGCTAACAATTCTTTCTCTGTAACTGTGTAATTCTATTGAGCATTGTTGAGTGTTTTGCTGGCAAAATATATAGGACGAAAATGTTTCTCTTCTCGTTGTCCTAGTACGGCTCCAACAGAAAAATCGCTTGCATCGCACATAAGCTCGAACGGTAGTGACCAATCAGGGAAACCATAATGGGTGCACTAGTCAGTTGTGTTTTCAATGCTTCGAATGCTTTCATGCAGTCTGCATTAAAATCGAAAACAGAATCTTTTTTCAAGAAGTTTCGTCATTGGACGATATATTTTAGAAAAATCCTTAATGAAACGACGGTAAAATCCTGCATGTCCTAGGAAACTTCTAACGGCTTTAACATTAGTTGGGGGTGGTAATTTGGTAATGACATCGATCTTTGCTTTATCAACCTCCGTTCCTGCGCTAGAAATTTTGTGTCCTAACACAATTCCTTCAGTTACCATGAAATGACACTTCTCCCAGTTGAGAACAAGATGTGCAGCTTTACATCTTTCAAGCATTCTATCGAGGTTAGAAAGGCAAGCTTCGAATGAACTTCCGAAAACAGAAAAGTTATCCATGAAAACTTCCATAGACGTTTCAAGCATATCTTGGAATATAGCAATCATACATCTTTGAAAAGTTGCGGGAGCATTACATAATCCAAAAGGCATACGCCTGTAAGCGTAAGTTCCAAAGGGACATGTGAATGTGGTCTTTTCTTGATCAGCCGGATCAATAGGAATTTGAAAATATCCTGAAAAACCATCAAGAAAACAAAAGTATTTGTTTCCTGCTAATCTCTCAAGCATTTGATCCATGAAAGGCAAAGGAAAATGATCTTTTCTGGTGGCTTTGTTTAATTTTCTGTAATCAATACATACTCGCCATCCAGTGACAGTTCTAGTAGGAACTAATTCGTTTCGTTCGTTGGTCACAACAGTCATTCCTCCTTTTTTCAGAACACAGTGAACATGACTCACCCAAGGACTATCCTCGATGGGGTAAATGATACCAGCATCAAGAAGTTTGATGATTTCTTTTTTAACAACTTCTTTCATGTTGGGGTTGAGTCGACGTTGTCTTTCTACAACTGGTTTGGCATCTTCTTCGAAATTGATTTTGTGTTTGCAAAAATCAGGACTGATTCCTGGGATGTCAGAAGTTTTCCACGCAAAAGCTTCTTTATGCTTCTTTAGAACTGAAATCAGACATTCTTTCTCATAATCATTGAGCAACGAAGATATGACTACTGGAAGGAGCGAGTTGTCTTCCAGGTAAGCATACTCAAGATTTTCGGGAAGTGGTTTCAACTCAAGATCAGTCGGTGGTTCTTGAAGTGATGTTTTGATCCTCATTTGATCATTAAAACTGATTTCCTCAAAATCTTCTTCTATTATCTCTCCTTCTTCAACTTCTTCTTCTTCTTCATCAATCTTTACTTCCATAAAATCAGCAAATTCTTTATCAAAAGTTGTTTCACTAATCTTCTCTGAAATAGTCATGAATGGATCAGAATCTTCAAGTAATGCATCCAATTCTTCCTCAGTGACTTCATCGATTACATCAATGTTAAAGCAAGTGTCATCACTGGAATGTGGATATTGCATTGCTTTATCGATTAAAAAGGTGATTCTATCTTCTCCAACTCCAAGATTGAGTTCTTTTCCTTTTACTTTGATGATCGCATCAGCGGTGTTTAGAAAAGGTCTTCCTAAAATAAGGGGTACTCTACTGTCTTCCTCCATTTCTAAAATCACAAAATCCACGGGAAAAATGAATTTACCTACTTGGACAAGCATATTCTCAGCAATACCAACAGGATATTGGTAAGTATGATTAGCTAATCGGATACTCATCCTTGTGGGTTTCAATGTATTGATTGAAAGTTTCGTATACAGCGAATAGGGCATCAAATTGATACTCGCACCTAATTCGGCTAAAGCATCGCATGTGATGTTGTTTCCTAATATGCATGGAATCAGAAAACTTCCGGGATCTCCGAGTTTTTGTGGAATTTTGTTTTGAACAATAGCTGAACATTCTTCATTGAGAAAGGTAGCGGATATTTGCTCTAACTTGTTCTTGTTGTTAAGAAGTTCTTTCAAAAATTTCCCGTAATTGGGCATTCCGGCTAAAACATCAATGAGAGGTACATTGAGTCTAACTTCTTTGATTATCTCAACAAACTTCTTATAACGCTCCTCCATTCTTTCTTTCTTAAGGCTCTGAGGATATGGAATTTTTGGAGTGTATGCCTTAACTGGTGGTTTGGGTTTGGGTTTGGGTGGTGTTTTTGGTGTATTTTCCTTCTTGGATTCTTCATCTTCATCCTCACTATCGTAATTGATAGTTGTGGTGTTGTTTGGGTTGGGTGGTGGATCATAAGACAGGCCACTTCTTGTGAATACAGCATTGATATGCTCATTTCTGGTTGGTGGTGGACGATAAGTCTTATCATTCGATGATGATGATGGTTTTGGGTTGTTTGGGTGTTACTAGGCAACGAACCTGATGTTCGGGAAGAAATTTGATCAGAGAGTCTACCGAATTTGTTTTCAATATCTTGGATAGACGCTTGATGATTTTTCTGACCTTGCTCAACTTTAGTCTTGAGATTGAAAAATTGATTCTTGACGAACTCGTTGGTTGATTTTTGAGCGGTGACGAATTCTCTCATCATTTTTTCAAAATCTGTTTCTTCAGGTTTCTTGTCGGAATTTTGTGGAGTTTGGTTCTCTACTTTTGGTTGGGACTCATGGTTGTTATCCCTTTGTCGGCGATCTTGCCAACTAGCAGAGTTTCGTCCGTAATAATTTCCACGATATCCTCCTCCTCGGTATCCTCCTTGGATGTAATTAGCTTCTCCTTCTTTTGGTTGATCCATAGGTTGATCATCGCATTCTGATGATGGGTGGTTACCTCCACAGTTGTTACAACCATCTCGCATTTCTTTCATCTCTCCTCTAAGATCTTTGTATTACGAATCGATTCTGGAAACCAAGGTTTCCATTTTCTCCATGAGCTTAGATGAATCAGAACTTTCGGCAAAGGCAACGGTTTTTCTTAAGGGTTTTGTCTTGGCACGTTTTGACCAGTCGAGTTTGAGAAGAACTCGGTCTTCAAGCAATTGGTATGCCAGGTTAGGAGTCTTATAAAGAAAAATTCCTCCAGCATCAAGAATTCCTTGAGATGTTTCATCAAGTCCATGGTAAAAGATTTGGATAATCGTTCCTCGTCCTAAACCATGTCCATGACAACTTCGAAGTAAATCCTTCATATGAAGCCAGGCTTCGACGAGTGATTCGTTAGGGTTTTGTGTGAAAGCACGAATTTCTCCCATGAGTCGATCAAACATTGCAGGTGGAAAGAATCGGCTTACAAAAGCTTGCCTCATCTCCTCCCAAGTAGTGATGATTCCTGGTGTTAATTCGTTATACCACACTTTTGCATCTCCGGCAAGTGGTGACGGGAAAAGTTTGAGTTTAATGGCATCCACATTTGTATCACCGTATCGGAACATGCCACAAATTTCAATGAATTCGGCAACGTGTTTGTGAGGATCGGCCCTCGAACGGCCATCGAATTGACGGTCTTTGATTATAGAAAGATGGTGACCTTTCACGGTGAAATTGTCACCTAAGTTGACAGCAACAATAGCAGCTCCAGGAGTGGGTGCTATGGCTCGGTTTTCTTCCCACATGGGTCTATCGTCAGCCATGGGAAAAGGTTGATCAGTGAACGGGTTATAAACGACTTTGGCTTCAAAAAGGTTATCAAAAGTTGGGTTTGGTATTCTTGGCACACGATTGGCTAATGGAACAAAGGGTGTTCTTCTTCTTCTTCTAGATCTTGTTCGAATCAAACTTTCGGGATCGAAAAGTGGTGGAATTGGTTCTACTCCAGTTGATCGAGTGTTCATACAATTCCCCAGCGAATCGAGGCAATGTCTAAACAAACGAACAAAGAATGAAAACAATTTGAAAAGATCAGAATCGTCCAACCGATCGGATAGAATGGTCTACCGATCGGATAGATCTCTTGGTAAATTTGGTTTGAAGGATCTGGTCGGATGGAAGTGTCCGCCGATCGGATGGTTCTCTCGGTAAATGAAAATTTTGGAAAACCGATCGGATGGATGAACAACCGATCGGATGGGCAGCTCGGTAAGACTTTTTTTTTTTTTTTTTTTTTTTTACGAAAACTAACTATATGAGAATTGGGCTAAAACTTACAGAAACACGATCAAAATCCCCGGCAGCAGCGCCAAAAACTTGATGTGCCCGGTTCGGTGCAAGTTTTAAATTTATAAGGGGTGAATTACCGAATCTTATGACAACACATACGAGCAAGTATACTCGTCCGTTGTAGCAAGATTTTGATGGTAAGTCGGGATCGTTCGCAGGGATTTGTGTAGTGAATCGAATTGTAAGTTAAAAGCAACTTTCTCAAACAAGTAGTAATGATATTATGAAAATTCAAAAGATTAAAAACTACACTTGCTTAGACTAGTGTACTACAATTGACTAATATGATTGTGATAACTTTGGATAACATGTTGGTTGTGATAATTAGTTTTGACACTAATCTATTGTTTCTACAAATTAAACCTTCATCAAGATTTTGGTTTATAAAAACAAGCATTACGTTTAACCAATCAATTCAAGATCAATTCAAGGTTCATGAGTTGATGTTCCTCAAACACAAAAACAATCTTTTGTTCTAGCAAACAAGCTTAAGAAATGGTTGATGTATCATTTTTTTATATTTTTACAAGGAAAAGGCAACGTATGCGTTTTCCCCGGGTCGTGTCCCAACGAAGGTCGAATATCGAGTTGTCGTTAACGTTGTCGAAAACGTGTGGTGAATGTGCGTGAAAAAGAGTGATTGATTGGTGATTTTATACTACGAATAATAAAATATTAAATGAAAACAACTAATTAAGCTAAAGAAACAATTAATCTAAGCATTTAACCCTAAAAACGAAAATTGAATTTAAAAAGGTTACGCGACGAAATTTAAAAACGTAAATAAAAAGTGATTTTCTAAAATTTAAAACCTAAAAATATAAAAATAATTTTCCTAAATTAAAACTGATAAAAGAAAATTTTTGGAAAAAGAAAAATATTTTTTTGACTTTTTAATAATTTTTTATGAATTAAAAACTAAATTAAACTATTTAAATGATTTAAAAATATTAAAACAACTTGGAAAATTCTGAAAATTTCTGAGTAAATTTAAAATTAAATTTCTGATCTATGAAAAATAAATTCAAGAACTGATTAAACCCTAATAAGCAGAACAGTTGAAATAAGCAGTTGGAAATAAGCCAAAAATAAGCAAAACTAAACCAAAAATTATCAATTGCTCAGATGTGATTCAACAGACTTATATAAGCTCAGAAAAATTGAAAATGACCAAATAAGCACAAGCTTTAAGCACTTTAGACTGAACTGATGGTGAAATTAAGGCAGAAAAACAGGCAACTTTCCACAGCCAAATAAGCACTCAAATCAGCTGAACAGATGAAACTAATGGGGGCAAAAGTTTCACAGACCAACTGAGAACTCAAAAAACACAAAAGCCCTATGTATAATACCCCAATTGCACTTCAATTTAGCCCTAGAAAAACTGCTAGTGAGCACAAATTCTAATAATCCAATCCTGCACAGATTTTTTGAAACTTGCAGCCCTGAATAAGCAATCAAATAAGCTAAAAAGTTGAATTCCCAGATGTTAAGCTTAATGCTTGCTATACTAACTACCTACAAACCAAATATCAAGACAAGAACTTAATTCAATAAGCTACCAAAAAGCTCAGATCAGCAGCTACAAACCATGGGTCTGCATAAAGTATTCTGTGACAGCAGAGGAATTTTTTTTGACCAAAACTTGTGCAAACTTAATTGAAATCAAACTACCCTTTGCACACTTACTTAAACACCTAAAAGCAACACAGAAATGCCTAATTGAGATTTTCAAATAAGCTCAGCTTATGCTGAGCTTGTTGAGGGCAGTAATGAGCTTAATATTCCACAAAAGGCCAAAATAACTATAGTGAGCTATAAACCACTTAATACCTACTGAATTATGCTCATAATACCTTAATTCAACTTAATCAAATTTAACTAGAGTGCAATGGAACAGTAAAATAGCTTAAAACCTTTATCAGCACATTAAACCAAACACTCCCTTAACTACTGCTATTGTAATATTACCCAAAACCTTACTGATATAAACCACAATTTATACCACACTATGTTTACTTTATCTATTTATAGTCTAATAAGCAGAAATAACAGACAAATAAGCAATAACAATAAGTTGATCACAAATAAGCAAGTTAAAAGCTAGAAATGAAATTAATTCTCACAAGTGATGTAGGCTAAAAGGAATGAAATCAATGAACTTATGAACCCAGGCTTATCGTAATAAGCCAAAAGTAACACCCCAGAACCAGCTTATTCACCACAGCTTATTTTCCCCCTCCGTTGACTTTTGTTGACTTTGGAAGATTTTGTGAAGTAAAGGTAGATTTGAACTTAATAAAAGCTTATATCAAGCTAAGGAGCTTTTATAAGCTTATAAAACCAGAAAACAGCTTATTTGAAGCTGGAATTTTAATTATTTTTGTGTTTTTTTTATATTTTTGGAATATTTTTGGATTTTAAAAGAAATTTAACAAAAGTTGAGATTAAAACAGAAATAAGCTTGAAATGATTTGTAATAAGCTAATAACAATTTAAATAAGTTAAATTCAGATAAACAAATTAACTAAAAACAGAATCAAGGTAAACTAAAATAGAAATTTCATTAATAAAATCTTAAAGTTTACAATAGAAATTTAAAATTACAAGACAAAAGTAAATTTGACAGAGTAACACTACTAAAAAACTAACTCCATTACATGAAGATCGAGGTACTATTTATAGCCGGATGAGGAGCATTCTAGACCTTCCTGACATGCTGGCAATCCGAGGGATTTGTGCTTTCTCTAAATCATCTTCGTCCTTTGGATCATCCCTAATCATCAATCTTTCAATAACGACCCTTGGATTAGCTTTGGTGAGGTGTTCGGTCCAATGAGATGCTGCCATGTGGCCATTCGTGTGCTCTGTGCTTCCTGACACCTCTGACACCTTCTAGAAGTCCACTTAATTGTACGAATCTACCCTTAATTTCGGTGAATTTTGTACGGTTATTATTTAGGGTTCTTATGGCTGGGTAATTGGGGTGAAAAGGGGATAATTTTGGCGCGTGTGTGAGTGTGTGTATTTTATATTTTTTTGACTGTCTTTAATTATCTTTTGACCGGGTTGGGTATTCGGGTTAAGGGAAGTGGACTGGGTCAGGGATTTAAGGTATGGGCTGGGTTGGATTATGTGGTGGGTGTGGGTTATTTTGTTTATGGATTGGGTTTTATATTAAATCCGGGTGAAAAGATTTTAGAGATTAGGATTTGTAGTTTTAAAATCATAGGGACCAATTGTGTATTTTCTGAAATCAAGGGACCATTTCTGTCATTTTTCCAAAGTAAATCCAAGGGCTCGATTTGTCATTTGATGATTCTTCAAGGGTTGACTTTGACTTTTTGCATTCCTGCTTCGGCTAAAAATAACACTTCCATATCTCGTGCTCGGTTTCCCGGTCTTTGCTTGATTTTTTGTCCTTTTCTTCGATATCCGTGCCTGCATATGTAAAAACACAAAAACACAATATATTTGGCATAATTGGTTAGATTTTGGTCTATTTGGGTCCGGTTTTGGTCAAGAAAAGGTATGTGTTTAAGCACATACCAAATTCCCCCAGACTAAGCTATTGCAATGTCCTCATGCAATGTTATAAAAACACGTTTTTGAAACCGAAAATTTCTAATCTCTTTTTACTAATTTTGAGAAGTAGCAAAATTTTCAAAAGAGATTAAGAAATCTTAAGTTCTAAAAACTCCCTGATTTTCCTTTTTATTCTATTTTTTTGTATTTTTCTCATTATTCATGTGACGGCTTTTGTTGACAATCATTATCTCACGATAACTTTTAGGGTCTTTGAGCAGGAAACACGACTCATAAAGAAGTGACCATACGGATAAAATTCGTCGTTCCTGATTTTTCACGAGTCCCCAAACTAAGCTTAAAAACGAAATCATTGTTGTTTACAAGTTAGATTGCCAACACTACTCATGAAAGCTAATTGTGTATTACTTCTTGTTCCCACATTCCTATTTTCCTCTATTTATTTTATTTTTGGTGAGAAATGAATTTCTTCAAATTCTCATTTCGATAATTTTTAGTCCGATAAAGATACCTAGTTTAGACGCTAAGTAGTTTCCAAACCTTCCCTCAAAAACCGTTGCATACAAAAATGAGGTCCACATCAAGGTCTCTGATTTAACACGATTTTGAGGATATCCCTTTTATATACGACCGAAACAACTCATCTACGAGTCCAGAGACAGAAGCTTTTATTAGGATACCCCTGGAGTCGAAGTTTGGCATATTTATAACATTTTTAAGCACATTAATGTATTTAATCCTTAGCCCTTTATAACAATCACAACATCGGCTGCGAACCGGAAAGATGTGATAGTCTATTATGACCTTGGAATTTTTTCTCTGCCTTTATTAGAAGTCTACAACATCGGCTGCGAACCGGCAAGATGTAGAAAACTTTTTATGGCTTTGGATTATTATTATTATTCATTATTCATTAATTATTTGTGTTGCCAAACCCCAAGTCCTACGGCTTTTATAACAATCCCAACATCGGTTGCGAGCCGACAAGATGGAATAGTCTATTACACCGTAACACTGACAGTACCTTGATGTGTACCTAACTTTCATAAGCAAGAATTCTCTAAGGAAGAAATAAAAACTAATTATCGCCAAAACCAAAATACCTTTAATTATTCCTAGATTTCTATTTTTGAGTGAAACAAGCTTATGGGAACAAAAAGCCACAATTAACTTCGATGAGCTTTAAAGAGATCCAACTACTCCACGTTTAGCAATCTAACTTCTAAACAACTCTATCATTTCTCGTTCTTCGCAAATTTAAAATCTTAAATAATAAGATCCGCGAATGCTTAGCCAAATAATCAAGCCATGCATATATAAAGTCAAATACGGGAACTTGCAAACTCTTAAAAAGAATTCGCGTTTTATAGCTCCTTGTGTAAAAGACTAGCACGAGCTTATAGATTATAAATGGTTAAGGGGACAAGCTAGGGCTCAACACGCCCGGTCAAGTCAGAATTTTATTCCTACTCTCACCAGCGGAAAATCAACAAAAATGTCAAAATTTATTATATTTTTGCAAAAATTTTAAAATTTTTCTCATTTTTTTGAATTTTTCAAATTTGGAGGAAAAATGGGGTTGCATGAGAAAACGGCAAAAATGCAAGGCAAAAATCAAATCGCAAGATTACCCCCCCAGACTAAAACGAGACATTGTCCTCAATGTCTTAATGGTAAGGGTTCTCCTACATAAATCTAAGGCCGTTTATTAATTATGCCAAAAGATAGATGTAAAACGATAAGATTTTAGGATATTGATAAGCAGCGAATGATGAAACTCGAGTAGCGTGAAGGAAACTACGAGCACGAGAGTCTTCATCATCGGGCATTCCTGGACATACCACAGAAAACCACGAAACACAAGATATGGAAGAGGAAGCCCTCCTCACGTCACTTATTAGAAAAGAGATAAGAAGATAGATGGATAAGCATGGGGTGCCTCCCACGAAGCGCTTGTTTAGTATCGAGTCGAAAAGCTTAGACTCGCCCCGAATTTAATTGTCCTTGGGGGAGCAATACCCACGGCTTAAAAGAATGAGAAATGCCGGGGTCAAAGATTGTGTCTTCACTCCCGAAGGAGTGAAGGAGAGGAGAAGTCACCGTATAGGTGAAGAAGGGAAAGAAGATCATAATCAGAATGGGAATCCATTCTTCATCATTAGAGCTCTGAAAAACCTCGGGAGGGAGGGTCGGAATGATATCATCAATAATAAAACTCTTAGGATAAAGTACATCTCCCCCCGGGTCGGGATCCTCTTCAAAATCATAGAAATCATACTCCGGAGGAGGTATGATATGAGTGAGTACATCGGGGAACTCCTCATGAAGAGAATCAATCATATGATGATCTGTGAGCTCAGGTTCCGTCACAGACTCATCACTCTCCTCCATCTGACTATCAAAGATAGGGTTATCTGAAATGAAAGTAAAGTCAGACCCAAAATCAAATAGAGGATTGGTGAAAGTCGTGTTGAATGTTTCGGAAACAAGCTCATCAAATTCTTTTGAAGGATTGATTTCAACTTCCTTCGGAGGGAGAGAAGGTAATGGATCATCGTTCAATAGTTTTTCAAGAAAAAGAATATCTCCCTCCGGATCAAGACAAGAATCATCAATTTCCGGCAATATTGGAGTTTTAGCAAAGAACACCTCGACCTCTTCCCTAGAGATAACATTTTCTTCAATCGTAGAAGAAGGATGGGAAGAGTCGGAATTAAGAATCTCGATGTGATAAACTTGTTCTGGAGGTGGGACAAGTGGTGTGCTCTTAGAGCTAGCAATTTCCATCGCTTCCGTTGTAGTCTCCAATTCATCTTCATCATCGTCGTCAAGAACACTCTTAGTATTTGCAACACAACACTCAAACCATTTGCTCGATCCAGGATTGATTTTCATGGCCTTGAGCTCAGCACGTTTTTCTGACATACTCTTGACCGTGAATTTTGAAAGATTTTGATAGAACTTATGCACGTCATCATCAATTAAGTTCTTGGATCGTTTTGAGCCTTAGGGTTCAACAATAACAATTAACAATTATGCACAGCGGATTAAAACAAAACAATTGTTATTGACACAAAGTTTCTCACACCAATCACTTCAATTATATTAATAACGTGTTACCTAATCTATAACAAGGATCAAACTGATCTTGAAGTGAAATAAACAAAACCCTAGACGTTTTCTATGACAAACGTCTAGAACACACACACACCCCTTTAGGTTACATTGTGGAAGACTTATGTGAAAACCTACACGTCTATGATCTCTTTATAAAGGGAGAGATCAAGACTTACATAAGAAGATAAGTATAAAACAAATAAATCTTTTAAATATTAAACAATATCTTCTGATATCTTCCATCTTTGTAGATTTCCTCTTTGTCATAAATAGTCCCTCTTGTTTCATTCTTGGTCGTTTTGTCTCATCAAATTAATAAACCCAACAATCTTCCCCTATTTGATGATGACAAAACAAACACCGTCTTGTACGAACTTCCCTAGACGAAGTAGCAGAAGTTGAGATGTAATCATCTCCCTAAATGAAACAAATTGTCTTCCCCTTAAACCATGCCATGCCACCACCACATCTCTTCCCCTTTTTGTTATCAACAAATAGGGTACGTATGAAAATATGATCTTGACCACCACTAACCAATATCACAAACTTCCAATCCAAGTCGTCCAACGTTTCAAATTGCCCTCCATGAAGCTCAAATACGAATAATGAATCCAAAACAATAGAAACTCCAACTAGCAGTAGTAATAATGATCAACAGTAGTAAAAATCAAACACTTCCCCTCGAGTGATGCATGTACATAAAATGATTCTTCAAATCTGTTGGCTTTATATACTGTTAAAGAAAAATAATCATCACCAATTTGATGTTGAAGTAGAAGAAACCAACCCTGTGTCTTATGCCTTGTACTAAATACGACTTCGAACGTATACTTAACGTATAGGGAGACCGCAATCTCTTGACAACAACCACTGAGCACTACAATGTAACTCCTTCAAGTGTTTTGTCAATTCTTAGTCACTTGAACGAACAAACAAGTTACCTCCTCTCAAAAGGTATGCTAAGACACAACCTTGAAAAATTCCACTGCATCATCAAAGAAATAACAAAAACTCCTCTTCGCCAATAAGAAAATAAATGCGAGCCTTTAAATCTTTTAAGAACAAATAAACAAACTCCTTGTGTGTGTGAACTTCCCCTGTGTGTGTGTAAACCAATAACCATACTTACTTCCCCTCACTGCTCGTAAATAATGCAACTATCAATCATGTAAACCTAGCAATAACGTAACAGCAGAGAGTAAGTCCAACAGCAGAATCAATATGCGTAGCAGCAGAGTCACATAACAAGCAGCAGAGTTATATAACAAACAGCAGAGTGAAATAACATATCAGCAGAGTAAAAGAATCGTAGCAGCACAATTTTTTAATCAATACCAAGCGGCCCCACATAATTAATATACTGATCTTCGACTAATATCTGCTCCCAAGATGACAAATATCTTCATCTCACTGACACCAACTTCATTAAATTCGACCAATCAGAACAATGTATATTACGAATTTAATTCTTGCTCACGTGCAAATTTGTCCAACACTGATATAATATCAATTCACATCACATTACCGATTGCCCCACATTCATACACCAATTAGATCGAGCGCCAATTGAAACATTATAATAATCGACCCACATGTAAATAACCATTAATTATCGACAACACATCCACTGACTCACATCCCTAGTCGACAACTCAAATCAGCACACAAGAAATCATATTCAATTACCACCAACCAATTACTATCCATGTGCTTGACCAATAAATAAACCTCGACAAACAAATCATCCCCAAAACATCAACACCAATCAGAATAAAATAATAAATCAGTCACAAGTGACAGCTGAATTTAATCGGCACTCATCCACTTGCACAAATATATACCAACCCAATTTATTATTTAAATGATCAATGAATGATAATACGAGGTTAATTCGTATGAGATTTAATTGTTGTAAGCGACAAACACAATTATGTTGATTGAACGAGATCACCGTCAGGCCCACTAAAATAATATTCAACAGCAGCAACTTTGACTTACATTAAATCAAAAACAACAGCAGAATAAATGAGTATACCTTTTTCTTCGAATCTGCTTCTCATCAACACCAAATAAACTTTGTGAATCCCTAGGTAACGAGCTCCCCAAGCTCTGATACCACCTGATAGAACTTATGCACGCCATCATCAATTAAGTTCTTGGATCGTTTTGAGCCTTAGGGTTCAACAATAACAATTAACAATTATGCACAGCGGATTAAAACAAAACAATTGTTATTGACACAAAGTTTCTCACACCAATCACTTCAATTATATTAATAACGTGTTACCTAATCTATAACAAGGATCAAACTGATCTTGAAGTGAAATAAACAAAACCCTAGACGTTTTCTATGACAAACGTCTAGAACACACACACACACACCTTTAGGTTACATTGTGGAAGACTTATATGAAAACCTACACGTCTATGATCTCTTTATAAAGGGAGAGATCAAGACTTACATAAGAAGATAAGTATAAAACAAATAAATCTTTTAAATATTAAACAATATCTTCTGATATCTTCCATCTTTGTAGATTTCCTCTTTGTCATAAATAGTCCCTCTTGTTTCATTCTTGGTCGTTTTGTCTCATCAAATTAATAAACCCAACAAATTTGGATCAATTCTTTTAGGAGCAATTACGGGATCGGACTTTTGATCAACCGTAGCGACATTGCATTTGTCGGTTTGAGGTTTCGAGTTCGGATTAATGTTGAACGTAACTTTTTCCTTATCAACCCGCAAAGTAATTTCTTCACCATAGACATCGATCAAAGCACGCCCGGTCCTCAAGAATGATCTTCCGAGAATAAGAGGAACCCGGGGGTCGGCGTCAAAATCAACTACCACAAAATCTGCTGGAAAATGGAACTTCCCCACCTTTACAAAGACATCCTCGGCTACACCCTTAGGAAGGGTTATGGAACGATCCGCAAGCTCGAGGGTCATGCAAGTGGGGGTGAGATCGGGTAGAGACAATTTCTTCCAGATGGATAACGGCATTAGGTTGATGCTCGCACCAAGATCGGCCAAGGCGTGACATTCAACCATTCCCGGAAATTCACATGGGATGAGAAATTTTCTGGGATCTCCAAGCTTTTCCGGAAGCTTTTTGAGAATTGCCGCGGAGCAGTTTTCGTTCACTGGAGTTTTAGCAAGTTCGAATAATTTTTCCTTGTTGCTCAACAAACACTTTAGTGTGGAAGCAAACTTAGGCATGAGGAGTAAAGCATCCGCAAAGCTTATATCAAAGTGCAAATCTTGGAGGATTTGGTAGAATTTTTCCATTTGATTTGAAGCTTTATCGCGGAGCTTTTGATCATTCATTCTCGATGGGTAAGGAAGGTTTGCTTTGACGGGAATTTCTTTTGGCTCAACATTCTTTGGTTCAGATGGATGGACGACCGGAGGTTGGACGTCTTTGGTTCCTCCGTTATTAGTAGGAGGTTCCATGTCCTTGGTCACCTCGGTCTCACGGTCGGCTACCTTGGGAGGAAGAGAAGAATCGGTAGTCGGAGCCGTGGGTCCATCATATGAAACACCACTCCTAGTAGTGATCGCCTTAGCATCGCCCCTCGGGTTGGCGATCGTGTTGCTTGGAAGAGTTCCAGAGCCTGAGGGTCGATCATTTAAAGATTTTTTCATCTCAGTCATTTCCTTAATCAAAAACCTAGTTGTTTCTTCTTGGTTTTTGTTAAATTTTTGTTGTTGTTGACTTTGAAGGAGTAGCTGTTTCAATATCTCATCCGAGGGCGATTGGTTTTGCAAAAATCCTTGATTTTGATTATTGTTAAAAATTGCCCCTTGGTTGTTTTGATTAAAACCCTGGTTGTTATTTTGAAAATTTCCCTGATTAAAATCTCCTGGGTTTTGATTTTGAAAATTTCCCTGATTTTGAAAATTTTGTCCTTGATTAAAATTCCCCTGATTAGCCCGATTTTGATTTTGATTGACTTGATAAGTACGGTTTTGCACATTCTGATTCTGATTTGGTGGGAAACCGGGTGGTCCGAGGAAATTGTTAGAACGGTAGCTGAGCAAATTACGGTCACCTTGGGGTTGGTAACCGTTACCTCCCTGATTAAAGGTTCCCGTTGCAGCGTAAACGTTTTCTTGAGTGTAGCCACCGGCGGCTGGGCACTCGAAATATTGGTGAGGACCACCACATGTCTCACAACTATGATTAACAACATTAACTTGATTGTTGTTGTTTTGAGTTGAAATCTGATTTTGATGAATTCTCAAGACAGCCGTTGACAAATCATTCATTTGTTTAGAGAGAGCGGCTATCTCGGAGGTAGAAGAATCAGTGCTAGATTTTGTTGACTCATTCCTCTCGGCAGAGGAATCCCAAAAATTATGGTGGGCGGTCATGTTTTCAATAAGATCATAGCACTCTTCGGGTCGACGTTTCATAAACGTACCACCGGCAGCAGCATTAATCGTATCACGGTGTCGTAGTGTCAAACCGTTATAGAAGGTATCTATAATAGTGACCAATAACATATTGTGGTTCGGACACCGATCAATCGACAACTTGTAGCGTTCCCATGCCTCAAACAATGATTCATCGGGAAGCTGACGGAAATTGCTAATCTCATTCCTTAATTTCGTCACCATCGACGGTGGGAAATATTTCGCCAAGAACATCGTAACCATTTCATCGAAACTACGAATGGGGTTCTTGGGAAGACGATCAAACCAAGCGGTGGCATGATGCGTCAAGGAATAAGGAAAGAGATATAGACGGAGGGCGTCATCGGAGACCCCATTTTGTTTCATACTTTGGGTGACGGTGATAAATTTGTCAAGATTCTTGTTCGCATCATCACCCGGTAAGCCAAGGAATTGGCACGAGTTTTGGACTTGTTGAATCATATGATGCTTAAGTCCAAAATCGGCGGCTTGAATATTGACGGGGGCAATTGGGCCACCACGTCCGTGTATTGTGGGTTGGCACAACTCCTCCATCGTTCGGAGATCGGGAGATGGCATGTGATTATCACCACCCATCGGCGGGTGTTGATTGTTTGGGTCGTCGGCCATTTCCTCAACGGTTGAGAAATGAACACGGTGATTATGACGAATAATCCTCTCGAGATTTGAGAGCGGTGAAAGAAGAGGGTGAGAAGTAGAAGATCGGGTGTGCATACACCAAAAACAAACACAAAATCAAAAAGGAAAACCAAATTTGAAAATAAAATATTTTTGGATTTTTATGTTTAATGAAAAATTAGATTTATTATCTTTTTGGTGATCGTTGATCAATCGTACTCGTTTCTTTCAAAACTACGCGCAGCGTGGCGGGAGAGAAGAATGGATCTCTCTTCGGTCTGCAATTTAATGTCAAGACCTCCTTAAACCCCGTATATAGGTTGTAGTAAAGAAATAATCCGAGAAACGTTTAACTTCACGATCTCTTTTGTTTGTTTATTCGGAATGGTTTACAACGCCCTCTCGAGAGCGAGGATTTATTATTAATGGTGAAAACACTTTAGGAAAAGTGTTTTTTTAATTATTTTCATTTTGTATTTTTATTTTTATGAAAACAAAAACTTCCGAGGAATGGTCTTCAAAACACGATTCTTCGGCGAAACTTCAACTCTTCTCAAGCCTTCCCCGGCAGCGGTGCCATTTCTTTGATGTATCGTTTTTTTATTTTTCCAAGGAAAAGGCAACGTATGCGTTTTCCCCGGGTCGTGTCCCAACGAAGGTCGAATATCGAGTTGTCGTTAACGTTGTCGAAAACGTATGGTGAATGTGCGTGAAAAAGAGTGATTGATTGGTGATTTTATACTACGAATAATAAAATATTAAATGAAAACAACTAATTAAGCTAAAGAAACAATTAATCTAAGCATTTAACCCTAAAAACGAAAATTGAATTTAAAAACGTTACGCGACGAAATTTAAAAACGTAAATAAAAAGTGATTTTCTAAAATTTAAAACCTAAAAATATAAAAATAATTTTCCTATATTAAAACTGATAAAAGAAAATTTTTGGAAAAAGAAAAATATTTTTTTGACTTTTTAATAATTTTTTATGAATTAAAAACTAAATTAAACTATTTAAATGATTTAAAAATATTAAAACAACTTGGAAAATTCTGAAAATTTTTGAGTAAATTTAAAATTAAATTTCTGATCTATGAAAAATAAATTCAAGAACTGATTAAACCCTAATAAGCAGAACAGTTGAAATAAGCAGTTGGAAATAAGCCAAAAATAAGCAAAACTAAACCAAAAATTATCAATTGCTCAGATATGATTCAACAGACTAATATAAGCTCAGAACAATTGAAAATGACCAAATAAGCACAAGCTTTAAGCACTTTAGACTGAACTGATGGTGAAATTAAGGCAGAAAAACAGGCAACTTTCCACAGCCAAATAAGCACTCAAATCAGCTGAACAGATGAAACTAATGGGGGAAAAAGTTTCACAGACCAACTGAGAACTCAAAAAACACAAAAGCCCTATGTATAATACCCCAATTGCACTTCAATTTAGCCCTAGAAAAACTGCTAGTGAGCACAAATTCTACTGACCCAATCCTGCACAGATTTTTATGAAACTTGCAGCCCTGAATAAGCAATCAAATAAGCTAAAAAGTTGAATTCCCAAATGTTGAGCTTAATGCTTGCTATACTAACTACCTACAAACCAAATATCAAGACAAGAACTTAATTCAATAAGCTACCAAAAAGCTCAGATCAGCAGCTTCAAACCATGGGTCTGCATAAAGTATTCTGTGACAGCAGAGGGATTTTTTTTGACCAAAACTTGTGCAAACTTACTTGAAATCAAACTACCCTTTGCACACTTACTTAAACACCTAAAAGCAACACAGAAATGCCTAATTGAGATTTTCAAATAAGCTCAGCTTATGCTGAGCTTGTTGAGGGCAGTAATGAGCTTAATATTCCACAAAAGGCCAAAATAACTATAGTGAGCTATAAACCACTTAATACCTACTGAATTATGCTCATAATACCTTAATTCAACTTAATCAAATTTAACTAGAGTGCAATGGAACAGTAAAATAGCTTAAAACCTTTATCAGCACATTAAACCAAACACTCCCTTAACTACTGCTATTGTAATATTACCCTAAACCTTACTGATATAAACCACAATTTATACCACACTATGTTTACTTTATCTATTTATAATCTAATAAGCAGAAAAACAGACAAATAAGCAATAACAATAAGTTGATCACAAATAAGTAAGTTAAAAGCTAGAAATGAAATTAATTCTCACAAGTGATGTAGGCTAAAAGGAATGAACTCAATGAACTTATGAACCCAGGCTTATCTTAATAAGCCAAAAGTAACACCCCAGAACCATCTTATTCACCACAGCTTATTTTCCCCCTCCGTCGACTTTTGTTGACTTTGGAAGATTTTGTGAAGTAAAGGTAGATTTGAACTTAATAAAAGCTTATATCAAGGTAAGGAGCTTTTATAAGCTTATAAAACCAGAAAACAGCTTATTTGAAGCTGGAATTTTAATTATTTTTGTGTTTTTTTTTTATATTTTTGGAATATTTTTGGATTTTAAAAGAAATTTAACAAAAGTTGAGATTAAAACAGAAATAAGCTTGAAATGATTTGTAATAAGCTAATAGCAATTTAAATAAGCTAAATTCATATAAACAAATTAACTAAAAACAGAATCAAGGTAAACTAAAATAGAAATTTCATTAATAAAATCTTAAAGTTTACAATAGAAATTTAAAATTACAAAACATAAAGTAAATTTGACAGAGTAACACTACTAAAAAACTAACTCCATTACATGAAGATCGAGGTACTATTTATAGCCGGATGAGGAGCATTCTAGACCTTCCTGACATGCTGGCAATCCGAGGGATTTGTGCTTTCTCTGAATCATCTTCGTCCTTTGGATCATCCCTAATCATCAATCTTTCAATAACGACCCTTGGATTAGCTTTGGTGAGGTGTTCGGTCCAATGAGATGCTGCCATGTGGCCATTCGTGTGCTCTGTGCTTCCTGACACCTCTGACACCTTCTAGAAGTCCACTTGATTGTACGAATCTACCCTTAATTTCGGTGAATTTTGTACGGTTATTATTTAGGGTTCTTATGGCTGGGTAATTGGGGTGAAAAGGGGATAATTTTGGTGCGTGTGTGAGTGTGTGTATTTTATATTTTTTTGACTGTCTTTAATTATCTTTTGACCGGGTTGGGTATTCGGGTTAAGGGAAGTGGACTGGGTCAGGGATTTAAGGTATGGGCTGGGTTGGATTATGTGGTGGGTGTGGGTTATTTTGTTTGTGGATTGGGTTTTATATTAAATCCGGGTGAAAAGATTTTAGAGATTAGGATTTGTAGTTTTAAAATCATAGGGACCAATTGTGTATTTTCTGAAATCAAGGGACCATTTCTGTCATTTTTCCAAAGTAAATCCAAGGGCTCAATTTGTCATTTGATGATTCTTCAAGGGTTGACTTTGACTTTTTGCATTCCGGCTTCGGCTAAAAATAACACTTCCATATCTCGTGCTCGGTTTCCCGGTCTTTGCTTGATTTTTTGTCCTTTTCTTCGATATTCGTGCCTGCATATGTAAAAACACAAAAACACAATATATTTGGCATAATTGGTTAGTTTTTGGTCAATTTGGGTCCGGTTTTGGTCAAGAAAAGGTATGTGTTTAAGCACATATCAATGGTCAATACAAAAGGTAACCGATTATAGACAAAAGGTCACAATTGAAAGTAAACTATTAATCTCTCGACCTTTAAATTGGTTTACGATCAATCCGTTTTGATAGACAAAAGCATTTTCATTACAATCACAATCAAGTTCCTTTGTTTAATCAAGAATAGTGGAAGACAACAATCATTCATAGACAAATGATTATAACTAGTGGAATAACGATAGTTCTTTCGACCCTTAAGATTACTAGCACTAGTTAAACTTGATTACCCAAATGTCACAATTGGTAGGAGGTGGTGGTGATACTCTTGGTGGTGGAGACATTTGTGAGCTTAGGTAATCATGAGTGGATGAGGATGGACATATGGAAGAATAGGATATTCCAAGAGTGGTGAGTGTTTTGGATAGTGCATTGGTAGGCTGAATAAGATGTGAGGTGTTGTGAATGAGATTGGGATTATTGTTTTGGGATTGATCATGCTCTTCATGTGAATCATATGGGTGAGATGAAGGTGTATTTTTTGAGAGTAGAGATGGATGGTTGGTTATTATGATGAGGTTTGTGAAAGGGTTCATTGGAATGAGCTTGAGGATTGGGAGTATAGTTGGGAACAAATGTGGGTGGAGGCGTTGTTTGTTTAGCCACATCATTTGTTGAGATGGACTTGTTTCGGGGGTTAGGTTTTCTTCTCCAAACGGGTTTTTCGGTCATCTTTGCTAACCTTGAGGTTTTTGGCTTTGGTTTGATGGGAGATGGCATGATGAGATGATGGAAGATTATAAGGAATGGGAGTGTTTATAGTGTAGAAATGATGGGATTAAGGAATGGATAGAATTTGTTGGATGGATTGAAATAAGATATGTTTGTGAATTTTGGAAGGTTTAGGATGAAATGGGCTAAAAAGTAGAAAAGGAAATAGCACCTTCGACCATCAGATGGCCGGTCCCCTTAAACATTAAGGGGGCCGCCTTATGATTTAAGGGGGCCGCCCATCTGTTGGTTCCCAGATTACTGGAAATGGGTTTTTGGCAGAAAATTGTAGAAAGGGTTGTGTTTTTGGGTTTAGTTTCAAGCAAGTCCAACTCTTTGAGGCAATTAAGCATTTAATAGATATTTATGCAAAACATATTAATTACAGAGATTAAGCAAACAAGTAATTTCATCTAGCATGTAAACATACTCATCAAGCAAGTAATATATGTGGACTAGGAAACAATAAACTACACCAAGTATTTTCTTAATTATATGTAAGTGGGAAGATTAATGAACTATTTGATGGATCCTAATGTGTGCCTATGTACAATAAATGGGAACTTAAGATAGCATGGACTTCTAGACTTGTTACAAACAAAATCTTAATAGACAAACCATGGTCCGCTTGATTTGACTTAGTTCACTTATAAATGTCATGTACATAAATATAGATGACAAATATGAGATCACCATGCATGATTTAAAGAAATGTTTTTAGCATTATTCAACAATGTTTGAAAGTGAGTTTTTATGTAGATGTGAAAGTTATTTGAATAAAATAGATTCGGTTTTATTTCAAAATGTGTTTATGAAGAATGGGTGATGTGCCCGGTTCGGTGCAAGTTTTAAATTTATAAGGGGTGAATTACCGAATCTAATGACAACACATACGAGCAAGTATACTCGTCCGTTATAGCAAGATTTTGATGGTAAGTCGGGATCGTTCGCAGGGATTTGTGTAGTGAATCGAATTGTAAGTTAAAAGCAACTTTCTCAAACAAGTAGTAATGATATTATGAAAATTCAAATGATTAAAAACTACACTTGCTTAGACTAGTGTACTACAATTGACTAATATGATTGTGATAACTTTGGATAACATGTTGGTTGTGATAATTAGTTTTGACACTAATCTATTGTTTCTACAAATTAAACCTTCGTCAAGATTTTGGTTTATAAAAACAAGCATTACATTTAACCAATCAATTCAAGATCAATTCAAGGTTCATGAGTTGATGTTCCTCAAACACAAAAACAATCTTTTGTTCTAGCAAACAAGCTTAAGAAATGGTCAATACAAAAGGTAACCGATTATAGACAAAAGGTCACAATTGAAAGTAAACTATTAATCTCTCGACCTTTAAATTGGTTTACGATCAATCCGTTTTGATAGACAAAAGCATTTTCATTACAATCACAATCAAGTTCCTTTGTTTAATCAAGAATAGTGGAAGACAACAATCATTCATAGACAAATGATTATAACTAGTGGAATAACAATAGTTCTTTCGACCCTTAAGATTACTAGCACTAGTTAAACTTGATTACCCAAATGTCACTATGAAACTTAATCACAATTGGTTCTTAGAATCGACTTGAAATTGAATTAAAACATGTTATCACAATCATATTCCAATCAATGAATAATGCACATCATCTAAGCAAGTGCACAAAGGCACTAGCCGCTCATAGCAAACATAAATGCAAACTCAATACTTTGAACATTAGAAACCATGATTGAAAGTCTTACAATGATTGGAAATAAGATTACAAGTGAAAGACAATGATTCCACAAGCAATGGGAATGGTGTAATCGACTTTCTCCCTTCTCCTGGACTTATGGACGAATTTTCTGAGTATTTTCTATGAATGGTTCTCTCCTCTAACAAGCAAGCACTCTCTTAGCATCCTTCTCCTCTCTTTAGATTGATTAGTATTATAAATACCCAACAAATGGTTCAATAAATTGCTCTAACCAAGGGTCTAAGTGCATAAATGCTTCTCTTGCTCTCCAAGTAGTATTGAATGGTTAGAATACTGAAAAGAAGGACCTAGAACCGGATTTATAAAGTCACAATCCTTAATAAAGAAGTCTTGGGTCAACAGCGACTTCCAACCGATCGGATAGAATGGTCTACCGATCGGTTGGTCTTCTCGGTAAATCCAATTCTCTCCATCCGATTCGGTTGCGGGCGGCGACCGATCGGATGGCTACTGCTGGTGGACCTTTTTCTTGGACTTTTCCGTATGACTTGTTTCTCGGTCGTAGCTCTTGATTCTTTGATCTTTCCCTTCATCCTTAAGCTTATTAACTCGACTACTTAGACTTTATCTCATTGAAATACCTTACGGAGCAGAACTTGACACAAGATTCACATGCAATCATAAATATTTCCTTTTTCCTCATTTTTGCATCTTTTCCATCCATTTTCCTGTCTTTGGCTACAAATGCTTTGCAAACACACTTTGGTACGATTTAGTAACAAAAGCATATAAATATAACCACAAAACATATATAAAACTACCAATAACGCTACTAAAAACATGTTAGATTTAGGCGTTATCAATGGGTAAAAAAAATTCCTAGTCTTTGACTTTGATCGAAACAGAATTATGGACATAGATTAAGAAGAAAAATGAGATAGTAAAACATGTTAATAGAAAAGTGAAATAGTCTTCTAAAAAATTATTTTTCCAAAATATGAAGTTTCTGTATATTTTTAAAGATACTAGATTTTTGACAACAAATACCATTAATCCTAGATTTTTTTTTTTTTTTTTTTTAAATGGTTGTTAAAGATCTCATGCTCAAGGGAATTGGTTAAGGCTATTGTCACATGCTACCCTTTTTTACATATCCTATGGTCATAAGGAAGCGATGACGAAATTCTATATGTTTGATGCGAGAGTGTTGAATGGGGTATAACCTAACATCTATAGCTCCTTTGTTGTCGCACACTTATCTAACTTCATGCCATAGTCTAGGAGAGCTTGTTTCATCCATAGTTTTCTAACGCGAGAAATCTAATCTTACTTCTATGTTAATGATTAATCCACTTAACTCATTTCACTTCATCACCATGAGTTTTCTAATAGTGGACATAGAAGATTTCCATTATAAACGTTATAGCTTAAGAGGGCCAAAGGGAAAAGAACAAGTGATTCTAGGTTCTAAGTAGATTCATATACGCTATTATGTGTATATATATAACTAGGCATTATGAGCTAAATAGGCATGAAATAACTAGTCATTAATCTAAGCATATATTATAACAATAAACTTAAAAGGAAAGCGTACCTTTTAGTCTTCAGTAGATTTTCTTCAAACGCTTCAAGGTGTCATATTGACTTATGGAAGCCAAACATAGATGAGTTTCCAAATTATTCAATGAGTGACGATTTAGCCACTTGGTCCCCATTGTCCCATTTGTCCAAAATTATTTGAACCAAACATGGTTTGCATTTGCATGTATGGTGAAAGTATTCCCCAAGGGTTGAAACTTGGTTGAAGTGAATAATTCCACATTGGGTGATTATTATTATTAGGAAAGTTTTGTCTACCTTGATTTCTTCTAGGTTGAGGGGTTTTAGACCAAGGATGAGGATTATTTGGTCTATTTGGAGGTGGAGTTTTAGATCTTAATTTCGGTTTAGAAAATCCGGATTTGGCTTTTAATGATGGTTTATAAAAACTTTTTACTTCCTCATCACTTGTAATAGGTATTTTTCTATCTTTTATAAGTATATACTTAGGTTTTGACTCTAATGGTTTTTGTTTACTAGATTGACATTCAAACTTTGCATTTTTATTTTCACTAGTTGAAACATTATTTAAGTTAAATCCTAGACCGGTTTTATCTCCCGAAGTTCCATGAACACTTATTATTTTCTTAAGTGAGTTACTACTATTTTTAAGCTTGTCAAGTTTGGAAATTTCATCTTTAAGTTTTTCGTTTTTATTTTTGACCTCTAGACATGTTTTACATTCTACAAAAACTTCTTTTCCTTTTTCTAAATGTTGTAGTTTAATTTTTAATTCGAGTACTTCATTTTCTAATCGATTATTAATATGTTTTAGTGATTTATTTTTAGCCATGACTTTTTGACCTAATTTGCATAACCTATTATATTCATTATCTAGATCTTTTTCGTCTAATGATTGATTTTTGTCACTAAAGTATTTGGTTTCGGAAAGTACCTCATTTGATGTCTTTGCCATAAGACATTTTTCGTCGTTTGCTTTGTCCGCTTCGTCTTTGTCGCTATCACTCCATGCTCCACTAACAAAGGCGCTTTGGTAATCATGACCCGGTGGCTTTGGACATTCGCCAATGAGATGGTTTGGGCTTCCACATCTAAAGCACTTTCTTTTCCCGTAGTTATCATTCCTATTTCTTTGAAGCGATCTTCTTTCATCTCGTGGTTGTCTTGTGAATCTTTCTCGTCTCTTTAGAAATTTCTAGAACTCTCTTACGGCCATTGCATATTCTTCGTCATCACTTTCGGAGGTTGAGCTATCCTCGTCAGTAGATTCCTTTCTAGCTTTCAATGCAATTGACTTGCTTTGCTCTCTTTTTCCTTTGACCATCTCGGAGTCTTTCTTTATTATTGCTTCGTAGAATTTCAAGTTGCCGATCAACTCGTCAAGTTGAAGAGTTGACAAGTTCTTCGATTCTTCAATCGCCGTAACTTTAGCCCACCATTTTGGATGAAGAGCCCTAAGAAATTTCCTAACAAAATTCTTACTAGAAAAACTCTCATCAAGTGCTTTTAAACTTGTGATGATAGTGTTAAACCTAGCAAAAGCATTATCTATTGATTCCTCTTCCGGAATCGTAAATTGTTCATATTGTTGAACAAGAAGATCTATTTTATTATCTTTGACTTGACTATTACCTTGGTGAGTTATTAGTAAGGAGTTCCAAATTTTATTTGCGGTTTCACACATAAAGATCCTTTCGTATTCTTTACGTGGTAACGCATTATTGTTGTTTTTACATTCACGTTTTATAACTGTTAGAATAAAGTCTTGAACTTTTACAAAGAAACTTCTCTCCTACAAAGAGTATACAACTCACTGAGATAGCTCAGTGGGTATATTGTTACCACTCAAGCAAAACTTGAGTTTCGATAGGAGACACCCCATACCCTTGTCTATTCAATCACTTTGTTGGTTGAGGAGACTGGGGTTCAGTGAGCTCTTATCCAATACTCACTGAATCCATCATCTTCTTCTTTGGCTTAAGTCCTACTCAGGGAGTACCGCCTTCCTGAGTAGTGAATCCTTCTTCTTGAATTCGCCTTAAGCATCCTGAAGATGACTCACTGAGAGGCTGTTCTCTCAGTGACTTGAATTGTTCTCGGTTTAAGTTAACACTTAGTTAATTTGTGTCCAAATCATGTTCGAAGCATTCTTGGGTTTTACATGACCCAACAATTATAAATAACCATTTTTGCCTCATTATTTTTAGCAAGTTTTCTTTTTAAATCATCACTTTGTTTTTCAAAAGGTACAATTTCATCTATTTTAGTTAAAGGATTATTTTGAATAGGGGGAAAATCACCATAGGTAATAACATGCCAAAGATCAAGATCTTTTGATTTCACATAAGTTTCGAATCTATTTTTCCAATAAAGAAAACCATCACTTTCAAATAGCGGTGGTCTTTGCATAGATTGCCCTTCTAAATATTTTTCCGATTCCATAGATCGATTCAAGTTTTAAAATACAATATATTTTAAAAATCTTGTTTGACCTGGCTCTTGATACCAATTGTGGAAAACTAGAAGGGGGTTGAATAGTTTTACGTCTTTTTAATTTTATTATGAAAACTTTGTTTACTTTTAAAAACTTAGATTCGAATTTATGTGAACTCAACTCTTGAACAATATGAACAAATATAAGTAAATCTAAATAAACAATGCAAGTAAAGTAATGAAATGAAATGAAAGATAGAGATGGAAAGATCGAACCGCGAGACAAAGGATTTATAGTGGCTCGGCTACAAGGACACCTTCCTTGCCCTACTCCACTCCTCGAGCACCTAACTCGAGAGTTTTCTTCACTATGTCAACAAGCTCCCTTATGGCGGAGAAAACCTTACACAACTTTCGCTTACACCGGTTTAACGACACAAAGCTAGATGTCGGGTCCTAATCGTAGCTAGAACCAATCTCACAACTTCAACACGACTTCTTCACGAATTATTCACAACTACTTCACGACGGCTTCACAACTTCTTCACAACGGCTTCACAACTTTTACACGACGGCTTCACAACTTCTACACGACGGCTTCACAACTTTTACACGACGGCTTCACAACTTCTACACGACGGCTTCACAACTACTTCACAACCTAGCACTACTTATATACTCTTCTACTTCCTTACACCTTCACTACTTACACACCTTAACTTCTTCACAACTTCACCACTACCACACTAATCTAGCCTAAACAATTATGTTCACACCTATCTAACAAATATATACACAACTTATACACAAATGAATGAATGATTACACAAACAACTTAGGTAGCAAGATGATACTAAGTTGCAATACTTCTTCTCTAGTTGTTAAAGGAGTATTCTTCTTTTGCACTTGGATGGTAGAAGCTTGGATCACTTAGAAACCAATGCTTAAGAATATATGATCAAAGGATTTAGAAAGATAAGGAGAGATTTAGAACAGAAGGTTTGGGGTGCAAAAGGTGAGGAAAAAGTCCAGGAATGAACCAGTATTTATAGGCAAAATCTGACAGCTGGAGGAGCGGGGCGGTCCCCTTAAATAGGTGGCCGGTCCCCTTAAAATTAAGGGGGCCGCCTAGTAAAATTAAGGGGGCCGCCCTACCCGAACGTTGCTCAGTTTTGTCTTTTTGTGGGGAAGGTTTTTCTGGAACATTTTTGCCATTTTTGGTTGAAAATTTGAATTCATAAATTTATAATGGATTAAACATTTTTATTTAATACCAAAAATGATTTTCTAAAAGATATAAAATGTTTGTGTCATTTTATAAAAAATCAAGTGATTAAGAAAATGTTCCTTTGATCATATAATGCATTAGGCATTTGTTTATTCATACCTTGAGTGATTAAGTTGTAGAAATGAATATTTACAACTAAATACTTGTTTATTTAATAAGTTTATGTTTAATGAGTTTACATTTTGTGATTATCAAAACATAGATATATCAAGAAGTATTAATAATGTTTTTAGGCATTATTTATATCAACAAGAAGCATGAGAAGAATTACACTACTCACGACTTAGAGTTGGGTGCCATGGTTTTCGCACTAAAGATTTGGAGGCACTATCTTTATGGAACTAAGTGTGTAGTATTCACAGACCATAAGAGCTTACAGTATATACTTGATTAGAAGGAACTCAATATGAGACAACATTGTTGGTTGGAACTGCTTAGTGATTACGACTGTGAGATTCGATATCACCCAGGAAAAGCCAATGTTGTGGCAAATGCACTCAGTCGGAAGGAACGACTCAAACCTTTGAGAGTCAGATCGTTGGGTATGACTATCATTTCACCACTACCATCAAAAATTCTCGAGGCTCAGGTAGAAGAACTCAAGGAAGAAAACTTACCAAGTGAGACACTTAAAGGGATGCAAGATAATGCAAACGGTTTAGTAAGGAGGTCAGACGGAACATTATGCTTTAAGGATAGAAGTTGGATACCTCTCTATGGTGGAATACGAGAGTTGATTATGCACGAGTCGCACAAGTCGAAGTACTCCATTCACCCAGGTTCTGATAAGATGTATCAGGATCTCAAGAAACTTTATTGGTGGCCCAATATGAAAGCAGAGATAGCTACGTATGTCAGCAAATGTCTTACTTGTGCTAAAGTAAAATCCGAGTACCAGAAACCATCAGGATTACTTCAGCAACCAGAGATTCCCCAGTGGAAGTGGGAACGCATTACAATGGATTTCGTCACTAAACTTCCCAAGACAACAGGCGGTTACGATGCTATTTGGGTAATCGTTGATCGTCTCACCAAATCAGCCCATTTCATTCCAATCAAAGAGACTTATTCCATGGATCAGCTCACCAGACTTTACGTCAAGGAAATAGTCTCAAGGCACGGAGCACCAATTTCCATCATTTCCGACGGAGATAGTCGTTTTACTTCAAACTTCTGGCAATCATTACAAGATTCATTTGGAACTAAATTAGACATGAGCACTGCCTATCATCCTCAGACCGATGGTCAGAGCGAGAGAACGATTCAGACATTGGAAGACATGCTCAGGGCGTGTGTGATTGATTTCGAAAATGGTTGGGCTAACCATTTGCCATTGATCGAGTTCTCTTAAAATAACAGTTATCACTCGAGCATAAAGGCAGCACCATTCGAGGCACTCTATGGTCGCAAGTGCCGGTCCCCAGTTTGTTGGGCCGAAGTTGGTGATGTACAACTTACCGGTCCAGAGTTGGTTAGAGAAACAACAGAAAAGATAGTCCAGATTCGAGAAAGACTCAAAACAGCTAGAAGCCGACAGAAAAGTTATGCCGATGTTCGACGCAAACCATTAGAATTTCAGGTTGGAGACAAAGTCATGTTGAAGGTCTCGCCTTGGAAGGGCGTGATACGATTCGAGAAACACGGGAAGTTGAACCCGAGATACATAGGGCCATTTAAGATTCTGGAAAGGATTGGTCCGGTAGCATACAGGCTTGAGCTTCCGTCAGAGCTCAGCAGTGTACATAACACGTTCCATGTCTCAAACCTCAAGAAATGTCTTTCAGACGAAACGCACGTGATTCCATTGGAAGAAGTTCAGCTCGATGATAAGCTTAACTTTGTGGAGGAACCAGCAGAGATCATGGACCGTGAGGTCAAACGGTTGAAACATAGTCGAATTCCGATCGTCAAGGTTCGCTGGAATTCTCGAAGAGGACCCGAGTTTACTTGGGAACGGGAAGACCAGATGCGGCTCAAATACCCACATCTTTTCACCGAGTCCACTCCAGAGACCAACACCAGCTGAATTCAGGGACTGAATTCCTTTTTGGGTGGGCGACTGTAACAAATCACAATTTCAGGTCATTTTCCAAACCTCGACAATTTACTATTCATGGATTACTATTCATTATTTACTATTCACCGATCACAATTCATCATTTCACTATTCATCATTTTCGGAGTCAGTTTGAGAATTTGAGAAGTCGTCAAAAATTTTACTATTCATGTGACACTATTCATTCCCGGAGGGAAATTTCCATTCATGATCATCAATCATCATTTCGTAAACTAGATTTACGGTTATTCAAATGCGCGTAACCAGTATGGTTTAGCTGCGTATTCATGCATCATCAGTAAGGACACATCATATAGACTAGAGTAGTCTACATATCATCAGTAGCATCATTATTATATTAGGTCATGCACGGGTTTGTGTGATTTTCATTAACGTATGCTTAATTGTTTAATTAACGTTACCACTCAGTAATTACCACTAACATTATATCCAATACTCCCGTCAGTGATCATAACGTATTTTCATAATTATTATAATGATATAAAGATTATATTATTACTTTACCCGGTGTTTTTAAATCAATTGCTACATTTTCCATTAGGAGCTTATAACTCCGTCGGCTTGCGATATTTCAACTCGATAATCATTCTAACACCCGATTCTTGCAAGGAATATGATTTTACAACTTTTACAACTTCGTCGTATTTTATTTTACCTCATCATGATTTATTTCTAGTTAACTCGGTACCCGGTAACACCTAATGTATACAAAAACTACACTAATACACACAATATTGAGACAAGATCTTTAATTAGCCATATTTCTCCCATTTTTCTCCATGTTTGCCGCCCCCCTACCATCCCTAATCCATCATTTTTCTTGCTTGGACTTGAGTACAATTAATGCATATGTTTTTATGTCTCTTGATTTAATTTAGATAACACTTCATTTCACTAAATCAACTAGCAAAATAACACACACATTCTCTCTTCTTCCTCTCCTTTGGATCGGCCTAAACCAAGAACACCAAGATCATCCATCATTTCTTGAAGATCAAGTATAAATCTAGTCTCATTTACCTTCCTTGTTAGGGTTTTGTGATAAAAACCCTAGGTTTCTTACATAACTATCTCCAAAATTCTTCAATAATTCAAGTAAGCTTCAAGAACATCTTTCTAATCTTTTCATACTTTCATTTGATTTATTTTCAAGTTATATTAGTAGCTAGTTATGCAAATATTCATGTTAAACATACCACTTGTTACACACTTTCTTTATAATCATAGATCTATGGATTTTTAGTGTGATCATCATGAGATCCACATTTGTTGGTGATGTTTCGGACCCCATGACACCCTAAGAAGGTGTATGGTAGGATTTGAGTACTTGTGAAGTTGATTGGAAGTGGTTTGATTAAGTTTTGAACTAGAAAAATTAGTTTTCATAAACCCTAGAAAAGGTTCTGTCCAAAAACGTGTGATCTGGAAAACTCAGTAACTCAGGGGATATTTTGGCTTTAAGATTTAGAAAATAATTTCAAAACCGAAACCGTGGCCGCTTGAATCACTAAAAACCGACTTATAACGAAGGAGATATGATTTTTCTAAGTTAGGCGACGAAAACTAGTTTTCTGAAAATTTAGCGTGCTGTTCGCCGAGATTCAAAGGACAAAACGAGGCGTTAGACGTGATCTAGACGACCCGACCTACTGAAAACATGTTAGTTCATGTTTATACGAAGCCGTGGATATAAAGAACGTGGAAAACGAGCTTATAACGACCGAGATACACGCGTTTGAACCCGACAAACTCTACTTTATTTTTGACAGCACACTATTAGAAAATATTCTAAGTATAAAAGCTAGTGTCTTTGCAAGACATAACCTTGATAGCCGATTTTCTAATTGATCGAGGCGCGTATGATCAAAAGTTAAATAACACGACATTTAGGTAATGTTACAAGGTTTTCAAAAACGTCAAGTTTGATCACTAACACTTATCGTACAATATTTCACGACTAGCTTTGCGAGGCCATTTTGGGCATATTTTCACAAATTAAGGAAAATATTAATTTGCGACGAAAACATTATATTTTGCCGATAGAACACCAAACGAGGATCATGGAGTATCATTCCAACATAATTACACGAAAAAAAAATAGTATAACATAACGAGACGTCAAAAATGTATTTTTCGTCGATAAACGTTAATTTCAAAACTAACAAGTGGTATCGTTAACATACGTATTTGCATGTGTAACATTGTATCATTGCTTACATTGGATCATATCATTCAAATAGGTCGTGGTTAGAGACCGAGTCTCATTTTCATCATATCCATTGTTGTCATTGTTGCTATCATATCAGGTGAGTTTTCATAGCCCCGTTTTCAATTGTTTACATAATTTCTAAACTCTCGGGGGAGAATACATTGCACCATTTTTATGCGGACCAAAGTATCAACTCATTTACATTGCTTAAGTTACATCATTGCCCAGATTAAAGTCCTCTTTATTATCATGAACCATTAATTGTGAGCAAGCGAGAGTGAGTGAATAGATCTATTGAGGGTGACTCCTCCGTTCGGGTTGGTAGCGCCAACTTGTCAAACGAACGCATTTCATTTCTGTCATATTAGAGTGAATGGCAAACACTCAGTTGGGGCATTTCATTCTGTCTAGCTTTGGGGTTATGAGCTTAAGAGCTAATGTATTAATTTTATGTAGCATTGTTTTGTCATACACTTTATACTTGTGGTTACCGTAGAAACATTTCATTTACATAAACCTATGAACTCACAAACATTTTTGTTGACCATTTTAGCAATGTATTTTCAGATAATTAAGGTATCGCATGTTGGCTTGCATAAGGACATACCATGGAGTCGCGGAGTCGACGCGTCTCACTTTATATTTTATGCACTTATCTATCGTTTGATCTGTATGAACTTGATTTCTGAAAACTTGTTTCACCTTTTGGGACCTTGTTTTGTAAACTCTGAATATTTTAAATAATCAAACGATGTGTTTTCTAAACGACACTCTAGGTCATTCAATATAACTGTAATTGTGGTGCTATGATCAGTTGCGCCCTCGAACGCTTCATTCCGCTGCAAGTCATGTAATTTGGGGGTATGACATAACAACTACTTAAACAATAACGAGAGATCAAACACTAATGTAAATAACGAGAGATGAGATGAGATGAAGAGAATAAATGGTTGCTATCATTCATACGATTCACTAGCAAAGCTTCCGCACAATTATGAATAAAAACCAACAACTAATATGACCACCCAAGCCTTCTATTTATAGGCACAGAATTAGGGCGTCACATGCATAATAGTTTCTAGAAGGAATTAACATGGCCACATGGCCCATGAGCTCCTAATGAGCCGTGGGCTTTACGACATACTTAGAGCCCAATTAGAGAAACATAATAAATGCTATAACCAAGACTTGTAAATATATGAAACGTGTTCCTAACACCTAGTTCTCTATAACATAGGCTCTGAATACCAATCTGTAACACCCCCAAAATCATAATATTGCGGAAGCATACACTTTGGGTGCTACTAAATCGATAATCACAACACAAGATATAGAGAACGGATTAAAAATCCGTTTTAAAATCCATTACATATCCAAAGTCATGTTGTCTTACATAAAATTCATTTCGAATAAAATGTAGCCCATTTAACAAAGCGGTCTAATTTTCATAGTTTACGCAATAATAAAAACATTTCCAACTATTATTATGACCATCGCCATGCCCTGCCTTCAGTAAACACACCTCAGTTTCCTGAGAAAAACATGCTAAAGTCAGCTAACACTGGTGAGTTCATAGGTTTAAAGTAAATAACACATATGGACCATAGCAATATTCAGCAAACAATTCAGCAATAACACACTATCCCGCTATGCAAACACTAAGCCTCATCTAACCGAACTAGACATAGCAGCATGCCAAACTGGCATTAGCAAATAATGGGTGCCCGCGAGTGTTAATCCCCAGACACTCGGCCTAATTTCATATGGTATACGTTCGCTTTGACTATGCCGAGCCAACCGAACGAGGGTGTCATCCCCAATAGATCTATTTATATCACACAGTCCCAGAGGGAATTAACGGTTGATGATAGTTGGCGCAATGAGATTCAGCTAAACTTAGATTTCTGCATATAAGTGTGTTTAAAAACAAAATCCATTTTTGGTCCATGAAAATAGTTTTGCATGTTTCTCACCCCAAGCTTATAAAACAAATCGTATAAAAATATGGGGCTATAAACTCACCTTAAAATAATAGCAACCTGCTAATCAGTCAACAAAACAGTGCAACCGCTCCGACACGCAACCTAAATCAGTATGGTAAGTCTTAGTAAAAAGTTTGTGTCTTATATGTCTTTACTTTATTTGAAAATTTTACGTGTGACCAGTGCTCGTGTATTTCTTGCTTGCTGTGTGGTAAATTATATTTCAAAATGATTTATCGTATGTAATTCTTGGTAGTGGCTCATGGTGAAAGTGTAAGGTGGGAATAAGTGTGACGGAACATTCGTGCTAGTATTCGTTGTTAAATTTCGTAAGTAATATACACATATTATCATACACATATATTAGGTTAGGTTTAATAATTATGTATTTAATTAATTAAGGTTATAATTAATTAAATAGATTTTGAGAAATTAATAAAATAATAGTGTTAGTGGAGGAATATTATATTATAAATATTTTTTATTATTTATAATATAATTTTAATTATAAGAAATTTGGAATAATTGTTAAGTATTTAGAAAATTAAACAAGTGTAATATTTTTATCAAAATACTCTAAGTGTTGGAATTTTTGAAAAATTTGGGCATGACCTATTCGTTTATTCAAACGTTTCCATTTTCTCATGTGTTACAATTTCCTCAAATAATTCGTGTTGTTAACTATATTTGCAAAATTTGTTCGTAATATATATTTTAGTCGTTGTAAGTATATTTATCGTTATCGTCACGTTTACTTATGAATAATAGATTTCGATACAAAGTCAACATTTAGTCAATATACTTTCAAAAGTCAACATTTATAAAGATTTGGCCAAAATTTCATTTATTACCCTTTATGAGACTAACGCGTCTCAAAACAAGTCCAAACTAGTTTTAATTATATATATATCGTATCGTTAAGTAAAATATTTATAGTGGGTCGAAAAATATTTCAAAACTCATTTTTGTCACCCGACATACTCATTGGGCAGAAAATCCATCTTAAGCCCAATTGTCCAAATTTTTAGCCCAAAACCATTTAGCCTTTTTAAGTCACAATATATATACATATCGTCACGTTTCTAAAAATCAATTTAGCACGTTCGTTATTGCGTTTGGTCAAAAAGTCAAAGGTGTGGGAATTCTTATTGGGCTCGGCCCAACAGTCCACGAACCACCAATATAACCCAAATTCTATTTAGCCCATTATTCCTAATTAGTGTTTATTAGTTACGTAACGAATTTTAATTAAATCAATTAAGCACTTATAATTAAATTATTAAGTCAAAAAGTCAACCATGACCAAAATTTAATGGGTTCGACCCATATAACACCATACGACCCAAAACCATATTTTTATAAGCTAAACACAATTAGTTATGGTTTATTCAATAAGCTATTCAAAATAAACTTTTAAGCATTAATTCCACAATTTCACCACTTGAGCCAAAATTTTATGTTTTTCAAAACCCCAATAGTTTTGTATATTTTTTTTTATTATGGCCGATTCATGTATATACTCATAAAAGTGTATATATTGCTTTAAACTCGCGTAATTAACACAAATCACATTTGTATCATCAAACTAGTACCACATACAACAAGATTTACCACACAAGCAAGAAATACTCTAATTTGTACAAACATCTCATATATGTCGAGCACTATATAATTAAACACCAAACCCTAGCTTTTTCATTTTAACAAAATATACACATTTAGCACTTGGTAACATCATTAGACATCAAATGAACATGAAATCAATAAGATTAGAAAAGTTTTGATGTTTCCTTACAATGCTTGTGTTTTAACGAGGCTAGGAGGAACCAAGAACAACCCAAACTTCACCAAATTTACCCAAAACACGTTCTAATTAACCCGAAACTCTTGAATATACACCCCGATTATCTTGAACTTCAACAAAAATTTATGGATCTTGAGATTTATGTGTGTGCCGTGAGTTTTTGAAAGAAAAATGATCTAGGAATGTAGGTGAGAGCAAAATGGATAAGTGTATTTGGAGTGTGTATCATTTAGGGTAATACATTATATTTATAAGTAATAATACTAGTTAGTGCTAAGTTTTTGTCCCATAGTGGGGAAGTTTTATGTGTGGCCGGTTATGGACAAATTAGAGGGGGAGGGAAAATATTTTTACTCCTCGTTGGTGTATCGTGTGTCGGTTTGAGCTTAAACGTTACCGTAAAGTCCCGGTTTGACGTTTTTGGACACGTTTACGTAAAATAAAGTTTTTATCCACGTTTTTGTCAGAAATGTAATAAAATATTATTACTGACTCAAAAATATATTTATTTGACTGCTACCATATATATTGTGCTGTCGGTACGCGTGTGCGGTTGCTTTTCAGTAAAATGTGAGAAAGCTCTCAGTTAATTACGAAACTTGTCAGTAACTATCAGGAATGGAATAATTTATGTTTACTGACAAAAATAAACTTTTTCTACAGTGACTGTAAGCCACAGTATGCGGGACAGCTCCTAAAAATACTAAAAAATACTCAGAAACATGCAAACGCGCATATAAATACTCAGCTTAAAAATAATAAATAACCACTTATTATTAATTAACAACGTGAAAATTACCATTTGTCACAAAATCACAGTTCCAAAACCCAATCCGCAAATAATATCGTAATCAAACATCTTGAACCATAATCAATCATACATATACTACACTCATATAGTGTCACACAAATCTATCTGTTACGCTGGCTAAGTCACAAAAGTCAAACCACAACAATAATTCCCTATAGGTGCACCGTATAGTCCCGCACTAAATGCAACACATA
Source organism: Artemisia tridentata subsp. tridentata (assembly GCA_021014915.2). Taxonomy (NCBI): domain Eukaryota; kingdom Viridiplantae; phylum Streptophyta; class Magnoliopsida; order Asterales; family Asteraceae; genus Artemisia; species Artemisia tridentata. The sequence continues at coordinate 266,748,229 of CP139506.1, read as the reverse complement.
CCAATATAATCCCGCACAATTACAGCACATACAAATATAATCCCGCATAATTGCAGCACATACAATAATATTCCCGTACAATTGCAGCTCATACAACACATAACCTTAGCCAGCTAAAATAGCTAACGTTTACCAAAACCATAAAATAACCAAACCAAAATACTCAAGTCAAACAAGTCAAATCTTAGATAAACATTTCACATACCCATATAAACAACCATTGACTTTAGTTAAAAACGAGCATGTATTCTCCCCCAAAATAGTTATAAAACCACTAAAAGTAGGGGCCATGAACTCACCTTAGCCACAGCAATGCAAAGATCACAATTGACACAACTGGCATCTAGAGCTAATCACAGCGGTATCCAAAAGATAGGCACAATGGTACGAAAATGGCGCAACCTAATACGTATATAACTATCTCAAAATACGTCTCGTACAATAATAAAGTCTATAAAAGACAACGTGTCGTAGTTTTCGTAGATTACTCTTATCATTACTCGTAACAGTTTAGTGTCAAAGTTTCATGTGGTGTGGTAAGAAGACATAGACTCTAAATACAACTCACGCCAAAATGGAAAGACCTCGGCATACAACTCACGCCAAAGAGGAATAGACATCGACATACAACTCACGCCAAAGAGGAATAGACATCGACATACAACTCACGCCAAAGAGGAATAGACATCGACATAGTCGAGAAATACTGACTAAAACTCAAACTAATCAAAGAAAAACTAGGAAACGACGACAACTATCTATGTAATATAAAATAGATCAATTGGTAGTTTCGGTATTTACCCCAAATCCCCATTTAATTTGTATAAAACATAAACGTTTTATAAATAAAAGGTAAGTTTAACTAATAAAAATCAATTTTCCCAAGTCGTCATGACTTTAATTAACCAAGTCTGTAATCATAAGTTTTTATGTTTCGTTATCATTCGCGTATATATTAGTTTTGGCTTATTGAATATTTTGTGTCTGGTCCGAGTCTAATATATTAAATTCTCTCCGAGTTTAATATATTACATCGTTAAGTCCCAAAATGTCCAATATGTCCAACGTCTAATATCGTAAATCCGATAACGCTTCAATTGTCCAAATAATAGCAAGTCACAATCCCACATTTTATTCCGAAACGTACCAATTGTCACTACATCAAACCAATAACTCTAGTTTCGTAACTCAGTAACCAAATTATATTAGTTTCAAGGTTTATCACATACATCAAAAATAAAATTAACCAAACACACCCTTTGTTGTTGTCGTGGGCTTTCGGCCCAAAACCAAATAACTAACACAACTATACTTGGGCTCGGCCCAACTGAAAATTTCAAACACACCCAATGACGGGTTGTTAAACCCAAACCAATTCCAGACTCAATACAAATACAAGCGCAAACACACTCTTGTAACGACACAATACCAAACACAACATCATTAATAAGTAAACAAGCAAATCCAATCATCAAGCACAAACCCAAACCGTGACTCAAAATAAATAAGTAGCTTGACATCCGCGACTAACTAAAAACCCTATCGGTTGACTGTAAACACGACAAACGTACCCATTTGACTGACCACAACTCGACATATGAAATACAAACGAGTCCACCCTATGTGGGTGTCTCTTTGGACTCAGCCTGGCAACAAAACGCACCCTACGTGGGTGGTTCTTCTCAACCAAGGGAGGCGAGACACAACTATATCTTGTGGTTGTTCTCGTTAAATCCACACACGCCCACAACCACAAACTCAATCGGTTATACCATTTCCACAACACAACACGAGCCAAACAAATCATTAATCTAATCTAAATCAACACTCAAACCAAGACCAAACTAACATCGATTCAACCCGTATAACGAACTCACTGAGTCGACTCGGTTGAGTTAACCCAACTCAGCCGAGTTGACTCGACTCGTCACTACACTAACTAACAACCTAATATTTCGTTTCTTACCACACGAATCCGTTTCCAATAACACGTTTTAATCCGTATTTTAACCCATAAAACTTAATAACTCGTTATTATAAATTTTAGATCCACGAAAACTGATGACGACAACACCAATCAGTTTTATCAAAACAATAAGTAACAAACGGTTTTCACGATTTACCAAGTAGAGAAAAAGGGAGAGGAGGAGGATGACGGCGGTGGTGGAGGCTGTGGTGGCGGCTACTAACGGTCACAAACCAAAAACAAAACCAAAACAACTCCAAAACACTCGATCTATTCGTTACCTTGACCTACCAATGACAACAAACCAATAATGACGGCGGTGGCGTTAGGTGGTGGTGTTTTCCGTCGTGTATGATAGTGGTGGTGAGGGTTTTGGGCGCGTGTTCTTCGAATACGGGGTACAAGAGGTGAGATAAAGGTGTTTTGAAGGGCGGTGTGGTGTTCACGGTGGCCAGAGGGGTGGCGGCGCCGGTTAATAAAAGAGAAAGAGAGAGTAGGGTTTGTGGTGTGAGAAATGAAAAATGACCAATTGAAACCCTAAGAGGGGTTATATACTAGCGCAGGGACTAAAACTGTAATTATTCGAGGGCAGGGGTGGCGGGGTAACTTTCTTTCATGGACCAATTCTGTCATTTTAGCAATCTTTCTCGAAATGAGGCTCAGGGCTCATTAGGGCTCGATAACGATTGTTTCAACTCCCGGGAATTTCACCATTGCGTTCCAAATAATATTTCCAATCAAAACGGCTATACACACGCCTAGTATCTCGTATATAATACCAAAATCAAAATAAATCATCGGTTCTCCGTATAAAACGCTTCGGGAAAATTACGGGGTATTACAGTCTCACCTCCTTAAACGGAATCGCGTCCTCGCGATTCAATTCAAGTTACCCGTTACGGTCGAAAAGGAATGAGTGTATACGCATGGGGATTCGCCTTCACGTTCCCATGTTGATTCACGACTTCTTCGTGAGTTTCAACGAACTTGACAGTAGGGATACTACCTTCCTTAAGTCGCCTGACCTCACGGTCCATGACTTCGACAGGTTTCTCAACAAGGTTTAAACATTCATCAATCTGGATCTCTCCTGGAGGGATACCAACTATCTCCTCGGCAAGACATATCTTCAGATTATATACATGAAAATGTCGCGAACATTGCTTAGTTCTGACGGTAGCTCGAGGCTGTGAGCTACCGGTCCAACTCTAGCGAGGATTTGAAAAGGACCAAAATAGCGAGGATTAAGCTTTCCCTGTTTACTAAACGCTTCACACATTCTGATGGTGAATCTTTTAAGCAAAATCTAGGCTTTATCTAGGGGTTCAGGAGGTTTTCGTCATTTATGCTTCTAACAATTTGTGAACAGCTTGCATCTTCGTTTCGCCTTTGAACGATCTTCTGGGTAGTTTCATAAATAGGTTCTGGGTCAATAAGTTGGGCATCCCTTTTTCTGCCCAACAAATCGGCAATCGGCACTTACGACCACAGAGGGTCTCATACGGTGCCGTTGAGGTACTGAAGTGATAGGTATTGTCATAAGTGAATTTGGCCAACGGAAGGAGTTTATCTCAACCATTGCCAAACTCGATTTCGCAGTCCTACAATATATCCTCTAACACTTGAATGATTGCTTCACTTCGGCCATCAGTCTCGAAATGATACACAGTACTCATATCCAGATTTGTTCTCATGGCTCTTGGGAGTGATTGATAACGCGGTTCAGGTTACTCCTTAAGGTCCTAAGATTTCTGTTGGGCACGGAATCTCTACTGAATGGGGAGTTTAGCAAGTTCAGATTACGACTCTGTAAGAGGACGTTGATTGCTACTAGCAATCAGTCGGTTGACTCAGTATGGTAATTGGGGTAGAGGAAGAAAGTACATCCTCAATTAAACATCGTCGCTTCAACAACATTGATTGATCAACATCGATCTGGAAAACAAACATCATCGATTGAGCATAGGGCTTACGGTAGGGGTGACTATAACAAGATCACCAACGAAGCAAGGCTGACTATCAAATCCAAATCCAGGATGACGTCCAAAATCACAAAATCAAACAATCCAAATTCAATCAGAATCAAAACCAAATCCAAACATAGCCAATATCAAATCTAATCGTAGCCAAAAATCAAATCCAAACATAGCTGAAAATCAAATCTAAATACTCCAATAAGCTCAGACGAGCTTATTACGCTCTTAAGGGGTTACAAATAAGTATCTCGGATTCAAACGGTGCCAATCGGGTCTAACCCGACCCGATGCGAACTACGGCCAGACGGCGAAAAACAGGATTTCCATATTACACACGCAAAACTTATTATTCCCAAAATCAAAAATCAACCCGGACATAATCCTATTATAACTACTCCCAGTATCGCAATATTCTCCTCTGAGTCGGACATAGGTGATCAGGCTATGTCCCACTGTCCCTGGTTGAATATAGGTGATCAGTCTATATTCACCCGAGCTTCAATGAATTTTGAAATATTCGTCCTAGTTATACTAGTAGTATGTCCTTTACATCCAAAATCATTCCCAAAACCACGACAAGTGTACAAACTCGACATTCAATAATGAGATTACGCAAGAAAATACCGTAACTCCGCGACAGGTACGGTGCGTGCATAAGCATATGGAAATGCTTATAGTGAACAACTAAAATAGGCGGACATAAAATATCCAATAGTCAGGCACACATCTCAACAAATATATAATCAAGCATCTCATCAAACAACTCGTCAAATATATCATGACCATCTCATCTAATATATCATTACTCATCTCATCAATTATATCCTCAAACAAAATCATATGCGAGGCATCAGCTTGGCAGGCAGGCACGTGGCGGTCATAGGGTTAAGTTTCCATAAAAGTAGTGATAGTCTAGGTTTTAGAAAATATACCCAGTTCTCTATAACCTAGGCTCTGATACCCATCTGTAACACCCCCAAAATCGGGTCCAGCGAAAGCATACATGTCACTGGGGTGCCACTAAATTGGTATCACAACACAAGTACAAAGAACGGGTTTTTCCTCAATCATTTAGAATAAAATTCATTAACAAAAAGTGTTAAATTTACATTATTCAAAAATAGTGCGGAAATAAGGCCCATAAAATAATTAAAGTGGTCCCAAATGTTTATCAGAGTCGTCTATGACCATGCCCTTTGCCAAGCGCCTCCAGAGATAAGCTATCGCCTTAAACCTGAGAATACACGCTAAAAGTGTCAACACGAGGTTTGTGAGTTCATAGGTTTTAGTTTAAAACAGTATAGTTGAACCACAAGGTCTTCGCGTTCAAATCATCATTCACAACAAGTCAAATTTAACGTAGGCTCACAGTGCCTAAATCACAGTTCTAAAACCCAATCCGCAAATAATATCGTAATCAAACATCTTGAACCACAATCAATTATACAGATACTACACTCATATAGTGTCACACAAATCTATCTGTTACGCTGGCTAAGTCACAAAAGTTAAACCACAACAACAATTTCCTATAGGTGCATCGTATAGTCCTGCACTAAATGCAACACATACCGATATAATCCCGTACAATTGAAGCACATACAAATATAATGCCGCACAATTGCAGCACATACAATAATATTCCCGCACAATTGCAGCTCATACAACACATAACCTTAGCCAGCTAGCATAGCGAACGTTTAGCAAAACCATAAAATAACCAAACCAAAATACTCAAGTCAAACAAGTCAAATCTTAGATAAACATTTCACATACCCAAATAAACAACCATCGAGTTTAGTTAAAAACGAGCAAGTATTCTCCCCCAAAATAGTTATAAAACCAGTAAAAGTAGGGGCCATGAACTCACCTTAGCCACAGCAATGCAAAGATCACAACTGGCATCTAGAGCTAATCACAACGGTATCCAGAAGACAGGCACAACGGTACGGAAACGGCGCAACCTAATACGTATATAACTATCTCAAAATACGTCTCATACAATAATAAAGTCTATAAAAGACAACGTGTCGTAGTTTTTGCAGATTACTCTTATCATTACTCGTAACAGTTTAGTGTCAAAGTTTCATGTGGTGTGGTAAGAAGACATAGACTCTAAATACAACTCACGCCAAAATGGAAAGACCTCGGCATACAACTCACTCCAAAGAGGAATAGACATCGACATACAACTCACGCCAAAGAGGAATAGATATTGACATAGTCGAGAAATACTGACTAAAACTCAAACTAATCAAAGAAAAACTAGGAAACGACGACAACTATCTATGTAATATAAAATAGATCAATTGGTAGTTTCGGTATTTACCCCAAATCCCCATTTAATTTGTATAAAACATAAATGTTTTATTAATAAAAGGTAATTTTAACTAATAAAAATCAATTTTCCCAAGTCGTCATGACTTTAATTAACCAAGTCTGTAATCATAAGTTTTTATGTTTCGTTATCATTCGCGTATATATTAGTTTTGGCTTATTGAATATTTTGTGTCTGGTCCGAGTCTAATATATTAAATTCTCTCCGAGTTTAATATATTACATCGTTAAGTCCCAAAATGTCCAATATATCCAATGTCTAATATCGTAAATCCGATAACGCTTCAATTGTCCAAATAATAGCAAGTCACAATCCCACATTTTAGTCCGAAACGTACCAATTGTCACTACATCAAACCAATAACTCTAGTTTCGTAACTCAGTAACCAAATTATATTAGTTTCAAGGTTTATCACATACATCAAAAATAAAATTAACCAAACACACCCTTTGTTGTTGTCGTGGGCTTTCGGCCCAAAACCAAATAACTAACACAACTATACTTGGGCTCGGCCAAACTGAAAATTTCAAACACACCCTATGACGGGTTGTTTAACCCAAACCAATTCCAGACTCAATACAAATACAAGCGCAAACACACTCTTGTAACGACACAATACCAAACACAACATCATTAATAAGTAAACAAGCAAATCCAATCATCAAGCACAAACCCAAACCGTGACTCAAAATAAATAAGTAGCTCGACATCCGCGACTAACTAAACACCCTGTCGGTTTACTGTAAACACGACAAACGTACCCATTTGACTAACCACAACTCGACATATGAAATACAAACGAGTCCACCCTATGTGGGTGTCTCTTTGGACTCAGTCTGGCAACAAAACGCACCCTACGTGGGTGGTTCTTCTCAACCAAGGGCAGCGAGACACAACTATATCTTGTGGTTGTTCTCGTTAAATCCACACATGCCCACAACCACAAACTCAATCGGTTATACCATTTCCGCAACACAACACGAGCCAAACAAATCATTAATCTAATCTAAATCAACTCTCAAACCAAGACCAAACTAACATCGATTCAACCCGTATAACGAACTCACTGAGTCGACTCGGTTGAGTTAACCCAACTCAGCCGGGTTGACTCAACTCGTCACTACACTAACTAACAACCTAATATTTCGTTTCTTACCACACGAATCCGTTTCCAATAACACGTTTTAATCTGTATTTTAACCCATAAAACTTAATAACTCGTTATTATAAATTTTAGATCCACGAAAACTGATGACGACAACACCAATCAATTTTATCAAAACAATAAGTAACAAACGGTTTTCACGATTTACCAAGTCGAGAAAAAGGGAGAGGAGGAGGATAACGGCGGTGGTGGAGGCTACTCACGGTCACGAACCAAAAACAAAACCAAAACAACTCCAAAACACTCGATCTATTCATTACCTTGACCTACCAATGACAACAAACCAATAATGACGGCGGTGGCGTTAGGTGGTGGTGTTTTCCGGCGCGTATAATAGTGGTGGTGAGGGTTTTGGGCGCGTGTTCTTCGAATACGGGGTACAAGAGGTGAGATAAAGGTGTTTTGAAGGGCGGTGTGGTGTTCACGGTGGCCGGAGGGGTGGCCGGAAAAAGTGGCGGCGCCGGTTAATAAAAGAGAAAGAGAGAGTAGGGTTTGTGGTGTGAGAAATGAAAAATGACCAATTGAAACCCAAAGAGGGGTTATATACTAGCGCAGGGACTAAAACTGTAATTATTCGAGGGCAGGGGTGGCGGGGTAACTTTCTTTCATGGACCAATTCTGTCATTTTAGCAATCTTTCTCGAAATG